>CM075862.1:58495778-59095778 GCA_037975125.1 Latrodectus hesperus
ACTCCCATTATCGTGAGATGTCTGTCTTTTAAGGTGGCAGTGTATATATATATATATTTATGTATGTATGTATTTTATATTTGTTTATTTATTTATAGAATTGATTGTAGGGTTTGGACTCTTGTTCTAAGTGGTAAACTTTTAAGGTTAAACTAGGTTACATTTACCCTAGTTGGAATACAGCATGTCCTCTCCTTTAAAAATGACATGTCATATTTCTGTAAATTTCCTTTAGAATTATTACATCAAAAAGTAGAACAAAAATAACTTAAAATGAGATTGTTTGAAGTTTTTCCAAACATATTCCTTTATGGTATTAGGATACAAATGATGATTAAAATATATACATATATTCCTTGATTATATGATTTATAAATATAATTCTAACATTAATAAAGAAGAGTATATAAGGAAATTTATAGAAACAAAAAGTGGGACTTAATATTGATCTAAAAGCAGAACAAAATACAATCCATTTTATTTTCATATGTGATTCTTGTTCTTTTAAACAATTATAAACTTTTGTGATTTTAGCCATCAGAAAATAATACCCTATTGCATCTGCATCTTCCATTACACATTGTGGAAATCCTTATACTCAACGAAAGATCACGAGATATTTAAGCAATCTTAGATAAATTATTCGTAGAAATATTCTGGTTTCAAATCTATGTATGTGTGTGTGGGATTTACACTTTTTATAAGTCAGTTTTAATACGATTTCTTCACTTCTTTATTCTAATGTCTTCAAAATATAATTCTTTTTTTATGCTAAATATTTTTGCACTTTATTTTTTTATTCATTTTATTGATTTTCTAAATAATATAACAATATTTTATTCCATTGAAAATAACAGACAAATATTAGTTGTAACATTTAATTAAGACTTTAATTTGCAAAATTTAAGGTTCATTATTTAATATATTTTTCGATTTTTAATGAAATTCATATCATATAAACAAGTGAATCAACCTACGCTTAATTATAATCAGAAGTTCCTAAATGAAACAAACAAATAAATTAAAACATTTTCATCATGTCGAAAAGTTGTTGTAACTAAAGGTAAACTTTAGAAATAATAGAAGTACAGCCGTGTTTTTTAAATACTAGGACATACCAGTACAAATAATTGAAAAATTATCACAAACAACTAAAGTTTTCATACATAATAAAAGAAATGTAGTTTGTAAAATTACAAAAATTAACGTAATTTTTAGCATATCCATCGTTATTTAGGTTTTTTAAATGGTTACCACTTTTATATTTTTTTTCATTCAAAAATTCAATTCTGGACTTTACTTATTTACTATCCCTTTGCTAATTAGCAAACCAACAAAACTGAATAATACAGTTTTGACAGTCGCAACAATGGTATTTTGTATGCCACTTTTTTTTTGCACTATACTCAGAAATAATTTTAATTATGGCTTTCAGTTTGATTTTCTTTAAATGTTGTTGATATTTTTTTTCTTTTTAATGTGTTTTACTAGTTAATTTTCACAGTGAATGTGTAAGAATAAAAAACAAATAATGAATTTTCATTAGTTAAAAATTCTGTTTATTAAAATATAAATAAAATATGGTTTCGTTGAGGCTAAATTAGATTAAAATGTCTTCTCACAAAATGCCACTTTTTATTTATGCATGTTGTTTAATGTTAATAGCATTTTTGGCCTGTAAGTTACGTCAAATGAAAAATAATATATGTTGTTCTTAGAGCTGTAAAATGTCATCTGTAATTATATGTATATAGTACTAAAAAAATAAAAAATAGTATATTAAAAATGCATCCAAATGTAGTTTTATGAATGCCAAATATAATTAGGATTAAATGTTTTTATTTCATTATGAAGTACAATTTTATTTCTACTTCATGAATAAAATTAATTTTATATGTTGTTTAAGTTAAAAATTAATAAACTTTGTTCATAGAAAAATCATTTAACCGAAGCATATACTCAGATAGGTGCATACATTTACATTCCGGCTAATTTCTATTTAACTATATGTAATTAAATTTCCATAGATATTTTACATGACTAAAATATATGGTACCATTTAAAAACAATTTTATAAATTATAAAATAACAATTTAATGTAATGTTTTGACTCTCATTGTTACATTCAGTGAAACGTATTCTGCGATATTAATAAACTTATAATTTTCCTTATGCATGACAACTATCAAATTACATGGTAAGTTTGTAATATTTAAATAATTTTCAAAATAAAATTTATCAATGAAGATGAACTGAAATGTAATTTAATCTTATTTTATTTAATATGAATGATTGAAAATAATATTTAACTATATACAGTGATCAAGTTTAAATATGATAATTTTATTTAAATCATAAATATTTAATTTCTTATCAAACAAATAACTTTTGAAGTCGATTGATTTCTGTATAGGAGAAACATTACTCTAAAAGTGATCATTGAGAAGAAATGTAGAAATGGGAATATTTTATATTCATTTTACAATGGATAATTTAATGTTTTTCATATTGTATGAATGATTTAATTCTGAATATTCACTTTTATATCTCATGGTGTTATATTCTCGTCTTACGTGATACTATTATATGGCTAAGAGGGAAAAAACTTATTATTGGAGATTATTAATCTCATGAACACTATTCAAATTATTATAACCAAATGCAATTCCAATTTCTGTTACTCAGGCATCTCCATAAAAGGCAACAATAGTACTGGGCATCAAAGTAACGAATTTGATACCTTATAGAATATAATAATTTAATATCTCTATGAAGTATTTTCGATATTATAGCAAGCACATTCAAGAATACTGTAATATTTTTAAACCTTTCAGTAGATTTTGTTAAGCATTTATGTAGCTAATTTGTGTATATTGTTAATAGAAGCCCGAGTGAAAGTGTATTATTCCTTTAAATAGCATTTTCAAGAATTATTTGGTTTGTATGGCAAGTGTTAACATTTAAAAAACTGGACTGTCACTTAACATATTTATATTAAATACTTTCATATTGACATACATAATGAGATATTTTACTGTACACAAATCTGTTTTTAACATTCAGTAATGAAATTAGTTCTATATTCTATTACATCTGACTGCAGTATTCCTGTGTTTTTACAGTCCGAAAATTTGGTTAACATGTTAATTCAGATATATTTCGACAATAAATGTCCCAAACCTTTTATTAATTTATATATAAAAAGTATTAACAAATTTAAAGTATAAATTAAAAAAAAATTAATGTTTTACACTTTAAAATAGAATAATCAGAACTTTTGCATCATTTGGAATAATTTAATGACTAGGCATATATATTTATATGCACATATAGGGGATGCATATATATATATAAAATTTTGGAACAATGTAAACAATATGTTTTCTTTCTAAGTTAAATCATTATTTGTGTTAATACAAGAATTAATTATTAACATTATATTTCTTGATAAATGAATAAAATGTTTTAAGGCTGGGAATATTATACTGGATTTATCAATATTAATGTCACAAAATTTTCCTGAAATACTTCAAGCGAAAAAATATAGAAAATATATAGATCTTAAAGACATTTAACACCTTGTAAATATATTTAAGAAAATACGTTGTTTAATTACAGCTAAATATTCTGTAATATGAGTATTAATTTCAAAACAAATAACAAAATAAGATTGATAATGTAACTTAGAAAAACGGAGAAAAATCCTCATAACCAGGAAATGTGAGGCAATAATATTGACTTTATGTCAGCTACAATCTTATTATTGAATTTGCTGTTATGTTATCGGAAATTTTTTATTGAATTTTATTTTCTTTGCGGTTGAAATTCAATACATTTATGAAGATTTATTAGATAAATAAGTTTGTTTTTCATATTTTACAAAACGATGGATACACATAATATTTGTTGCACATCAAAAGACAAAAAACGAAAATACAGAAAAATCAGTTGAAGATTTTTCTGTCAAGCCTTTTTTAAAACATTTTCGTAAATAAGCTGTCTAGAAAATGCAAAATATGACCAGTTTATTTTATATATTTTTTTAACTCATTACATGAAGCATTTCTGCAAGTATTTCTCTTAAAATTATGTTTAATGATATGTATTTCATAAGAATTTAATGCAAGTATTCTTGTATTAGTGCTTAAAGAAGTATTATATCATCAGGAAAAATAAATTTACTTAAGATTCTTTGTAAATATCGGACGCATTTTTATAATGAAAAATAAAAATGCATTTTATATGTTAGCTTTAAAATTATTTTTCTATCCACTCAATTATGATATAATTTCATTTTTCTCATTTCTAATAATCAATTCTATTGATAATTCATTTTCCTGTTAAGTGAACTCATCTACAATAAATTTATCGTTTGCATCCAATTTGATACAGAAATTGATGTTGTAAATGTCAAAAAAACGTGTTTATAATTTTAGACTTTTACCTTTAATTTATTTAAGATTAGTATTGGGGGAATGTATAGGAGGAGGAAATATCCTTTAAGTGCTATGATACGGCTAAATCTTGTACAGTAATTCTTGTAACAGTACATGGCTAAAAATGCTTCCCCAAATTAAAAACTACTAAATATGCTCACTGTTAAACATTCTGACTTATGAGCGATTAGCAAATGAAATTAAACTTTTTGAACGATTTTAAACTTTTATTAGTAAATTAGTTTAAGCAAATGCATTATTTTCAACAAACTAGAAACTTCCCACAATTACTAAAGAATTAGAAATACATTTTTCATTAAATATGTTAGTTTCAGCAATTTTTCAGAAACTGTTTATTTATAATCAGCTTAGAAATTTGTGTAACTTTTATATAATACTTCATTTTAAAGCAGAGGTAGATGTGTCTTTTTACTGTAAAACATATGTTACTTTTAATTTATAACCATTGAACTAAATACATATACAAATTTAATTTATAACCATCAATTCAACAATAAATACTAATGAATAAATTAAATTTAAGTTACCAATTGATTAAGCTAAAAGCAGGAATCAAGCATTAAATACTTGCATTTTAATATTTTAATGTAATTTATGCGAACTTTAGGTAAAGTACATTAGTTTATAGTTTAAATAAATAAATTTTAAATTTATTCATGCAGAAAAAAATAAACAATTACGGAAAGTTGTGTTTCTTTAACATTAGTTGAAATAGTTTCCGAAAGTGAAATAATGTAAAAAAATTATCACGAACTAACAAAATTTTAGGGACTTTAATTATAATATATATATATATATATATATATATATATATATATATATATATATATATATATATATATATATATATATATATATATATATATATGTATGTATGTATGTATGTATGTACCTCATTTGTATATCAAAGTTGCATTTCAATTAAAACTTTGAATCTACTGTAGAAATAATTTTTGTACTTATTCGAACAAATTTACTTGTTCTAAAAAGGGAATAATCTTGAAAAAAGAATTAGGCACTATCATATCAAAAATTTTCCAAGCTTCTGATGTTAATAATTCAACATATATTCCACCGCATTCCTAAAATAACATAAAAAAATGTAAGATTATATTTTAAGAAGCTATGATATTAGATACATACAGAAGGCCCTTATTTCTCGTTGATGAATATCTATAACATAAAATCATAAAAATGCATTTAATTTGACATGCGCTCCTACATTTAATTTAAAACCATAGTAATATTACATTCTAACGTAAATTCAAAAGCTACACAATGAAATGTTGAAATGGGAAAAAATAAAATATAATATTTTCATTTTAGCCTTATATCTTATTCATAGTTAAAAAAGAATACGAACAATTCTAATTTATTATAAAAATAATAATGAGCTAAGATTGTATTTTATCCTAGTGGTTTCTTTTTTTTGCGAAAAGAGAATTTTTTTCTGAAAATAATCCGACTTTCTCGGAAACTAATCATATTTTTAAAAAAGTTGAATTCTTAAACTTATTAAATTTTTTAATTTTAAAATATTTAATTAAAAGCTATGTATAATTAATGTTTCTGTGTCATGGGAAACAAAGAGAAAATTAATATTTGGTCATATTATCTTAAGCAAATAATGTGCTAATAAACCTAACATTCCAAAATATTACAAAAGGCTTCATTTTTGGTACAGTATTTTTTATTTCCTTTTTGTATATTAATACTTTATCCCTTAATTATATTAAATATTCAATATTGACCTTTTATTTATAAAATGTTATATATATTTTAAATGCATTAATTATTCTTAATAAAAACATTGAATTCTTATAGTGCTGTTAAAGTAAAAGAATGAAACGTCTTTTCCTTGCTTTGCTGATTTGCACTAGAAGATCTTTTTTATTTAAATGTATCAGCATTATTATTTCCATGAATGCGATACTAATATAAAGATAATGTTTACAGAATTTAAGCAGGGGAAACTATGACAAATTTACAAAAGCAATCAATTGTAAGATACAAACATTCCCATATATCTTATCATGTTTTATGAAATCTTTATATTTATATTTATTGTTATTAAAAATGTATTACATTTTGATTTCAAAATAGAAATTAATTTTAAAACATTTTAAAGTTACTCTTTTGTGAGCTTAAGGGAAGAAAAATAAAAATGTATCTGAATTAGCATAATATAAATCAATCTATATATCTATGTGTTTAAACAAATAAAAAATATCCCCATGTCCGTCTATTGTGATGTGTGATTGGAATAAACTTAATTTTTGTGTATAACAAAACCATTAATACCTGACATTTTCAGTTCAGCAGCTAACAGAAGGGAAATATATAGGCTAAATGAATTAGTCTCAGTACTCATCTGATATTGTTCTCATAGAACATGATTGGGATGTTTTGGGAGATGATTTGAAACATAATTACAATTAGCGGGAAAACCTATCAATTTAAAGACATTCTTATTAAGGAATAAAAAATCGTACTTCAAGAAAAGAATGTTGAAAATAGAAGGTTTCATTATGAAGAATGTTTCTATAAGAAGATGTTTGCAGTGCATGGAGATTCGGTGCGAAGATTCCAGAATGAGATGAGTAATTCTATGCTGAGAATAACCTGTTTGCAGATCCCCTTGTACAGGTAATCGTGTGGAACAAAACAATTTGCTCAACAAAGCCTGTTTTGTTTCAAGCCATACAATATTCATCATATTTATTTTTACGCAGCTATACTTTAACTTCCGCTTAGGTACAAAATGGTATCTCTGATTTCTGAACTTCAGATGTGTTTGTTAGAATGTGTTATATTCAAAGAGATAAAAAAGATTAAGATTCAAAATTGAAAAGCGAAATTATATTTTATCTATACTTCATTTTTTATTGCAATAAATCCTGTATCTCAACTATATTTTTTTCATTTATTTGTCAGAAAAGATATTTAATTATTTATACAATTTGTTCCACAACAGGAAAATTCGCAAAATTTAAGATTAACCTATAATTATAGAATTGAATATGGGGAAGAAATTAGAATTATTTAGTGAAAGATTTCAAGTTGTTAATTAGCATAATATAATTGTTGTTATTTTAATTAAATATTATCTGTAATGAAATATATTTTAGATGTTATATTGCGCATAAGATGTTAAAATGTAATTAGTTTTAAAGATAACTTACCTACAAAAAATGTAGTTTTATACATAATTTATCCATATAAATCAAAGTAAATGACACTTATTTCTAGAGAACTAAGTTGATGTAAAGTATATTAAATAAATTAATTCTCTATTAAATTTATAAAATGAACTGTTGAAAATCTCAAGTATTCTACTTCTTCGATGCTTTGTATTTTACATACTTAAGCCCAAATGGAAAGAGTATTTTTTATAAACTTTACAAAATCTGCTGAATCAGATATTATGTTTCATTAAATATTTCAAAAAATGCGCTTATCCATTAAAGATTTGGTAGAAATTGTACTTATATTCTTTTCATCATAACATGTTAATTTTTCATGATGGGGTAAAAAAAATATTTATTAAATAATTCTGAAACTGCATTTTTTATAAATATGTGAAGTATTGTAATTATGTGACGTATTGAATAAATATTAATATAAGATAAGAGATCTGAATTTAGCTAATAAATGCAATGGAAAAAGAGTGTTATTAAATTATACTTAGGAATTTATTGATAAGTCATTGGTGTAGGGGAAATCAAATATAACCCCAGTGGGGAAACTTTATTTGATTTTCACATATATTATATCAACATTTCCTTCCTTTTACTTCAGTTTGATTGATTTCTCTTCCTTATCAGAGATCAGAGTATGAAAGCCTAATGCATCAGTTGGCAGTTTATTTATCATTACTTTGTAAGTTCTTTTTCTGAAGAAAAGATTTTAAAATAGTAAAATTTTCAATTAACTAAAACTCTTATTTTAAAATTAAATTTGATAGAAAATTTCTTTGAAATAAATTGATCCCAGCTTGAAATGGTCGAAAGTTATTGCAAATTGTTTCTTAATTTCAAAATCAACTTTCAATATGGAGTTTTCACACTAATGTTTCAAATGCAATGATTAATCATTTGTATAGAGTTTTTTTTTTAACTTTGAAATTAAAATGGGATAATTAGTTAAGCGAATAGTAATACATATATGTATATGATATATATATGTACATATATAAATACATACATATATATATATATATATATATATATATATATAAATATATATATATATATATATATATATATATATATATATATATATATATATATATATATATATATATATATATATATATATATATATATATATATATATATATATATATATATATATATATATATATATATATATATATATATATATATATATATATATATATATATATATATATATATATATATATATATATATATATATATATATATATATATATATATATATATATATATATATATATATATATATATATATATATATATATATATATATATATATATATATATATATATATATATATATATATATATATATATATATATATATATATATATATATATATATATATATATATATATATATATGTATGTATGTATATATATATGTATATATATATATATAATTAATAGTACATTTAATAAATTATGTCCTAATTAATCGACTTATTAAACAAATAATTTTATTCATACTCTCTTATTTCAAATCATGATAACGGTTTGTTTTCTTTTTCATTTTACATTAATCACTTTCTATAAGGAAATTATTGTCTCATGAATTTAAATTTTATTAGTAATCATAGTATTTTTCTGCATTTAGGTTTCCAAGAAATCAGTTTTCGTCCTATAAATAATTCATTTGTTTTTCATATTTGTAAAAATTTTGCTGTTTGCAATACATGTCAGAAAATTTTTAATTATTCTCCCAAGAGAAACCCATTCCAGTAGATCTATTTCTAATAATAATTCTACAGAAAATGCAAGCCAAAAATAACTTTATTTATTAAACAAACACCAGAATAAAACAATTGAATAAATAAATTTAAATGCATTTCTAAATCATATTTAAAACAAGAAAAATTTATTCTAACAAGCATATATTTTATATATAAAAGAATTAAAAATTATTGTACATATAAAATATTTTAGAACAAATTATTATATTAGTTATATTCAAGTCTAATTATTTAGTCTTATTACATACATTTAGCAACTAATTACACATATTTTTAATGAACCATTCATTTAAAATGATAATTATACCATTCTTTATACATCAAAGTATTATAATCAAGTTTCGAAATCAAAGAAAATTATTTTATGATTTGAATTGCAAATTCACTTAATATATTCCTTAGTTAAAGTTTCCATAAAAAGAATATTTAAGTGACGTTGTATCAAAGGTTTGACAAACATGCTTTGTTTATGAAAAATTTTTCTCAAAGAATATCTTCTATTTAGAGATTTTAATACTTAATTCTAATGCAATATATTTCTCTATATCAATATATAGGGGTAAAAATTATTTTTCAATCCAATTCGAAATTCACAAACTTACAATAATATATTAAAATATATATACAATTGACTATTCAGATTTATTTTAACTATGTCAGAAACGTTAAGTATGATAAAATTTTGTGCAATATGTACTAATATAAATATATGATTGAATCTTGCAAAGGGAGTTAATTCTTCATATATCTGTACAATAAATTTCTAATTATGTGATTCGAGAAAAATGCATTATAAAGTTTTCAGAGAAGATATAAAATACTAAAATTGTTATCAGCTATTTTTGAAATAAAATCAAGAATTTATGCTTTGCATATGCCCATGATATTGTATTCAAAATAGATAAGAATTTCAACAAATTACATTATTTGTTAGTTTCTTTGAAATTTTAATCTTTTCAATCTCATATGTAGCCAGTTAGCAAATCTTATAAACTGGTTCCTTTCTTCATATCAATGAAGCACTATAAAACAAGTATGCAACACTAAAATTATCAATATAATAGTAACACAAGTACAAGGAGTAGTATCTTTAATAGAATATATTATGATCTAAAAATATTGATAATGTTAAAAATATTATTTGCTCAACAATTATCAGGGAAAGTAATAATTCTGAGCCGGTATTCTATATATAAAATCATAATATTTTTCGTTTTAGTATCAGATATTATGACCAATCCGGGAAAGCAAAGATATACTTATCATATTTTAAAATACTAACAAAAAAGCTATTCAGGTACGGCTGATTATTACAAGGAGCTTTTCATCAAGCTTCTTAAATAATTGATAAATTTAAACATTTTATTGATGATAAAACATAATGTGTATTGTCAATTCTGGCTGATGTACAAATTAAAGTTATAAAAGTTTGTATACATAAAGAATTATATACCAGAAAACGTTCAAAATGTTTGATGTTGTCTATTAGTTATAATCATCATGCGTTATATACTTTATAATTAATGAAATACAAATAGTTAATGATAGATATTTTAACAATTAATGAGTAAATAAAATGTGAACTAATTATTATGTTCCTTTCAAAACCTTCCAAATGATTTATTTTTCTGCTTGAATGCGTCGTTAAATGGGAAAAGGGAATAAAACGCTTAACATATATACTTTTTATCCATTACTCTTATGGAAAATTTATCGTCAATGTTTTTACTCTATAGCAATCATATTTATGTTGCTTTCAGCAAATTGCGAATTCATGATTCAACTATCTAAGCAATCATGAATTTTATAAAAAACATAAATGACTTACAGTATTCCATTAAGATAATATATTAAATTAATAAAATTTACTTTTGAAATTTTATGTGAAACTGATAAACCTACTTATAACATTATACATTTCAAAAAAGAATGGTTTTACAAAAAAATAAGAAGTTATTTTTGTTTATGGCTAACACTCTTCATTAATATTAAATGCAAACTGCATATTTCCATTAAATAAATTATTCTTAAAAATATTCTATGACAAAATCAGGCATTTCTAGCGTTTCATATTTCACCTTTCAAAGTTTCCTTTCATATTTTAAAACAAAGAGATTTTCTTTGACTTTATATTTAAAATTTTATATCAGTATTTATTCTATAGTTGAGATTTTTTTAAAAAAGTACTGTAATCTAACTATTATATAAAACATTTAGTGATGAAAAGAATTTAGATTCTAACCAGCAACCAAACTAACTACCAATTAAATAATTTATTTTTGAAAGTCAGACATTTTAATTATTGATGAGTGGCAAAAATTGAATTCTGAGGCAAATATTTCATAAAAGTTCATTATTTGTCTCTAAATTACAACATGTCCTTTCAGTTTTAGATCAAAATGAATTTAATAAATCAACAGACAATGTCTTTTTCAATAATTCACGAAAGTGTCTTTATCTATGTAAAATGGAATCAACATTTCCATATAGGTGCAGTTTTATGAGCAATATGTGTGTCGCATATTATTTTAAATTAGTTTTAGAAGTTACGCAGAAGAAAAATCTCTTAATGTGGATAAAAATCACCTCTGTGTTTTTATTTCAATCAATCAAAACACACATATTTTTATATTAGTACACATTACTGAAAATTACAATTTAGGAATGCAAATTTTACATTTACAACAAAAGATTTTTTTTTTAAGACAGTTTTTAAATTTTCAGAATTAGTCCTCTCAAAAACAATTACGTATCAATCTTTAAATATGTTAAAAGATATCGAAGGATTAAATTTACCGGAAAACATATTTAAATTTCAGAAATATCTTTTTTCCAAAGTCAATTTTTAAATTCTGAGATTGTATAGTGATTTTAAATATTTAAAAATAATATTTACTGAAATATGTTTATTAGCATTGAAAGTAAAAGAATTTTTTGTAAAATATTAACTGGTAAAAAAAGGATAAAGGCTCATAATTTTGCAAAGTTAATATTATAAATCAATTTAAATATATATAAAAAATTTAAAATAATGAAATTAGGTAATATCTAAATTTAGTATTATTTTCCTTTATAAACTGCTGCTATTGATATAATTTCCTTATAAAAAAGTAACAAATCTGAAATTAATAATTAAAATTGATTACAATTACACACTCATTTAAATAATAAAATTAAAAAAAAATTGCTAATAATCTTGTGAATAACAATTACGAAATTTAAATATGTATAGAATTTAAAAGAAATCATAATGAACTATATTTTTTCTGTAAGTAATTTGAACAAAAGTAACATATTCTTCATGGCGTTCTTCAACAAAACTATTCACGTTTTTGAAAGGCTGGTAAAAATGTAAAAATGTAATGTCTCTGATGAAAAAATAATATTTTTGTTTCAGTTTTAGCTGTTTTATCACTTGTAAAAATCTTATTGCATTTAAATTTTGTTCTGCATGGACAATAACACAATTAAAAAGGACATTTAATAGTAAAAGATATAAAAAAATGACTATTTTCCAAGAAACTTTTATTAAATGCTTATAAATATTATTTTATTTCATTGTGTTTTATTCAATCCACATACTAAGTATAATTTAACACATCATTTAAACACCTTTGCAAGTTTCCTTTCAGTATAATAAAAATAAGTTATTCATTGTAAAACAATTTAGAAGGCATATTGTGGTGAAATACTAAACATAGTATTTCTAAATGAATATTCAAATCTTAACGCTTTTTAGTTTCATGTTGTTAAGTAAAATATAAAATACTAATTAATATATGAAATAAAACCACAACTCAAACTGTTCCGTTTGTTGGTACGTGCATGCCCTAGAAACTCTATGCACCTAGAATGTCTTAGCGCATGTGCTAGTAACCCTTAGTACTAAAAATGACGATTAATGAATATTAAACTTTTTTTTTATCTGTAGTTTGAAAAGGCTAAATCACTAGTTACTGTGTAATGTGAGTTTCGAATTCAATATAAATATGATTTCCCAAGGAATAGTGTAGTGATAGTAATATGGTCAGTTTGAAAATATCGTTTGCATTTACTAAGTGAAAAGCATGAACCTACCAGGGTTTCTACGGAGAGTGTTAAGCAAGTGAGTCTTTTAAGCAAAATCCCATGAAATATGTTTGGGAAGCTAATCTAGAATTAAAAACTTCGTTGACAACAGTTTGTGGATTTTTACGGAAACGCTTATAACTAGATTCTTATTATTCGCATTTATTACAAGCTCGTGTGGCTATTTAACAGCGCTCATGACAATAACAATAGTGCGCATGAAATGTTATTGCACGATGAATTTCTGGATGGTATTGTTTTCAGTGTCATGAATTATTACTACTCATCTGTGTGAATACTCATAGTTTGAGTATTTGGGGCTTAAAATATTCAACAGATTATATACACAATTGAAACGAGCACCTCTAAAACTAAATGTTTTTTGCGTCAATTCACTGTGGAAATTTATGTGTCTTTTTGTTTTCGAAAAGCAACAGTAACGTGTTTATATCTTACTGCAATGGTCATTTCTCAATTCATAAAATATGAACAAAATAATTGCATTTGACAAAAAATGGTACACAAACGCACTGGCATAATAACATATAAAATGGTTAAATGTCACTCTACCAGACAGATCGATTGGCAGCAAGGAGACACCTTGTCCTCATAATTTCCATGCAAACCCGATCTCATGCCGTGTGGTTTCTATATGTGAGAGTACATAAAGGATATTGTGTATATGCTTTTACTACCAGCTAATCTCATCTACCTAAGAATCGGGATTGAGACAGTAGTTGTAATAATTACACTATAAACACTTAACAATGTTTGGGATAAACAGGACTATCAACTTGACGTCACTAGTGTGATGAAAGATGCACTCATTGAACATCTATAAGCGTTTGCCTATAACTGTTTGTTTTGCTCTTTAATTTCATGTATTAATAGTAATTTAAAGTTTTACATAATAAATACCAAAAGGTGTTAAAATGTTGATATTCATTTGTAAATACACTGCATTGCATAAAATAAATGATATGATTTAGCTATATAAAGTAACCAAATAAATTGTAAGTTTGAAGTAAAAATGAAATGAATATGATTATGTATCTGAAAATGTATGAAATTGTGATTTTATGTGTGATTGAAGCACTATTTTTGGCATGACAACTCAACACTCCTATCAATTTTTAAAACTTTAAGGTCATCAATAAATAAGATTAGAATCTCAAATAATGGTGGGAACTCAATCCTTTCTACCAATCATTTATCATTGATTTCAATCATTCAATGATAAATGATTTCAATCATTTATCATTGATCATACAATTTCAAATATCATTGAAATTTAAATCTCAATTTGCCTCTATTACATTAAAGCTGATGCAATTGGAAATATGTTAAATTACATCTAAACAGATGTATTTTCTAGTTTAACGAGAAGGTAAATAATTCTGAAAGTAAACTTGGGTTTAGTTATAAGCATATTAAGTAAAATAAGAATAAAATCTAAAAATTTTGAATACGAAATATTATTGAAATATCAAGAATTTATTCTCTCATTTTCCCATTCTACCTCATGCATTTAAGAAACCCAGTTGAGTCTTTTATCTATAAATATTAATAGTTACAAAATAAAAGATTTGTTACGTCACCAAAAACATTTCAAAATAAAGATATTTTCTTTAATTATACATAAGACCTTCTTTTCAATATATTAATTGTCACTGCAGTTCTAATAATTGCGCGTTGACATATAGTTGCCAACATTTAAAATTTTGAAACAGTATATTTGTTTGTATGTTATAGAGATATAGACGAAGCACATATCAATGGTAAATTTTTAGTTTAAAAATGGAAATAATTCTCTAATATTTAATTATAATTAATATGAACTATAGTAAATACAAATATTTGAAAAGAACTGCTAATTTTTAAAATAAAATATTAATCTTTAAATCACAAGAAAAATTTAATAAATTAATACTGCATGGGTGTCAATGAATAGATTTTTGCTTGGACTTCCATCACTAATAAGCCTTTTTAAAATACTTGCTTTATAATTTTTTATTAAATAATTTTATTATATATCCCATGATCTTTATAGATAGGAGTAACCTACATTAAATGTGAGTAAATATAGAATTTGTGTGTCATTAAAAACGGATTCAATCAATACCATACAGATTATCTTTCTTTATCTAAAATGTATATTAGGCAGTATAAATCACGGGCACCTTAACAAAATCCTTTTATATGTGTTCAGCATTAATTTTATGATCATTGATTATTCAATTCAAGAAAAGGAAATTATTGTTTTGTATAGTTTAAAACTAACTTGACAAACCATACACTTTCAACGCAACCTGATATTTTATCCAGAAATATGTACTTTTGATGACTAAACGGTACAAGATGGCATTTATTCATAGTCATGAAAAATAGTATAACAATAGACAAATAGAAATGTAATTAAGAAAATATTTTACATTACAGCACCTGAAGTTTATATTATTATAAATAAATGACTAAAATGTAATATTTAGTACAGGGTAGTTCAATTCTGGTTCTAATACATTATAGCACATAAAACAGACAATTAAACCATACTATATAATTTCGATAAATAAATTATTGTTCTCCTTGCTGTCACATATTTCACACACAGCTATAATTGCTGTATTTGATATATCATATTCGGATAAACATTAGAAGTTTGAAAAAATTTCAATTACTTGGATTTTAATCATATTTGAAGAATAGATTTCAGATATCCTCACAGCTAAGAATCCATTCATGTCTGATCAAGAGGTTTTGGTGGCTATGGAAATGGTATGATGGGAGATAAGTCTGTCATCAAACTATTGACTTAGGTCACGTTTGATTGAAGATCCAACATGTGGAGGAGTACCATCTAGCGTCCACAAACTTCGGATAGAGCATTTTGACGTTGCAATGCAGGAATCGTGTAACGAGTTAACATGTCCAGTTAGCGAAAGTGCACACGTTACTGTATACATTTGCAGATCACCAGAAATAACCACCTCAAAAAAGTATTAGTCGAGAATAAAATTATTCGTTATACCATACCACACAATTATTATTTCCTCATGTAAAGGAAGGGATAACACATCGTGTGGATTATTCTCATCCCATTTCACACAATGTACCTAATTCACGTTAACGATTAATGAGAAATTTGTCTCTTTTTTTCGCGGAATGCGGAATGGCCAGCTGCTATCTTAATCAAATTGCATAAGTAATTGATTGTTAAAATCCTGCCGTAATTGATAATCTCTCACTTAGAACATCTGAAAACCATGATATTGATACGGAAACGTGTTTAGAACAGAACTCAGAATCTTGTTGACAGTTGAATTCACCAGATTCAGAACACGTGAAACAGCGAGTGCACTTGTGAGACGAACCAGGCTTATCATCTCATGAACTTCTGCAAAAGCTTCTACAAGAACGGAAGGTCATCCAGAGCGAGGTCAATCGCTCTTGCAACCAGTTTCTTCAAATTCATGAATCAAATTCCGTACAGCTTTGACAGTGCATCAGCCTCACCGTAATACACGGTTTCCGTGGTAAACACGCAAATCTCTGCGGCATTTTGTCCATTCAGTGTTTTTGGCCATATTTTTGTCCATTCAGAACGTGGAGAAATCATAAAATAAATCTTAACGATTTCTCCACGTTCTTTCCCTGAAATTTGTATCTTGTTCAGAATAGGAGAAAACAACATACCTAGCGCATTTCGCAGTACATTTTTTGCACCTAGCATGACGATGTTAGTCATGACTGTGATTGTTTTAAAACCCGAAATTTACGTTTCTTGATTTCTTCTTTGGTTTTGTGGAGGGCTAATCAGGCTAGAATCGCAGCCAAAGAAATGGTGTGACGTAAATGAAACGAGCATTAATACATTGGTGCAAGGAAAAGTTCATTTTACTTTTTCCCTGCCTAACTTCGGGAATTTCCATGCTACAGGTGTCATGCCAATGCTATTTAGTGTTTTCCAGTGTGGAGACTCCAAGGCAAAAACCTAGGAGTCGTCATTTGAAATTTTTTCACCGGAACTACTGTTTAAGAGGCTCTGTTGTTTTCATATCATTCTTCAACGTATGCCTCACCCAAATGTCGTATGCCTAAATATATATATATCAGTTTCTGTGATATAGTATGATGATATCTCAGGGTCCCATATATATATATATATATATATATATATATATATATATATATATATATATATATATATATATATATATATATATATATATATATATATATATATATATATATATATATATATATATATATATATATATATATATATATATATATATATATATATATATATATATATATAAGTCGCAAAATATATTTAGACAAAAATAAGCATTAAAAACTCTTTCTTATAATTTGATAATTTGAATTATATTCATATGATACTTGCAATAAAGAATGAATATTTTTAGAGCAAGTTTTATATTTCTTAGAAAAATTGGTCTTCACAAATGCAATGATTTTAAAATAAACTCAATAAAAATATTTTAAAACTATAAGCATTTTAAACTACGTCTTTTGAATTATATCCTTATTTAAAATATCATAAGAAATACATGTAAAAAATGTATGAGAATTGTAACTTAAATACCTTTAGAGACTTTACTAATCCATTATTTGACGTTCGTTTCTATATTAAAAAAAAGGCTTAACACAATATCCTGGCAACCATTTTTATATCCAATTAAGTAAAGAGATTAACTAAAAATCTTTTGAAGTGTAATTAAAACACTATAATCCACTTAATATATTTACTATATTATGTTGTAAAATATTTTTTTTTCAAAATTATATTAAAAGAATGATATTAAAACTCCCCGTTTTTTTATTACTGAAAAACAAGTATAACTAAACCTATAAACGCATTAAGCAAGGAGAATTTATGTTCACATTAAACAATAAAAGTATATTATTTATTTTGTTTGAGCAATTTATCTGTTAGCTTTTAAAGAGTACATTAAATAAATAAGTTATTGAGATAAGTTTTTAAAATGCTTTTTTAAACAGTTATTATTAGCTTTCTCCAATTTTAAATAGTATATTTGTTATTTTATAAATTAGATGTCTGTTGTATCTCAAATTTTACCGATGAAACCTATTTTTTTCCAACGTAATTTTGTGAAAGCAAGAAACAAGTTTAAATTTTTGACTTTTACCAAGCACTTTCTGCATAATTGTATGAAGTAAGAGTTACTGATACATTCCGGTAAATACCCCGAAATGAGGAATTACTTATGGTAAAATTTTCCTTTCACTGAGATGTTCTGTCCACTTGTTCTAAAATCGCGTTACGATATTTAATTATAATTGAATCCAAAATTTATCACAAAATAGTTTGATTTAAGTTTATGTAGTTATAACTGTGTTTTCAGGCTAAAAGAAATGAAAATAAGAAACACACAATTTGTGCTATTTTAGAAAAAAACCACATATGGTAGAACTAAACTACTGAATAGGGTTTTCCCAAATTACAAAAGCATTTGCAATAATTTTGTTCAAAACATATAAAAATTATTAGATTTAAAATGGAAAAAAATATTGTATCTTTTTTCTTTAATATTGATTAATCAATTTTTATAATTACCAGTTAAATGGTGTTAACTTTTGGGGCATTTTGAATTACAAAGTAGAAGAAATAATTGGCACAAATACATTTTCATCTATCTCATCTAAAAAAATATTCTCTCTCTAAAAAATCTCATCTAAAACCGGTCTCTCCTCTAAAATGTATTCTCTCTCTAATTTACATACACTTAATTCTTCCGCACCAACTTCTTCAATGCTTAAAGGCATTTTTTTACGAAAATGTAAGTAGTTTTTTTGTAAAAAGATTATCTTAATTTTTTAAACTATTTCTTAGAAAAGAAAGCAACGGTAGTAAGGGTTACTATTTATTTTTTATTTATTTTCCATCGGTCAATAACAAATACCTTTGTTTTAAATTTTTGTCCGTCAGTTGGATCTGCATAATTTAAAAAAGATGTAATATTCATCTTCTATATCAGTTTTTTTAAGTCCTTCATCATCTAGATCTAGAAATATTTTCACATATTGAACTTTGTTGATAATCGTACTTCTTGTGTCAGAGTATATATCTTATCCTTTCTCGCTAAGAAAAATTTTGAACATTAGTTTATTTGAATCTATAAGAAAGAAGGGCCATATGGTATATACTTTTATAGAACATCGAAAAATTAAAAGAAAGTTAAAAAATAATAATCGTATATTTTCTGTTATATTTCAAATAAAAAATAATTTAATATTCAGCGTATATATATTGTGACGCACTAGTAAACAGATTATTAAAAATCCAGATTACAAAGCAAGAATTATATGAAATTTAAAACATTACTTATTCAATTTTATTAAAATTTTTAACACATATCTAAGAAAATCTGAACTATATTGAATTCCTTAAAAGTAGAGATGTATTAAAAGCGCATTGAAGTGTCCAAAAAAATTTCAAATTTACAAGTAATTTATAGTACTATAATTAATTTAATGATTTATTTGAAATATTTTGCAAAATATCTTTATCTTATTCGGTAAAGGTTTAAGGAAATTTATTAGTGATTTATTTATATATAAAAACATCATTTGATGTAAAAATCTGTTACAATTACATATTTTTATGCAGTATTATTATTTATACGATTCTGATGTTCAGGATTTTATTTCTTGTGATGTAAAGGATTTTATTTCTTGTGATATACAGGATTTTATTTCTTGTGATGTACGGCACTTTATTGCAGATTTTTAAGGTGTTTCCATAATGGTCATTTTTTCATCTTTTTTTATATTTTTGTAATACAAATATGAACAAATTTCGATCACATACTTATGACGTCTAAGCACTGTGATGTCGCTAAATAACCAAACGCTTTGCAAATTTAAATCATACTTAAATAATCTCAGTATGACTTGAACACTGGCATACATTTTTCCTAGTTCCTATCGAGCTAGTAGCTGCATGATTAGTGCTCAAACCTTCAGATTGATTATTCATGGGATCAAGTACTACCTTGGAATTTTATGTTTGCAATTGTTGAAGACCTATCGCGCATACCGTAGCTCCCGGTGTAAGTAGCTCTTAGGTGCTGGGTAAAAATGCAGTAAATATATAACAAATTGATTTTTTTCTTCTAGTAACATATAATTACATTATCTTAATAATTAATAATAATAGTATGGAATACTTCATTCCTTGCTAATATAAATATTCTCTGCAATAAAAAAACAATTTATATATATTTGATTGACATAAAAGTAATAATTTTCATCAATAAGATATAAATATATGCGTTATAAGAAAATTAAGGCAATGGAATTGCTTAAAAAGATTTATATAAAACTCTTATAATGAAAGAATAAAGGCAAACAAAAATACATGAGCATCAATTTGTATACGTGATTTCATAAAATAAAAGAAATGAAAATTTAGAAGTACGAAATCATATAAAGAGTTTTCACTATGATTATAAGTAAAAAAGATTAACATATGGTTTATCCTAAAAAATAACTTTATTAAGAAATATTTATTTGTTTATAATAAGACTACATACAAAACAAAATGACATTTAAATTGTGATGTAATGTAATAAGTAAGGAATTTTAAGAATGATCAATGGAGGTAAAAATTTTGCATGAGAGTATTTTATATTCCTCATTAAAAATATTTTTTCCCAGGTGAAGACCCTGTTAAATTCGTGAGCAGGAATATGAAAGTTAAAAAATGTTGTTAACTGAATGTGTATAATACTTTATCCTAATAATATTTTTTTTAGAAAAATTTCAAATATTCATGTAGAAATGGTATGAATTTTCAGAAAAATTCAACTTATTTAGTTTTTAGTAGCAGTGAAATGTTTCGTAAATCATTCAAGACTAACTCACTTTTTGAACGTTTTTGATTATGGAAATGTCCTTAACCACTTCCCAGTTTTGCCCGAACACCGTTCGGGTACTTGAAATGGAGCCTTCCCTGTTTTGCCCGAGCGCCACTCGTGCGACTGATTTTTTTCTACTTTATTGCAATGATTTGCCCGAATTTTTTCTTTCTATAGTATACAATGTTTCTAACAGATGGCTCTGGTAGCTCAGTAGAGGGCTAACTACAGACAACTATTACACATCACTAGAACTGGCAGATATCCTTCTCAACAATCAAGCAGATATGTATGACACCCTCAAACTTACCAGAAAAGATGTTCCAAAAGAATTGCAGTAAAAAAAACTAAAAAAAGGCGATAACTGTGATTACCAGAGAGGAAAGATCTGCCTAATCAAATGGATGGATAAGAAATATGTATCTCTATTATCTATAATACACAATCCTGTAATGATTGAAGTACCATCTCACAAGGATGAGGCAAGGAAGTAACCAAAGTAGTGACAGAATATAATAATACCATGGGAGGTGTAGACAGAATAGATCAACATCTCACCAATTGCCCAGTCACAAAGAAAAGTGGAAAGAAATATTAAAAAAAATATTCTTCCACCTTTTGGATATATCGTTGTGGAATGATTTTGTTTTATACCAGAAGCATGGAGGAAAGTACATGCATCTGAGTTTTAGATTTGATATAATAGATCGTCTTATCGAAAGACATGGGACAACAAATGATAAAAAAGGACGACCTGAAATTTTGCCCAATCCCTTACGATTGACTGAAAGGCACTTTATAGAAGTGATTGATCCCAGTGAAAAGAAGATGAGACCGACGAGGCAGTGCTTTGTGTGTTGCTCGAAAAGAAATAATTCGGATAAACGGATGAGCAAGGAAACAAGATATTTTTGTCCCGATTGTGTGATATTGGACTATGCTTGCCTCTTTGTTTTAAAATTTACCATGCAAAACTGAATTTTAAAAAAAATATAAGATGTAAGTACATTTTCTTTTCTGAATTCAATACTTGTAAAGCGTTTTTTCCAGTTCTCTTATTTCACCAGGAAAACACCAACTTGAAGTAATAATTTAATTGTTTTTGCTCTAAATAAAAATAAAAATGATTTTATAAAATCAATAATTGCAATAATTTTTACTCTTGATTTGAGTTCATATATTCAATTTAAACAGAAATTGCTTCTGAAAATATGATTATTTTTTTACCCAATTTGTCAGAAAAAAATACGCTGTTAAATGGTTAAGAAAGTTTCAAAGTGTTCCTGAGAACCACAGAATTAAGTATTTCTTTTTAACTAAATCGACAATAAAAAAAGAAATTGATTATTGAACAAATTCTAAAGGATTTTTCCTTCGATTCTGAAAACCTTTAATGACTAATCCTTTCAAAGGCAAAAAAGTTCAAGCTGCTTAAAAAATTGCATTAATAATTTTAGCTGTGGTTTCTAAATTTTTATAAAACTGTTTTTAAACACAAATGAGCAAAAAAGTAATTTGAGAGTTGATTTCAAAAAAAGAATTCTACAGAGAAGCTGGAATTTTATTCCTAATGACATACACATTATTTAAATTTTATGAGAGATATCTTTTTTCTGATTGAATAAATCTCATTGCATTAAGCACATATCTTGCTATCTGATTATCTCCTTAACTATCTTTTGTTAAAGATTTGAAATTGATAAATAATGAGGTACTTCACCCCAGAGCAACTCCACTGAGCACTTCTCTCTACCCTAAATTAAAGAAAAATAATTTAATTGAATAATGAATTTATTTTTTCATTATATTGAAATTGTAAAATTTGTGTGTTCACATGAACATTTATCTATTAAATTATATACATATGTGTGTGTGGGTTCTTCCACTCATTGTCAGGAAAAGACACATTATTTTTTAAATGATTTAATTTTAGTTTTGGACAAAATGAGAAAAAGTTATTTACAATTAAATCACGATCTAACATCTTAGATAGTTATAATTCAAATGAAATTCGACATCTATTCGCGTCTTCACGTCATCTCCTCCGCGTCTCTGGTGGCAAGGCCGTGATAGTTCCTGAGCCAGTCAGTGTTCCTGAGCCTGTCCATGGCAAGTTCACTGATGGCGCTTTTAATACCCCAAGCATGTGAGTGGCACTCTGGTGACGCTTTCAATCCCACAATCATGTGAGTGTCCCTCTGGCGGTACTTTCAATCCCACAATCGGCCATTCTGATGACACTGACTGACCTCAGCATTCGTCTGGAATCAGAATTTCCTGAAAAAAAGAAAAGGAGCAGTAACATATTCAAGAAAAATTTTTAAACAGTGTTGTCAATTCTCGTCTAATTCGTCTTTTCAACTCCCATCCAAATCATCGTCGTTGTCCCTTGAATCTGAGATTCCGTCGTGGAGGACTTCTTCGTCTTCATCTGGTTAGAGCATTAATAGCTGCATCTTCACTTTTGTCATTGGCCATCTTCAAAAGGAACCGTCTTGAACACATCTCAGTTACTATTCTTTTTTAAACAATTAAAAGATAACAGTCTGAAATAAAAAGTTTTAATCTTAAAAAATAGCAATTCTGTAGGTAAAAAAGGCAAAGTCAGGAGTTGGTCGTCACCGGTGTTTTCTTTTCTTCTTTCAGCACATTTTAAGTTACATTGGGCCAGGACTTCATGTACTCAGCGCAATCACTAGTAATCAGAGGACCTTCGGTAAAACCAATTTTTTGAACATCGTAGGTGCCATTAATATTAACTTTTATTATTTTGTATATAGGGGCCTAAATATTTGGGTTTTAACTTGAGACCTGGACCTTGTTGTATGCGTTTAATAGCAACAATATCATTTAATTTGAATTTTCTTGCTTGTTTTCTTAAATTATAGGTTTTGCGATTTTCATTTTGAATTATTAAAATTTGTTTTTTAGCTTCTTTTCTAAGGTTATCGCGATTATTAATAAAATCTAGTCGCATTTCTTGAACGTCTTTTGTTGTTTTTGGTTCGAGAAACTTAATTATAGCTTTCGTTTTATTTCTTGACGGGTGTAATTTACCATTTATTATTTTATAGCCCAAAAATTCTATTTCACGTTTCAAAAATTTACATTTCTTTAAGTTCAATTCCAGTCCATACTCCGACGCAGTTTGCGGAGGACAAGTTTAAGTTTTCTAACACCTTCGGTTTCATTTTCGGCAGGAATAATTAAGTCATCCATGTAAATCACTACAACACCATCTTTTAATAATTGTCGAAACACATTATTAATGTACAGGGTTAGCAAGAAATAAGTTTTCCACTTCAGAGGGCTGTAGAATACGTTCTATTTATCCAAATGAGATAAAATTTGAACTACAGATAATTCAAATGATGCGCTTGATATTTATTAAAAAATAGTCCAAAATATTGCCGATAGATGGCGGTGTAATACCCATAAAACATTTGATATGCTTTATAAATGTTAAATAATAATAATAAAAAAGTAGCATTACAATTGTCCAATGTGCCCCCTTCATTTCCAACAGTGTGCTCTAATCGCAGAACCATATTTTCGATAGCAGACCGGAGTGATTCTGTCGGAATATCAAAGATATGGCGCCGAATGCTGTTCTTCAGATCTGGTACAGATTCTGGCCTTTTACGGTAGACCTTGTCCTTCAAAAAATCTCACAACCAAAAGTCGCAGTTATCTCTTCAAAAAAGACGGCCCAATCACAAAAGTAGCTGTAAACCCACACCATACTGTCACTTTTTCAGGATGCCAGTGTTTTCCTGGATAACGCAAGGGTTTTCTGCTGCCCAAATTCGACAATTGTGGGTATTGACTTGCCCATTAAGTTGAAAGTGGGCTTCATCAGTCCACAGAATATTCCATGACCAAGTGACGTCAACCACCATTCGAGCAAGGAACTGAAGTGCAAAAGTTTTACGAACCTCTGAGTCCCCGTCCTGCAACAAGTGCAGAGGCTTGATTTTGTAGGGATAAAAATGCAAAATCCGCCGTAAGATTTTTCGTACAGTGGAATACTGTCTAATTCGTCTAATTCGTATTGGATATGCCATCCAATACACAGGAAACAACTGGCACACTCACACTACCATCCAGCGACTGACTGCTGGCTTCAACGACCGCGGAAGCCACATTTTCGACGCTAAAAGTCTGGATTGGCTTTCGTCCTCGACCGGGAAGAATTTCAAGTTGTCCAGTTCTTTCAAATTTCTGCATCATCTTGCGTAACGAACATGGAGACATTGGACCTCTTCATATCTGCTTCATACGACGAAATTCTTTTACAGCTGCAACGAAGTTCTGCTGGTTCTAATAGAACAATTTTACAAGTAGCGCTTTTTCTTGCAAAGAAGGCATGATGTGCAGAGAAGTAACCAATGAACGTTCAGAATCCACCTCCTTTTTACACAAAGATAATGCTAATAGGCATGCGCTGTAAAGCAAATGACTTTTCATATTTTCAGTATATGCAAATAAGTACCATTAGTAGCCATCTATCAGCGAAAGTTTGTAATATTTTTTAAATAAATGTCAAGCGCATCATTTGAATGTTCTGTAGTTCAAATTTTTTCTCATTTGGACAAATAGAACGTATTCTACAGCCCTCTAAAGTGGGAAACTTATTTCTTGCTAACCCTGTATATATATATATATATATATATATATATATATATATATATATATATATATATATATATATATATATATATATATATATATATATATGGTGGAACAGCATCTAAAAATTCATCGAGAATTGGAAAAGGTTGTAAACAGGCAAATATATAATTGATTAACTTATTGATATATTGATTGTTTTTTGTTTGAATAAAAGTCTTCGGTAAAAACGCTACGATCTTATTCCGCAACCTAATATACATATACGTATATGGGAGACAATTAAAAGTAACTTTAAATTAGTATTCATAATAAATGTTTCAATTTATCTTTCTTTTAAACATACATAGACATGACTTAGAAATATTTTGCAAGTTCTTGTAAAAGTATATATATTATATTTTCAAATAATACTTTATTTTTTATGAATTCACAATGCCTTATACTAGTATAAAATAAAATATCTAAACAAATTAAAAACAATGTTATTAATCAAAATTTGCTAAGCATAAAACATACTGATTGCAATACTTGCACAGAGAAATAGATTTAATTAAATTTTGTTCAATTTTATTGATTGATTTTAAATTGGAGTCTGTAGATTTTATTTATTATCTTTGTTGGCAGCTTATCATTGCTCACCCAAAAATAAAGATGTAGGCAATGCTGGTTAAAAGGATTAAATTTAAAAACAAAGTGTAAAATTAAAATATTTACATCATTGTATTTTCTAAAAATAGTATCAAATATTAAATAACTAAGCCATAAAACTTTACCATCATCTAAACGACATTATTAAATATGACAGCCAATAAAATAGTTAATAAATATGCACATATGTTCCATTCATAATTATTATTGAAATGCCAAATATCAAATTAGAAAATTTATACAATTTAAAGTATTGCGTATTGAATTAAGAATGCATTGCAGCCAAATTATAAAAAAATATCATAAGTTTCCTAAAATAGATTTGATAAAATAACAAATCTGAAATCATTCTACTTTAAAAAGACTACTTATTTTTCAAACATACACCCAGAATAATTAAGAATTTAAGAAAAATTTAATACTATCTAATCTAAGTAAAATTAATATTGCATTGCATGCATAAACTTATTTTTAGCTGAAAAATTACATTGGGTCTTATTAAAAAGTTCACTGTGAATATTGTGAATAAGCTATTGTTTAGTTTCAATGAAATTATTTAAGTAAACGCTTCCTTAATTTTTTTCAATGATCTATGATTGTAACAAAAACGAAAATGTTAGGAGAAAAAATATTCTCTGTAAACTTTTTTCACGGAAAGCTGTATTTCCTTATAAACATATAAAGTAAGTTGTAAAAGAAAATGAGAAAATTTGTGAGAAAGCTCCTGATGTCAAAACCCACAAAATAATAAAAGTTAATTAATTTTAGTAGTTTTTCTTACGTTTGATCCACGTTTCTAAGTGATTAATTAATCATTGCGATACACTTTCCAGTAATCCCTATTTATTTTAAAATCGTGTTGACTATTAGAAATGATGTCAGTTGATTTGATTTTGCGTGGAAGTTGACCTATGAATATAAGATATAATTATGTCAAAAATAATAGTTATGAAAATTAAACTGGCAAGAAAATGACTAAAATTAGATTAATTATGGATAAAAATCATTTGCCTTGTAGATTAGATTTAGTTTTTTCTGTATTCTAAGATCTATGTCCCTACTTCGGATCGTTAGGTATTTTGATAGAAGCATATCAAAATGCCCATATTACTTACGTGAAAAAATAGACACAAGTTTATAGAGTCAAGAATATAAGAAAAATTAATTCTTGTTTCATTTTTAGTATGAAAAAATGTATTCAGTAATTATAATAATTATTTAGAATTAGTACTGCGGTCCAATATGTATTTCTAAAATATTTATACTCTTAATAAAAATTCATGGTGCTAATATACAAGAAAATATAACTAGATTTTTTGCTTAATTGCTCTGAATTCAATATTTATTTTAAATTCTATGAATAAATCAAAAATAGCATTAACTTACACAATCTTTATCTTTTTCAATTTAAAAAAATACCTTACTCTAATGAAAAATCAAATTATGTTTCATACATCATTTATACTGAATCTTGATTAAAATACTATAGCACTTAGTTAAAATATTATAATAATTTCTTAAATTACAAAAATAGATGAACTTGTAAACGTTACATACTAATAAGTACATTAAATTGAATTGTAATCTAACGTCCTTAAGTTACCAAATTGACACGTTATTTTCTTATTATTTTTTACACCTTACTTAATGCAGCGAAACTTGCCATTTTCGGAGAAAAATTTTCCTTGTGTATAAAACTCTATTCTACTGCTATTTATGCTGATTAAATTAAGCTAACATTCAAAAATCTAAAAAAAATTAAATAAATGCTGGATATGTAAATCACTTATATTTTGAAAATTCGTTAGTATAAGTTACATGCATTACAGATTTCAGATGAAATCAAACACAAAATTATAACAAACATAAAGGAAAAAATATGCATTTCTGTTGAGCAGTTTTCCAGTTTTTAGAATTACAAATATGATGAATGTTATCTAAGCCTTCTCAGAGTATATTTTTATTGAAAGAAAATATGTAGTTAACAGTGTAATTTAAGAAATTGCTAAAATCTTTATATGGTTGGGAAACATAAAAATAGAACAAGAACAATATATGAATCTAGAATATGTTAAAATAATGAAAGAATTTTAAAAATATGATATATTATTAGCATATTTAGTTTATCAATATGGTACTTTAAACAGTTAGAACATAATACAAATTAATAGGTACAAAAATAACATAAAATGCCTGGATATTATACATGAAAAAATGCCTGGATACATTCATGATAAAAATGCTATATATATTGGACTTTTTTGCATTGTTGTTCACGTTTAAATAAAGAGAATTCCATTTCAACAAATATGAATTTTAGCACTTTAACCTCATATGAATTAATGGCATTTTTTTATTTTCATTGCTGTAAAAAATATGATTTCTGTAGTAAAAATTTATCATAATGATAATCATAAAGCATAGGTCTTTTAATAATTTATGATGGATACATTTCCTTTGATGTGAAAGTCCTGGGTTCACTCTCAATTATTAAGGAATACATGATTCGTATTGCAGGAAGAATTTTAAATTTACATTCTGTTGTTGTTGTCGTGTGCCAGCCAGGCTGGCAATATGGTGTGCGCTGCTCCACTTTTCCAACTGAACCATATTTTGGTGTGGAGTCCGACTTCCTCAGTACACAAATGCCATATAGGGTAGGCAACCATTCACTCCACATTCAGACAAGGAAAGAACAAAGACAGGATAGATAGAGAGAGAAAGTACATCCATGCCCGAACCGGGATTCAAACCCAGGACCACCCTATCCGCAGTCAGACATGCTGACCACTAGACAAGTTGGGCGGCACATTCTGCTGTTATTATGCCAGTTATTCTAAGTAAGTATTAAGTAGAGTCTGGTCACCAAAATGTATTATATTAATGATGAAATATTGTATGGAATTTAACATTCATTTATGCAATATATAATGGATTATTGTGCATTAAAATACTCCAAATTAAAGAAAATAAGAATTTTGTGCTAAATTTGGAATTAACAAGTTTATTATAATGTAATCATTAAGGAAACAACTAACAGCTATAATTTTATGAGTATAATGCATTAAATTTCGTTTAAACTAATATAAACTTTATCACACTGCAATCACCATTTATTAATTTCTTTTTATTCATATTAATATATTAGATTCTAAATTAGCATTTTAATGATGTATCTTCTACAACGGATGGGTATGAACTAATATAAATTCATTCAGAATAGCAATTATTAAAAATTAATATTGTACCGAAATATAATATGTGTTAGTATAGGTTTAAATTTGATAAAATTAATTCTTAATAATTTTACACAGTGATTGACATTAAAATAATAATTTATATGAATTCACTGTAATGCCTTATTCTTTTATTTTTCCTATACGAAATGTAATATCCTATGCAAACTAGTATTTATTCTTCAATTTTTAACATGTATGCAGTATTAAAATTTATTTGAACTATAAATTGTTTTCATTGCGCATTAACATTATAGCTTTAAAAATGTTCGTAAAATTAAATTTATATTTAAGTACATTATTTAAAACATATTTTAATTATATATAAAATCAGTGATTGCAAGAAATAAGGATAATTTCAAATACAAAATAATAATAACTGCAATAAATGTAGATGGAGTATTTCTGTAAAAATAAAATCATTAGCTTCAGTCAAAGTTATTTTTCGTTACACTTCTCAATACTCTCTTGTCTTTATACTTTTGCTAAGATAGTCTTTTGAATTCTATCACTCAATTCCAATTCCCTTAAAGTTTAATGCACATTTCAGAACTGCAGCTTAGTTTTAAATTTTATTTAATAAAGTTAATATCTTTTTGCGATTTCACTCCTTTTGTGATTTTTGTCTGATATTTTCTTCATTTATTTCTTTTCCAATTTCTTTCGTCATGTCAAATAAAATATTTTGACCGTTTTTTTATTAGAACATAAGACTTTGCTTAGTCTTATAAATAAGTTCTAAAGAATTTCAATTTTCACTTTCAATCATTTTATTTACAAGCATTTGATTTATTTCATTTTTTATATATATACAATTTTATTTATACATGTTTGAAGACTAGACTTCTATTAAATAATAAGAAATTCTTTAAAGCACCAATATAAGTGTCATGTCAAAAATAAATTTTCTTATATGTTTCTTTGCCGATTCTGGAAAGTAACATCAAACAAATAATATTTTGGAAACGTTTTATTTACAATGAAATTATATATATTTTTGAGGTGCAAACATTATATTTTCTTAGCTATTTAAATCAAACAATACATTCACAGATTTCAAGCACTTGTTTATTGTAAAATTGATATATTTGCTGAAATAATTTTGCATGAAATTTATTTTGCGTTTAATATTTTCATTTAAAAATCTGTTTATTTATTTATTTTTATTTTATTTGGCTTGTGGGTTCCATTAATTTTCTAGGAATATAACCTATCTATTATTGCTTTGAAGATATGTTCAGGAAATAAAACTGCTCTAGATTCATATTTATAAAAGCAAGCGATAAAAGGTTAAATACTTTGAAATTATATGATCAAGTGAAATAAAGTTTTGAGGTGCAAACATTATATTTTTTCAGTGATTCAAATCAAGTAATACATATACAGATTTCAAGCACTTGTTTACTGTAAAATTGATCTATTTGCAGAAATAATTTTGCATTAAATTAATTTTGCATTTAATATTTTCATTTCAATTATGTTTATTTATTCATTTATTTATTTCTCTGTTTCATTCTGCTTGTGGTTTCCATTAATTTTCTAGGAAAATCACCACTCTACCATTGCTTAAAAAATATCCAACAAATAAAACTGTTCTAGATTCATATTCATAAAAGTAACCAAAAGACAGTCTAATTGAAATTTTTCCTAATTCTTCAAAGTCCTTAAAAATTAAGCTTATAGAATACTATATTAAAAGGAAGAGTCAAATTAAAATTTGGAATAAAATTCAAACAAAATTATTAGTATGCTGATAAATATTAAAAATTTTTCATTGAATAAAACTTCCGCGCTTCATCTTCATTGGATTTGCTTTTATTACAAATATTTTGTAATTTTCATTTTAAATTTTAAATAAGTAGATATTTCCTCATTGCTCGGCTTATTTCAAAACAAAATTAGATTACATTAATAATTGACACGATTGTGTCCGCAAAAAATGAGGTTTAATTATTAAATATGTGTATAATGCTTTAAAATAACTATGTTAAGTAGTATAATATTAACAAACAGCATTCTGATAAAATCATAATTATCAAAACGCATTCTACTAAAAAGAAATTACTAATTGTCATGTATTAAATATGACACAAAATATAAGTGTAAAAAAACATAGATCACTTAAATTAAAATTATTCGCTACTTTTCTTAAACTATGATTTATATTCTTTGTTAAATAAGTTATACTAAAAAAATTTTAATAAAACAGAATTTTGCAGAAAATTTAATCATTAATTACATAAAACAAATTAATATTAAGATATTGTAATACAAGTTATTTTCTATAACTTATAATATATTTTGTCTTATCTTAGCAAGTTTTTGGTATTAAAAATGCAGTTTGTCATTAGAATTGCATAAAAACTTAAACTAAAAGAAATGTGAATGTCCTTATTATAAGAAATTATACATCATCATTTTATTTATATAAATGCTATTTTATTACAACCCTGCACTTTTGTTTGCTTCATGATTTCTTATTTTTTAAGAACACATTTATCATTCCTTACTAACTAAATATACTGAGACGATAAGAAGCAAAGACATAAATTGACATAAAACTATTTAATCATATCTTAGGAAAAATATGAAAATTTTTGAAAAATGAAATTCTTCACCTCAAAGGATCATTTTGTAAGCTATACAGACATCGTATTCAATAATCCGAATAGAAATAAATCATGCATTTTTACATAGAATTTTGTTTATTAATTGATATTTAAAATTTTTGTAAAATCTTAAAATTAATTCCATTAATTGCACATATATCGCATTATTTTAACTACTTTAATTAAATTTGTAAATTTTTTTCATTATAATTAATGAATGAATTTTTGAATTTTCTGAAACTTTATTAGCATATTTATGAGATAAATTTATGAGTTTATCAAATAAAATTGTTAAAATAAAAAATGTTTTTTTTAAGTTTTAATAAACTTGCATTCCTACAAAATATACATATTTCTCATTAGACCGAAACAAAATTGTGTTTATAAGAGAATTCAGTACATGAAAAGCAACTATCTGTGTTCTGCAGAATGTATTTTTCTAACATTTTAATATTGTGAAAAAAAGGTGAAGTAATTTAGGGTTGCAAGTCGTATCAAAAATATTTTAACTAATTAAAATAGAATAACATATAATCCGATTGGAAACTTTGCAAATATCCTGAAAATAAAAGAATATTTATTAAAGTACTTTTAATATTAGGAAAGCCCTTCAAGTGTGCTTTTCCTAAGAAGTTAAAATTCCTGCTTTAAATCTAGTATTATTTCTATGGTGTTTATTATTCTTCTGACGTCAATTTTTTTTTCTTTCTTAGGAGTTAAAACTTCAACAAAATTTAAAAAATATAGCTACATTTTTCTATTTACTTCCCTTTCTTCTTTCTTATTTAGGCTTAGAAATGCATAGAAATTTTAGCAATTGAAAAACTTTTCTATCAAGTGAAGTTCCATAGGGAAATTCAATGCCAAATGAAATACGACTAACACCTCATTTCTTTCATCTATCAAGAGGAAAACATTTCAAAGTTTAAAGAAAGTTTTTCAAAGAAAATGTTGTATCTCAATTTTAAACTTTGTATATATGTGTTTGAAGAGGAAGGTACTCTGTACATATAGTATGTTATGGATTCAATTTGAAGCATAGGAAAATCAGGTATTACTTTAATTAGCTGTGTATTATAAAATCAGTTATCTTATGTATAAAATATTCTATTATATATATATATATATACATATATGTATATATATATATATATATATATATATATATATATATATATATATATATATATATATATATATATATATATATATATATATATATATATATATATATATATATATATATATATATATATATATATATATATATATATATATATATATATATATATATATATATATATATATATATATATATATATAAGGTAATTTCTTCTGATTTTTAAACAAAGAGATAGGAGGATACAAATCATTAAAAAATGTCCTATTAAATTTTCTGCTGTTTTTTACTTATTTAATAACTTTAAGCACTTTAGAATCAATTGTCTCATTCTTCAAATTTAAAAGCGTACTTAATATAGAGTAATATATCTTTGCTATATATAGAGTAATATATGTTAATATAGAGTTTGATTTAAATCAAGACAGTATATAAGTAATGGAATAATTATTTCTGTGGATTTTAATTTAAAATTAAGAAGTGACTCACAGTATAATTTAAAATGCAGAGTTTTGATTACAAAATATAACACTTTATCATCATATGTTTTGTAGATGCCCAGTAAATGTGCACCTGTCTTGTTGCAGAGATATTTGAGAAAGACGATTCATCTGCCCATAATATTTTCTTCGACTTATGCATCGACTGGGTCATTAGAGTGTGACATCACTGTAGTCAACCTTTTGCATAAATATCTGTGACAAGTGAGTTGGGATCATGTATAACAGAACATTCTCCATAGTGTATGTTTTTTTCATGAAAATGCCTTATAAATGTACATGTTGACACCGGAAAATCCAAATTTTGTTTGATCTCTGTTGTCTCTTTTGCTGCCATCATTCCCCTTTTAGTCATTAAAATCATCTTCGATACTTCTCGATCTCTTTTACTAAGATCTATCAGAGATCTATTGGCATCTATTAATTTGCTTTGTCATGGTTGTCTTGCTGCGCTGTTTGTACTCTGTCGTGACATTATACACCGTATAAATGCTTAAAATCTGTGATGTGTTGCTCTTATTTGCTCGAACTGGATGGATTTCTACAATTTGGTATATTTTAAAATGTAGTAAGTATCCGTATATTTTAAGCTTTTGGGAAAAACTTAAGACTTATAAAGTTTACACAAAGCTACCAGACCTACTACGAAAACTATAACTGATGTCCCTTTGTTTTGATATATTGTATAAAAAAAACATTGTTATAATTTTTCTTAATTAAACTGAGCTATAAATGTATCCTTTTAAAATGTTTCTAAATATCAATTTAGTAGTATTTTTAATTGTAAAACACTCCAAAAATGGATTTTCAGAGAAACATCGGACAATTATTCTATAGAGCATGATTAAATTTATTCTATAGAGCAGGATTCTATACAAATGCTCATCATTTGTTATGAAGACTATACATCACAATTCAGATAGTGGAATTGCTTGTTATGGTTCCAATTGTTCACCAGTGACAATAAATTAGCCCAAAATTTCTAATTTCAAGAGTTTTGTCTTACTAATGGATCATTCCGAAACTTTCATTTTTCTAATGATAAAAATTAAACAGTAAACGATTAAAATCATCAAGTAAAATGTCTATATAAAGAAACAGCAATTTGTTTTAAGAGTTTTACTTCTCTATTGCTCAGAGTAACTTTCAAAGTTAACATTTAGTTCGTAGTGCGTCATTTTGTCTATATCAGAGTAATATGGTTTAATCGATACTGCTATTTTTTGGGCTAGAAAAATTAGTTTTACAGAGACAGAACAAACAAGGGTGAGGGGGTACTGTGTTCAGTTAATGTTAAAACAAATTTTGTGATTTCGTGAAAATGGCATTAATTATTGTTATATTATCTGTTAATTGCACTTTTTTCATAAAAAAAAATACTTTCGTAACGTATATACACTTTTCTAAGTATGCATATTTTTAATTATATTTTATTCTTCATAGATCGGTTATATTGAATAGCCTAATACTTGCTGTACATAATTAATTATCAGACATGATTATCTCTGTTAAATTTTCGTGAAGTAAGTCATATTCTGTTATTTATACAATCCAGATTTCGTAATAAGAGATCAGGTATAATTATAATAACGAAAAAACTGTAATTATAAATCATTTGTTCATTTATAATTTCGATGTGGTATATGATAGAAATTCTTTAAAAATCCGTTCATCAAAACAACGGTACATTAAAAAATTAGGTATCACCTGTTAAACGGTAGGTATGGACATGAAAGAAAACAAAAAAATCAATCTATACTGCCTTTAGAAGCAAATAAAAATAGGTTTGGATTTAAAATACCTTTTGGAAAAGAAATACAGCATAAATTAACGAGCGATAAATTTCCATTTATAGAAATATGTTTAATTATGCCACACAAATTAAAGAAACAAACAAACAATCAGGCAATAATAAAATTTAAACACAGAGTTAAAAAAACTGATTTTTTTACTCATGTGACTGATGAAACTGCGAAATATAATTTAAATCATGACAGTCATATGAATATTCAATTTAAACCTCAGTTACATGAGCTTCATTTCACATATTCTAAGCAAATATTATTAAAGGAATTATATTTGATGTCATATGTGTATTCAACACCCAAACTTTTATTAATGTCATATACGAGGGTTACTTTGAAATTTTTGAGATACGCACAGACGAGAATTTACAAAATAAAAATAACGGTTTAATTTTAAAGTACAAAGTATTTTAATACAGAAGACGATTTTTTACTGACTTACTTCAACTTGTTTAGGGTGGAATAAATTTTAAACAGAAGAGAAAATGGAGTTGACACGAGAACATTTTCGCGCTATGTTTTTCTACGATTTCAAAGCAGAATTAAATCAAGAACAATGCGTTCAATGGTTGCAATTAGCATTTGATGATGAATCTCCAGCTTGTGCTACTGTATTCAGATGTTTTAGAGAATTTAGAAGAGGTTGCAGTTTTCTTCAGGATGAAGAACACACAGGAAGGCCGCCGTCGGCAGTAATCCCGGATAATGTGTCTGCCATACGAAAAATGCTATGGATGATAATCGCTGTACCTATCAAATGATACAGAAGGAACTTAACATTGGATCCACAGCCATACACAAAATCAATCATGAAGAATTACATATGAAAAAAGTAGTTTGCCGTTGGGTTCCCCATAATCTAACTGAGCATCAAAAGAGGAGCGTGTCAGAATCAGTAAAGAAACTCTTAATATGCTGAATGATGGTGGGCACCGCATCATTTCTAAAATTGTAACAGGTGATAAAACGTACATACCGTTTTTTGACGTTCCAACACGTCAAGAAAGCAAATTATGGGCCGTTGAAGATGATCCCACGCCGAAAATGGGGAAAAAACAACGCGCACTGAAAATAGTGATGTGTGCCATTTTCTTCAGCAAAGCCATCAAGTTGGAAGGACAGAAGACAGTAACAGCAAACTGGTATACCACTAAATGTCTTCCAGAAATTCTACAAGAACTGAATGTTAGGGGACTAATGCTTCACCATGACAATGCATCTTCACATACAGCCGGATTAACAGTTGAGTTTCTTAAGGAAAAACAAATTAAAGTGATCGAACATACGCCGTATTCACCTGATCTAGCTATGTGCGACTTTTGGTTATTCTTTAATCTAAAAAAGAACTTACATGGACGTCGTTTTCATTCAGAAGAAGAGATTGATGTGGCTATAAATGCATTTTTTTCATCTAGTCGAAGAAATTAATGGCTTGAGGCATTTAATCTGTTAAAAATTCGTCTACAAAAGGGCATTGATGCTGAAGGAGACAACTTTGAACACACCTAAGATTTTGTAAGTATAACTTTAAAACCTAGTTGTATCTCAAAAATTTCAGAGTGACCCTCATATTAAATATACCTAATATTAAAGTTAATAATGTCTTGTTTTTTAAATACATCTATCATTTTAATATTTTAATGTAAAAAATTAAGAAAACAGAAAAAATAAATGTCAAAATACAAAAATAAATAAAGTTTTAACATAGGAATGATATATTCAAACTTTTCAGAATATATTCCATGGTCTCATTTTAATTAAAATGAATTCAATATCATATTGCTTCATGAGGAAATACATTTATTTATACATATTTTATGAGAAATATAATCATACATATGAAATTATGAATGTTTATGAAAATTTTGAAGTAGAAAATAGATAAGAATTTTTGTATATTTTACTTTTTTATATTTTGAAATTCATTTAAAATTTGTTCAACATTTGCGATAAAAAGCAATATTTATTTACCTTATTTTAAATAAGTAATCTAGCTTCTATGTATATATTGTAATTGTTGCCCCTGTTTACTTTTAATATCAAAATAATGATTTTAAGAATTGCATCATAATATTCGATGATTCATATTTAAAAATTGCAAATAAGTATTGTAAAATAATATAATCTATAAATCTCATACATACATCATGTACTATTAACTTACACCTCAGAGATTGCTTTAGATAACAAGTTATACAGTTGATAAAATATGAACTTCTGCAGCTATTTTGAGGAGTAAATTGCAAGTATAAATATCTCACAAAAATCGTTTTGAGTTTTCCGACAAATAAAATCAATGTTAGCTAAATGGGAATTCGGAAAACGCTTAAGAAAATTATCTCACTTCAGCACTTTCGAAGATGGAACTGGAACATTAAGAAGCCATCATCTGGTCTCATAGAGAATGTTATTTCGTAATCAGCTATTGATGCATCAATTAAAGCTAATGACTTTGCGAACGAGTGTCTGGTATTTCGTAAATATTATTCCTAAATTCGTAGTCGTAGGTAACAGTTTATATCTAATTTCTGTCACATTGCGTTGCAGTTACTTCATCATACATTCCACTTTTAATTGCTTTTCATCTTGTGGAATAAATTGTAGATGTTAATAAATAATATTTTAATGGAAACAAATAAATAATAATCTTTGTATAAATAAGATTTAACTATATGAAATATTTGCAGAGATATTATAATGCTTCACGCAACTTAAGAAAAATATTAATAGTTGTTTAAAACTTTAAAATATATGTTTTAAATATAAATATTGCTTTGAAATCTGATTCTTATTAGCATATACATAAAAACAATTCATTTAAATAATCCGGTAATTTTTTTTTTAATTTAATCACTTTTGATACAGATATGTGATGAATTGAAGCATTAAACATGATAATAGGGTATGGCAAATATTGATATAATATATTGTATTTCAATGCAAATATTTTCTATTTATACGTTTAAAATATTTGTCAAATATTTGTGTTCTAAATTCAGATTAAAGTAAGCTTTCTGAATAATTAATACCCCTAGAACTTCACTTTTTCTTTGGTGTGATATTAGAAAATAAACTATTTTTTTTATCTTTGAAGTTCATAATTACCTATTAAAAAGAATCAGATAATTTTATAAAAATATTTAATGTGAAAAGTAAAATTGCCAGAAGTTAAAATCATAGCTTATTAAATAAATCAAGCACATGACAATGAAATCCCAATTCAAATATTCTTGAAATTTCAAAGGGAACTCATTTAATTTTGCGAACAGAACGTGATTTATTGAGCTAGAAAATAAATTTCAATTTAGATGAATGATTTTACTTTGAACTGATGAGATGAGCAGGGGATATTCCAATTTTGATTAATATTAAATTTTGAGCAAGTCTAACAATCTAATCTAAATTTTAAATTAATACATAACTAACAAAATGTTTGTTTATTATGTAATTGATTTATTATTTATAATAAAAGTATTTTAATGTTTATTTTAATGTAAAATAATTTCATAATAAACAGGTTGTGAAAAATTTATTAACTTTGTGAAAATATTCTAAATGTTGACATCAAATATATGAAAATATAACAAAATAATTTATTTAAGTAAGCAAAAATATATACTAAAAAATCAATGCCTAAGAATATATATCGTATATTGCAAAAATATAAAACCACCCGAAACATCAGACTTTTAAAAACTAAAGTGAATGAAGCAAATTATAGTTTCGCATGTGAATATTAAGTGAAGAAACTTTGATTTTTTTCATATAGTGAGTGTTCTTTAAAATTTTAGCATTAAATAAGTATGAGACCATTTATATTCCTAATATGAAGTAAGAGTTTCCAAAATTATTTTTTTCAAAACAATACATGAAACATAAGTTTGCATTTCAAAAACCTTGCAAATGTTAATACTAGAAGAAAAGTAGAAATTAAAATTTGCATTATGACAACATTCTCACGTCAGTGTAGGAGATACTTATCAGTTCTATTTTGAAGATAGAAAACTGTATTGCTTTACATGCTGCAGGAGAAATGCTGTATTTTATAATTAAATTGAAAATTCCAATATTGCAATAAGTACTTCACATTTTTCGGACTAAATTTTGTTATCTTTTTTTAAATCTCATATTGGCACTATAATTGCGCATAAATTGAATCAGATATTAATCAGATAATTTTAATTTATTTGCCAAAATATCATTTTTTGCATCATAATTTCTTACATTGATTTTTCATATGATTCTACTAAAACTTTTACGTCAAAACTTAATATTAAATATAACGTGATCTCAAAATTAAAGTATTAAATACTATCGCACATGGAATTCAAAAACCTGATTTTTCCATTGCGTTAATATTACACAAATGTTATGCAATTATTATTATTAATAAAAATATTTGTAATTTAGAAAGAAATTATATATATATATATATATATATATATATATATATATATATATATATATATATATATATATATATATATATATATATATATATATATATTTGAAAAATTAATTATATGAAGTTATGTTTGAAACAAATATACTTTAAATATTTTGAATCAATCTGACTAAGTAAAATATATACTTTTAAGATACATTGTATATTAACTACAGATATTTTTAAGATTTATGTAATACAGAATAGATGCTTATTTTACATTAATTTAATTGCTTATTTTACTTAAAATGCTTATTTTACATTAATTTAATTGCTAATTGACATTTCTGGAATTTTGATATTAGCTAAGTCTTTAGTATATTTCAAATATTAACAAAAGTTTACGAAATTTGTGTAACGTTATAATGTGTACATGGTTTTGCAAATCAAATAAAGGAAGTGCATTTATTTTTACCATTTTAGCATTAAAAAGTATGAAATGAATGTATGTTGAATTCAATTAAATATCTCAAAATCTGGTCAATAATATATTAAAACATTTAGAAAAATTGGTTTTTACACATTGACATTTCTAAATGGAGTCCATATCTTTCTTTATGGGATCACACAACATTTTCTTTAAATCACTCATAAAATTAACAGATCTGTGAAAGTATATAAGCAGATCAGCTCATCTTTATGACCCAAGTACCTCCCTTTTCTTTGTAAGCTTAATGTAAAATACTCTGTTAAACGTTATTCTGTTTGAAATTAGTTTTCTGACCGGAAATTAATTATCTTTTTAATTAAATGTTTTTTGGTATGATAACAGTTCAATATTTCTCTGCAACACAAAGTATAGGTTATTAATGAAAATGGCTTTTCCTTTCGATTTGTTAAAAATTTAATAACTTAGAAAATTTTGGGTAATATTCCAAACAAATTTAACTGAATCATTCTTAACAAATTTAACTGAAAATCTATATATTTATAGAAAAAACATTTTTTATTTTATTTATTTGCTTCATTTTTATTTAATTGAAGTTTAAATTGGACTTGGGGACTGAAGTGCATATGAAGATAGGTTTAGTAACAGGAAATTATTTTGTTAAATGTTCAGTCATTAACAGTTTAATAACGATTTAATATAAGTATAAAACATTTAATTACTAATTATATATATATATATATATATATATATATATATATATATATATATATATATATATATATATATATATATATATATATATATATATATACATAGATAGATAGATAGATTAGACCTAAAGTTTTATTTTCAACTGTTACTTGTTACTATTACACCATAATAATTTCATGTATTTTGTATGCAAATAATATTATTAAATTATTTACTTGTTTGGCATCTTTGGAAATTATGCGATTATGTTCACACTAAGTAAGAACAATTATAGACAAACAACAAATACATAAAAATCTTGTTTTGTTATATGATTGATTTCTCACAGAAGAATAAATTTAATACTTTTTTTAATTCTAAAGTGTATCTGAAAGCTAATCATAATAATTTACAATGTAAATATAATCAATAGATTACAGAGAGATTATATTTATTAAATAGTAAAATCTTTAGCAATTATAATGTCTCGTTAATTAAGGAAAGTTTTCCATTGAATTAAACGAATAATATTTTAATGATTGATGGATAAATGAGGTATTTATGAAAATTGTTGCTTATAAATTAGAATAAATATTTCATTTTTTAAAGTTTCAATCAATATATACAGACATACATACAACAATATGATAAAATGAAAAATCCGAGTTACTTAGAAAGAAGTAAATCTCTGAGGAAACTGCAAGTTTCTTCATTCAGAAATTTCCTTCATCCTATGAAACTCATTTCCCGAATGTATCCTTTTAACTCATTCAAAATCTGTTAATCACAAAGGTCTGAACTGAAGACTTTCAAATGTCTACTATCAAACGTTTTGTAGTATAATCTTCATCCTAGTAACTGCATGGGATAAGGAGATAATATGCAACTGAATTATTCCTTAAAATATCATTTTTGGGTGGTTTGAAATCACATTTCACACAGTTTAGTGTTTGTACAAAACTGCAATTATAAGGTAGTGAATTTCTCAGTTTCAAGCAATCTTTCATACTTTTTAAATATGCAACCACACTGCAACAAACTTTGGCAGAGAATCAAAAATCTTTTGATGTAACTTCAGAGGTCCGTGTCAAATTTCTTTGCTAAGAAAATGATAATGTATAATATATAAATGCTATTATTTTAGATAAGGTTTTTTTATTATTTTGGTGATACATAATTGCAAAATAATATTTCAATATTTAATTCATTTTTCAAATGTAAGAAAATCAATTGAAATAATTCTATAATATTTCCATTATAAATGATTTATTTTCTAATTTGAAAATCTATTTCTTTTTTTAATTCGAAAACAATGGTCTATACTTATTATTTTGCTATAAAAAATTGTATTGTGCTATAGGTTTAAATTATATTTCAATTTTAATTATATTATATTTGAATTTCGTAAAAAAATCTAGGTAGTAATTAGCATGGTATTATATTGGAGAATGGAATTATATTATTTTTGTTTTAAGCATATATATACCATAATGCGTCAAATATTAAATGGAATGACAAACCGTATTTTTAAAATACTTCAATTATTTGATAATGAAAATTTAAAGATAATATTTTATGTAAAATTTTAGTTTATCTATCAATGAGTATTATTACAGCAAAATATCGCTTGGAATTGGGAAAGAGCAGAGAATTACTTCCTAAATCAAGACTCGTTTCCTCAGTCCCATTTTCTCTTTAGCAATGCATAGATTCTTTCGCAATTTAAAAAGTTTCCTCATCAAAGCAGAATCTCTGTAGGGAAATTATTCTTCAAATAAAATACTTCAAAACAACGTATTTCCTTCCTTGGCCAAAGCAAAATATTTAAAGTTTAATATAAACTGCAGAAAAGTAATAATCATAAAACTTAACATTTACTGGTGATATTTTTATTGCAATGGTGAAAATGAAAACAGTATTCTTAAATACATTACTCAGTATTTGCAATGAAAAAATTTCTGCTTATGATTCTGAGATTCATTCTACACTGTAGTATATTTTTTTCATTTTTTTTCATTTTGTGTTATCATTTATAAAATGTATTTTTTATCAAAATTAATTTCGTCAGTAAGTAGATTTTTTTATTTATTGTGGCTCATTCAAATGCGAAGATTACTAATTATATGTATTCCTAAAATTACTTACATTTGAATATATGATAAAAATAGATAATACTTAAGTATATGAGGAAAAATATATTCGCAGAATGGGTTTCTAAATTTAATTTAACTTTTGTGGCAATCAGTATCTTTAATTACCATTGAAATTAATCTTTGAAAAAATTCTGAAATATTATTAAAATATTGATTAAACATTGAAAATATTTTTTAAAACTGCATTGATTCAATATTATATTATATTTAGGATTTATTAAAATATATCAAAATAGTTATCATAAAGTTATGTGCCGGATAAATAAAATATTATTTTATCAGGCTCTTCTTCAAAAAGTCTATTTTTCTATTAAAAATATATTTTAAATAATGGCTTCCAATTGAACATAAGATGTTTTTTAGGTTTGCCCTTTAAACATTCTTCCATATATTCTGAAAAAAATGTGTTTTTTTTAGGTATGTCAAAAATTGAATGCTTATATTTAATCTGAAGACATAAAATATTTACTCATAATTTTTCTTTATGTAGAGTTATACAATAGGATCAGCCATATTGGGAAAATCAAAAAAAAATATTTTTCAATACTTATTTTCTCCTAAAAATGCAAATATAATAAATTTTTGTTGAATTTCCAATATTATATTTATTAATTTTCAATTTTCTTGATTGTAAGTTGTCATTGAAATCATAAATTTAATGCCAATGGAACAAACTTCACAATTAAAACAGTAATTAATATATGCTTATAAGAATATATGCTTAGAAAGTACTGATATACTGATATTTAAAATACACAAATTTATGTTCATTTTTAATTCAAAATATAGATCAAGTAATCCATTAAGGATGTAAAAATTAAAATACTAAGGATATAAAAATACACATTTTTTTTCGAAAAGAATCTGAACTTTTTTCTTATTAAGTGAAGTGAATTTTTTTTAGATTTTCAAAAATATCTAATTTCCTACAAATATAGTTTACGATTTCTGTAAGCATATAATAAGAACTGCAAAAACAAAGCAATGTAAGACACACTACTCATTTTCATGATGTTACCTAATAATATCAATGTTAATATAAACCAAGTAGCTAATTTAAAGATTGAATAATATATTTGTTACAGATCTACGTTAATACTAAACACGTTTTATGAAGTTAAAGAAGTTTTGAAATTAATTCGTATTATTATTGTAATTATAATTTTATAAAATCATACATACACACACACACACACACACACACACACACACACACACACACACACATATATATATATATATATATATATATATATATATATATATATATATATATATATATATATATATATATATATATATATATATATATATATATACATATATATATATATATATATATATATATATATATATATATATATACATATATATATATATATATATATATATATATATATATATATATATATATATATATATATATATATATATATATATATATATATATATATATATCAAATATAATACTTTCAAAAATGCAGGATGCATTAATATTGCTTGCTTCAAGATTATTGTGTATCACTATTTTCAAAATAAATATACATATGCAATGTGTAACTATTTTCTTGTTCTTCGAATTTAACATAAAATATAAGAAACACACTTAACGAAACGTCTAACGTATTTACAAATTATTATTTTAATAGTGGTTTTATTTTCAATTTAAAATAATGAATTATTAATTCACTTTATTCTCATGATATCAGGAGATTTACATTACATATAAACAAAATTTGAGTAAAATTTATATTAAACTAATTTGAGTTATAATATTAAAGTTTATCATATAGTAAATTTATTTTTGATGGATAATTGTATGTTTTCTAATGTTTCAAAACTATTACTACATATCTATGTCTGCAAAACTACTATGTCTGCAAAATAAGCCTTTTTATTAGCAGTAAATCTATTGTCCTAGATAATGCATTTCAAAAAATTACTGAAATATTTTATATGCTATAATTGTCCAATAATTATGTAAGTATTTATTAAATTTTAAAAACACTTTTCTGATTTCGGTTTCGGTTCCGATTTCGGATTTTCTGATTTCGGAAAGTAAGTTTATTGATATTGCATAATTAAAAAAACGTCAAGTTCAGGAATTCAATGCAACATTTTTCATATTTTAGTGCCGAAAATATAAGAATGCTTATCTTTTACCACATACTTACGAATACGCTATTCTGTTAGAAAAAATTTTATTTATATCTCAATACTACAAAATATGTATACTTGTATAATTTATGTATAATTAAATCAGTCTATAATCATACATAAGTAAAATGCTTAACATTTTACTAATTATTCTTAACTATTACTAATTTTAAACCTTTCACATCATCTACAATGTAATTATGAATTACATTTTTAGTTTTAATTGTATTCTTTTAATAATCTGTTTGTGTAGTATGAGAGTACAAATATCAATGATTTTTTCAACTTTATGCTTTTTACTTGATATTTAAAAACTGTTGATTACTAATATGGTATATTCTTAGAAACCTTCAACTGTATGTAAATATATCACTGAAATTACTTTTTTTGAGGCTATCGTTATAACGCAGTCAAGAACGGTAAAATATTTCATAAATTTTACGAAAGTACACAGCACATTTAAATTTTTTTTATTATTACGATTATTAAAGAAATGTATAATTTTATTTATGTAAGTTTTTTTTGTGAAGTCAATATTTGGTAAGTGACATAAAATGCTTGAAACTTCGGGAGACAGTTTTGCCTGTAAACAACAAATCAAATGAAATATTTTCAATCTAGTTTAATTTTTTGTCATCCTTAGTTTAAAATCATGTGAAGAACCGATTACTTTTTTAAGAAATTTAATCCCATATATTAATTAAATAAAATAAACTATCTGAAAGAAATATACGTATCTGTCTTAGTATTTGTGTGTGCTATTATATGAATTGGGTAGTGAAAAAATTAAATTTCTTTAAATACGTTCTTTCACGAGAATATAAACAATTGAAGTTTTCTGCATGAGAAGCGATTATCATACACCAAGATATCTCCTTGAACAAGAATATAAAGCTTCATTAAAAATTCATTTAATATGGTTTATTTTGTGTTGGTTATGTTGAAGCGTGCTTTTAATACATATTCTTAAATGTTAAAAAATGTTTTTTTTTATTATAAGGAAATACAATATTAGCAAATAATTGAATTTTTGAAACTCGTACTTCATTACTAATATAAAAATAAGCAACTGTTAGCAATTACCATTATCTTTAAACATCGAAAGTCCATGATATTAAGAAATATAAATATTATAATGAGACTTGTTTATATAAAAGAGAAATACATATTGCTTTCTGAAAATTTTGTCATTATAATGTGTGATTCTATCTACAACTAAGATTTTGAAGAGATTCACAAAGTATCATATGCAACATTTTTTTAAGTTAAAAGCAAAAAGAAAATAGTATATTATATTTCACACGATGTCCTCTCCTTTCACCTTTAAAATAACTTATATTTGTATGTTGTACATGAGATAACTTTTTAGAAACTGCTTCTGAGAAATATGTTGTTTAAAATATAAATCTTCAATTTTATCAGCTGGATTTTCAAAAAACAGGAATCCAATTTCCGTTTCTCTATAATATTTAATAAGTCAAGAAATCAGTCTCAAGCAAATATTTTATATTACTGTGGAAAATGAGATAAATAAGAAAGTCAGATTTTTTAAGGTTTTGAAATTCTCCACAATTTCTAAGGTCGGAAATTTATATGACCTTGCACAAGATTCCTAAAAGATAAAAATAAATAAATGGAAATCTTCTTTATTTTTTAATTGCTCAATAAATGACAAAAATGCAAATATTAAAAATTTATAATGCTAGCATGTAATTAACTGTAAATTATTTCGTACTAATTTCGTAACAGCATCAACATTTGATTTAAATAAAGCTTAATCTAAATTGACAACTTTTTAAACCAGTTTTTATTTAAATTCAATTCAATTATTTAAGATAAAAAATGCATTTGTTCACTTCCGCAATAAAAATGAATCTCTTCTATTACATATTTTCAGGCGTAAAATCCTCTTTAATAATTAAATACTTTCTCGACATAGTGTTTCATCTGATCATTTTAATGTCTACACAACAGAAAACACTAGTACCTTTTATTCATTTCACAAAGATTTCTATGTGTGAATGGGGCGTAATCTGAGTTTGGGTTACGTGAAAGCAAACAATGCATCAGTCCAAATCTTCAAACGAAGTAAAATATCAGTTTACATGGCATATTTGGGTAATATATTGATGAGATTTTGCAGTCTCTTTCTTTTCAATTGAAATAATTTTCAACTTATACTGAATCTAAAAAAAATATCTCTTTTCATATTAGTGTGAAATTCATTTGCCTAAAGCATATTACATATTTCAATAATACAATTCTCAATGAACTAAATTTGTTCTGAAAAGTTTGCGATTTGTATTACAAATACATGATTGTTATAATTAAAGAAAATATCTGTTTTTATTCATTTGTGTTAGGTAAATTTTTAATAAGAATTTTCACAAAAAAACCATGCATAGGATATATTTAAAATGTAAAATACCATTTTACATTTCAAATATATGCAGGTATTATTTTGCTAAATTCTTTCTTCCTAATCATTTATTATATTTAACTTTTTATATGGCTTCAAATACTTCATAGCAGCATATGTATACATATTGAGAAAGTCAGAGAAACACTGTCAAATATAAGTGTTGATAAAAACACATAAATAATTGATAGCAGAAAAAAATAGCTGATGCTCATGAAATCTTGATCGCTGCTTAAGTACATAGCCTGCTATGAATTATAGTCTTCTGATAATCCAATCAATAAATTCCACTAGAGTATTTTATCAATTAAGGATAAATTTATCTATTATCATTATTATCACACATACACACAAGATTCGATAATTTACAATTTTTAAAAAAAGAAACATAGTATTTCAACTAATTCATTAATTGTACTTAACATATTTTAATTAAATGAATATAAAAATTATAAGGTTTATATTGTTAAGAATATTCATGATTTTATATAAAAACACATTTAAACTTAGATATTAATGAAATAACTTAAATGAGATTATTACTTGAGAGCATTTATTAATGTATTTATTAGGGAACAAATTTGTGAATTTTCCTCAAACATTAAGCTAATGTAAAATTTATAAAAATATAATTTTATAAAAAATTATAGCATTTTCAAATCTCCAAGTAAAAAACATACACAAACAGATCAGATTGATGAGTTTGCAGATGGTAAAATCATTACTTTTTCTTTTATTACTAAGCAGTCGTTGAGATCAAACAAAGAGAAACTTACTTTGAATAAACAGTTTTAGCACTAGTCCAAATTAAGTCTTTTTTGACTTACTTTAAAATGCTTAAAGCTCAGCTAAATAAACAAAATAAAAAAAGAAAAGATTTGAAGCATTTCACTAGAATTTTAAACCTCTTCCTTTAAGCTTTTATAGATTAAATATAAGTAAATAAACATCAAAAATTCCTATTTATTATATATAAGTTGATCTCTTATTCACTGAAAAGTATTACAAACCAAGTATTTTTTACACTCTGGGTAACTTGGTTCTCTTGTTAGGGTAATTTAAAATCCAAAATTGTTTATAAAATCACAATAATTAGTTTCACAATGGTACATATAAAATAACCATTTAGTATTTTCCGTTATTATAATTTTTTTATTTATTAATTATTCCTTTTTATGAACTCAATAAACTTCAGATGCGATAAGTTATATTTATTTTAACTGCCTAATAATTCTTATTAGTTTGAGATAACCGGTTTCAAAGAAACTTCGTCAAAGATTCTAAAACCAAACTCCAGTCGTATTAAGAAATGACACCTTTAGCAGGGAAGACATATAGTAGTTATAACGTTTTTTAAGTTAAATGATACCTCAAAAAGTGATAAATCAGGCTTATGGATGTTTTGACTGGTTTCTGCAACCAAACTCTTCACACAGAAAATTCAGTTTTCTTCTTTAGGATATACGAGAATATTATATTCTAATATTAAAGACTTCAACACAGCATAAAGTGTTAAGTATATTTTAACAACGTTAAATCTCATTGAATACATCTAACCAAGATTACTCCGTGAGGTTAGCCCCAATGACTATATACTTATGTAGCTTTCATGAATTTACTTTACATTTCATGCTATACTATTTTTATAACATTAGCAACTTAAAATGATTTAGAAAAACTTTCGTCTTTTATTTTTATCAAATATTTTTTTAAACCAAAAATTAACCATGAAATTTCCAAAATATTAAGCATATTTACTTTTATTTATTTCAGCAGAAAATTTTTATCCCTTTACTTTCCAATGAAAAAAGTGTTTCAAAATACACTAAATTCTCTACATTATAAAAATATTTAAGGTACAAAATACAATACGGTTTGAATTAATTCCTAAATCATTTAAATAAAAAAAATTCCCCTCTTACATGTATACTGGATATCATTATTTTATTCTATAAATATAAAATAAAAATGATATCCAATCTTCCTGCGGATATGTGAATTTTTTCTATACACATAGGTAGAATGGATAACACAAATCACTATTCCTGTATTTTCGGTTTGTATGGGATTCATTTTAAAATATACCAACATTTTATTCAGAATAACGTATAAATTAAATTAGTTTTGATCATAAGGTCTTAAAATTATAATACTTCTGAGTTAACATGACAAATCTAGGGTTCTTCAGAATAACTGTTGCTTCTAAAATATGAGCATTCCGATTTTGGTGTCATGGTGGCATGGTTACTAGGTGATCCATTGTATAAAATCATCAACACGCTTGCCTCATGGAATTCTGAAAAGCCCAAGAGTCAGCTTTTAACCATTTGGAAATAAACTAATGGTTTAGAATAAATTATACAAAACTACATTAAAAGTACAAAATAATTGTACGTTTAATGTAGTTTTGAAAAAACACTTAACATATATTTTATCAGTGGAATTAATTTCAAAATCTCATAGAGCAACATCAAAAGCAATTTATGCTACTTATAATTGAAAAAATGACCAAATTGTTTTTAATGTATCCAGCAATTAAAGAAAATGTTACATACGGGTGTGAGTTTAATTTATATAAATATAAGGAATACAGTTTTTATGTCTAAAAATTGAGTAGAATTATCAATGTTATTGATTGTAAAATCGAAATGAGTTGATGAATATAAAAAAGTAAAAACTCTCATTCTCCAGTGGTTTAAGAAAAACCTGAAAGGAATTAAATCCCATGTTATATGTATTCCTAACTTTGAGAAAACAACATTTTCCTTAAATTATATTTCTGAGAAATTTTCACCCACAAATTAAATAGTAAATTAAAATTATACAATTTAATATGTAATACTGAAAGATAATCATTTAGCTTTTTTTATTAAAAAATCATAAAATTAATTAAGCAATGCATGCAGTTATATCACACACTTAATTTAATAACAAATTCCACTATTTCTAATATGTTACGAAGTTTTATCTATCAAAACGAGGGATTTTTTTAAGCCCATACCTTTATTTAGACTACTAACATTTCAGAAATCCAATGCAACTATATATAACAAGTCGATAAACTTTTTCATTTACTTGGGATACAATTATCTTCTTATTATATTCAGTTCTAATAACTTAATAAATTCCATTTTTGCTTAGAAAAAACACACACATACACACAAAAGATACTCAACACTTCGGTACTCAAATGTTAATAACTTTCTTAACTATTTACATTAGGCGTAAATTGAGTTTTACAAAATATTAAAATATCACGCATGCAATAATATCTGATATTGTTAAAATGAGAATCACTTTTAAATCAAGATAAAAATAGTTTTAAATAAAATATTCTTCAATTAAACAACATTTGAATTTAATTAACATTTTTTATAATCAAATTAAAATTTAAAATTAGCTTAAATTTGAAATAAAAAGAGTATGTCAAATTGTATTAGTATTTTAATTAAAGGTTTTAATAAAAAGAAAAATTCGTCGAAGATTTTTAAATTAAGCAATTTAATTCAAAATTAAATACTTATTTTTTCATATTAAATGCCAAACATTGCTTTTTCTGTTGATATTTTGCTCACTAAATCGATGTAAAATACTATAACTTAAGAAATTTTATTGTTATTTGCATTTAGGTTTCTGTGAAGAAGATATATAAAATTAACACAGAAAAATTAAATTCTTAACCCCATGAAGAGTTTTTATTAGTTAAAAGAGTGCAGATATTATTCAATTCTTTTCTAATATAGTTTATTTTAAAAAGTAAAATGAAAATAAATAAAAAGTTAAAAAGAAAAAATAGATGGTAAAATAACTTAGCAGAATTGTGAAACTGTTAAAACTATTGAAAAACCACACAGTATATCCGTAAAGATGGGGAGACACTTGTGACATTGGCAGCTGTCAGATATCTTGTTAAAAGAAATTTTTTTAATGTCTATTATTATCCCTTTTACCGTCACAGAGCTTGACATTTTTAAATTGATTTTGTCACATATTCCATGCTTTAGCTCCATCTAGGTGAAGTCGAGAAACTCTAAGGTTGTCTGGAATGAACTTCAGTCTATAGCTAATTTGAAGATCAAAGTCCTCTTATATAACTGATGGAAATTACAGAGATGACTTTTTTCTAGTTATCGTATGTATGTATTATTGATTAGAGTTATTAAAATGCTCACGTAATAAAAGTAAGAGTAAGAAACTTTGATATGATTTTTAAACCATGTAAAATTTCTAGTTTAAGAAATAAAATTGATTTTGATTTCCTTTTCGTTATTTGAACTGTTTTATTTAAAAAGAAAACAACATTCAGTTTTAAAATAGATACTTCTAATATTTAAAATTTTTAATTTAAAAGTAAAAAATAATTTATTGATGTAAGTACGGTTAAAATTGTCCTAAATATTTTTAAATGATAATGCTGTTTTATTTATTGCTAATTTTCGAATTAAATAAGGAATAATACTTTACTTAAAAATTTAATTGAAGATACTAATTAAAGTATTTTTTACCCATTTCAAGAAAAGTAAGAGACACGTTTGAGTCATATATATAAATCTATACATCTATCTGTATATATATTTATGCATGTATCTGTTTGCCTGGTATGCATGTGTGTATTCATTCTCAAATATTTCGTCACCAGGGCGATTTTTGAATGAAATACATGTTTGCATACTTATACGAAATATTTTTATTGAGATGTCACAACATGTTTAACTATAGATTAATATAACAATTATTCTAAATTTTTTAAATTATGCAATTGTAATGATATTTATAGATAAAAAGTCTTTAAACTTCTTTTCTTATCTACAACTATGAAATTAAATACCATCGGACACTCTTAATTGTTCTCAACATAAATTTAAAGGGAACAATTACTTTAATAGGAAATCAAAATGAATAAGTGGGAAAATGAGTTCTTGAAAAGGAAAAAATAGATTCAATATAAAAAAGTGCAGTACATGAAAAAAAAATTCAAAATCAAAACAATAGCATGCAAAAAAATCACTTTTAAAAATAAAATGTATCTTAAAAATACAATCTATCTAATTAAATTAAGCATTTCGGCTCACTGAGAACAACTAGATAATTTAAATCGACAATATCTTGTTCTGATATCTAGATTTTCTTTATTGATTATCAATGAATTGTTTACAAATAGCATAATTAAAACTCTGATATTCATTTGGATCAAACAAAGCGGTAAATGGGTTTACTAAATGATTATATTTATTTAGTATATATATATATATATATATATATATATATATATATATATATATATATATATATATATATATATATATATATATATATATATATATATATATATATATATATATATATATATATATATATATATATATATATTCAAGGTTATTATTTTCTGATATCATGGAGTAATTTTATGATTTTTTGGTAGGCTTGCGTGCGCTGAAGTGATTTCGTCAGAATAAATTGCAGTTTTTAAATTTCTTTTCTTAAATGTAGTATTTTAATACAGTATACGTTAAACATTAAATCATAATATTTTTTCAATGTTTAAGGAAATCATATGTAAATGTTGCCAAGTTAAATACCATTGCAAAGAAGACATCAATTTATTTAAATTAAACTTACAGTTATGAAATACATTTTAGAAATAAAGCAAAATTACTATAATGATATATTTTTATAATAGATGAATTTAATTTTTGTTTTAGTGCATTTGGGGTACATGCATAAAATATTTATAAGAAAATTAATTCAAAATTCACAGTGACACAGATGTCTGTTATATTTGTCTTACTATAAAAATTATTTAGAAATATGTTATAAAAGAGAAAGAAAATTCACTTTCAAACTAGTAAATTTTTATAAAATATTAGTCCCTAAAATATTATATTTTGTAAGCGTACCATGCAAAATAAAATATAAATTGTAATATTATTAACTGTGTAGCTTATAAACTAAATATAAAAATATGTGAACTCTTGAAAATTTTGAAAAAAATAATAAATAATAAAAATAATAATAATGTGATTTTTAATGAATATACATAGCAAAACTTTTCTGGCCTCTTTGTATTTATATTCCATGCAAATGAATGACAAATGATATATATATATATATATATATATATATATATATATATATATATATATATATATATATATATATATATATATATATATATATATATATATATATATAAATATAAATATATATATATATATATATATATATATATATATATATATATATATATATATATATATATATATATATATATATATATATATATATATATATATATATATATATATATACAGGGTGATCCAAAAGTCAGGACGAACTTTAAAAATGAATAATTCGAAAACGAATTATGATACAAAGATGCGGTTTGCACCAAACGGATGGAAAAGAAACCGGGTTTTGTGTTGCAATGAAAAAAATAGTTCTGTTGGCGACCAACAGATGGCGCTGTCAGATTTCTGATGTAGGATTATGCAAAGCATCAAACGATATAAAAAGAAGCAACTGCAGCAGGTAATGGTAGTCAAAGGTGGTATGCATCGAAATGCTGTCCACAGTTGAGAAAGCCCTCTTAGTTAAACTGTTTTATAAGAATTTGGAAAGTGCCATTGCAGCATTGCGAGCATATCGCTACATGAAGGGTATGCGAGGTAGCAAAGGACCAATAACATCTTCTGCATTGAACAAAATTGTGAAAAAATTTGAAGCTACAGGTTCTTTGGCATCACGTCAAAGAAGTTGACGTTCCTCAACTGCAGCTGCTGTTGCCACGACAGTGGAGCAGACGATGCAAGCCATGTCGGCTGTTGCTGCACATGGGGAGTGCAGTGCTCGAGAAGTTTCGAGGCAGACAGGAGTGTCGTACGGAAGTGTCTGGAGAGCGCTTCGAGTAACTTTGCAACGGTATCCCTACAAGTTGCAACATTACTAAAAACTGAAACCTCCTGACTCCGACTCTCGCCGACATTTTGCGAATTTGGTCTTCAATAAGATGGAAGAGCAGCACGATTGGCTTCACACTGTGCTTTGGACAGATGAAGCACATTTCACACTCTCTGGCGCTGATAACACCCACAATTGTCGAGTGTGGACCACAGAAAATCCACATGCATTTGTTGAGGTACCCTTGCAACAGCCTAAAGTGACAGTCTGGTGTGGCTTCACTGCTGATTTCATAATTAGTCCATTTTTTTCGAGGAAGTCACACAGACAGGTTTCCAAACAGTTTCTGTCACAGGTAAGCGATATCTAGCTCTGTTACAGAACAGCATTATTCCTGAACTGCAAGCGCGACAGGCACTCCAAACAATAACCTTTATGCAAGATGGAGCACCACCTCATATTGCTTTGCCTGTGCAACCCCTGCTACGCTCAACATTTGGGGAGGATCGTATTATCAGTCGCTACTATAATCACGCATGGCCTCCAAGATCTCCCGATCTCACACCCTGTGACTTTTGGCTGTGGGGCTTCTTGAAGTCAAAAGTGTACAGCGACCAACCGGCATCACTAGCAGCACTGAAAGATGCCATCCGCCAAAATGTGACTGCTATAACGCAAGAAAGGCTACTAAATGTTGTGAATTGTGTGGTGACTCGTCTCACAGCTTTACTTCTGAATGATGGACAGCACATTGAACATTTACTGTAGTAAGTACTAATTAACTGTAATTAATCTGACTTCATTAATCATTGTTTCATTTGTAAATCATCTTTTGTTGCAATAAAACACTATAGCGCCATCTGTTGGACGCCAACAGAACTATTTTTTTCATTGCCACACAAAACCCGGTTTCTTTTCCATCCGTTTGGTGCAAACCGCATCTTTGTATCTTGATTCGTTTTCGAATTATTCATTTTTAAAGTTCGTCCTGACTTTTGGATCACCCTGTATATATATATATATATATATATATATATATATATATATATATATATATATATATATATATATATATATATATATATATATATATATATATATTTAATCATTGTGCTTAATTTGATGGAAATATTTTTAATTTTTTTCGTCATTTAAGTGATGCGAATTAAATTATTAAATGATGACCATTATCTTTCATAGAACAAATACATAATACATTTGTAATCCTAATTTCTATCAAGTAATGTGTTTTTGAAAAACATTTGGATAAAAATTGTAAAATAATTGTTAAGAAAATTTAATCGAATACATATCCATTAGTATTCAACGCATGGGTTATTGAAGAACGAGTGTGATTTGGAAGACATTATCTCTACAATAAGAATAGTTGCATTTTCATTTAGAATACATAATATATATATATATATATATATATATATATATATATATATATATATATATATACTACTGGCCATTAAAATTGCTACACCAAGAAGGAATGCAAATAACAGAACGGTATTTATAGGACAAATACATTATAGTGGAAAGAACAAGTGATTAGGTTTACAGGATATTAGGATGCATAGATCTTGAGAAATCAGTACCCAGAGCAGCCAATTCTGGCTGCAATAACAACATTTATCCGCCTAGGCATGGAGTCAAACAGAGATTGTATGGCATGTACGGGGATCTCAGTCCATGCAGCTTCAACACTATGCCCCAGTTCATCGACAGTAGTGGATGGTGAGTGATGGCGTGCCAATCGCTCGGCAACCATTGACCACACGTTCTCAATTGGTGACAGATCAGGAGATCGTGCTGGCCAGGGTAACAGTCGAACCTGTTCTGTATCAAGGAAGTTCAGAACAGTATGGACAGACATGTGGTCATGCATTATCCTGTTGAAACAAAGCATCAGGGAGGCCTTGAAGATAGGGCAGAGCCACGGGCTTTAACACATCGGAAATGTAACGGTTGCTGTTCAAAGTGCCGGTAATGCAAACAAGAGGTGATCGAGACCTGTATCCAATGGCACCCCATACCATCACTCCAGCAGATGGGCCAGTATGGCGATATCCAATGCAAGCTGGCAAAGTGCGTTCTCCACGATGCCTCCAAACACGGATACGTCCATCATGGTCCTGTATACAGAACCGAGATTCATCTGTAAAGATGACGTGATGCTATTCCCGTGTCCAGGTTCGTCGCTCATCACACCATTGAAGGCTCTCCTGTCTGTGACGCAGCGTCAGTGGTAGCCGAAGTCATGATCGCCGTGCAGACAATCCATGCTATTGCAAACGTCGTCGAACTGTTCTAGCAGAAACTTGTTGCCTTGCAAATGACTCCATTTCTCGACTCAGGGTTCGTGACGTGGCTGTACTATCCTTTGTGACCATGCGGATCAGATGTCTGTCTTCTCTGCTGTTAATGATGGGGGTCGCTGAGATCCAGCATGACGTTCCGTATGATTGTCCTGAACCCATCGATTCCATATTCTGGTAACAGTCATCTGGTCTTGACCGACGCGAGCAGCAATATTGCGGTACGATAAACCGCAATCCCGGTAGGCTATAATCCTTCCTCGATCAAAGTTAAACACGTGCTGATAGGCATTTCTTCTTCTTACACGAGGCATTACAACAACTTTGTTTGCCGAAAACAACGTTGAAACGGAAATTGAGTATAAGAAAACAGCTGTCAGATCTCTGTCTTTATACACATTGTAGATGTCGCTACTGTCGCCTGCTTTTAAACAATGAAATGAGACTAAGACTTTTTAGAAACGTATTCAATAAACTGCATATTACTTAATTTATAAAAATACAAAGAGAAATGAAAGTTCAATGGAGCAAAATAAATCATTAGATTAACAAATTTTACCAAACAATTTACGTTAAAGTACGGAGATTAAAATACTTTAAATTTTAGGAGCTTTAATACTGTATAAGGTAACTTCAATCACTAAAATTACTTGTCACAAAAAAATCAATATTTCTAATTTAATTATTTTAAAAGCAATGATTAAAAATATATGTTTATATTTTTATACAATTAAATGTTATAATTTTAAAATTCGCTAATGTAAGTGAAAGTATATTTCCTACAGATGAGGTTTAAAATTCTTGAGATAGAATTATATAAAATATAACTCATGAAAATAAAGTTCTGGAGTTTAATAAAAACTATTCAAATCTGTGTTATAATTTTAAACCAGTTATATTAATTTTGCATTTACTGGAATCAATTTCTAAAAATCAAAATTTAATTGTTAAAATAAAAATTCGATAATCAAAAATGGAAATCTATCCGAAACTAATTAAATTGCTAGCTAAAAATTACATAAGTTCATTTTTGAAATTTCAAATTTCTATTGATATCTTATTTATAAAACAAAAAATCTATGTAATAAATATTTATTTTCAAATATATAAATTTACAAACAATCATCATAAAAACTAATATATTTATTTCACTGAAATGTGCATTAAATTATATGATTTCAATTGCTTTAAAAATGTAGAAATGTGTGTTTTGGTGTAAATTATAAAAGGAAATTTTTTTGAAAATGTATTCCATATCATAAAAATTGAGGAAAATTAAAAACTTATAACTATAGAAACGAAAGAAGACAGAAAGTATTAATGCATATTTTATTTGTTTAGTACAAAAAATTCTATAACCTTTCGCCTATAATTTATTTTCTCAGTAATAATAACATTTTTTACTCAGTAAAAGAAAAAGAAAAAAAAACATATTGAATTAGTATTCATTTTTTATTTTCGTAATTTGCATTTCCATATAAGCAACATCTTCCATCTCAATGGTATGTATGAAACATATCTAAATAAAAAAAAAATTTCCAAAAAACTAAAATCTGAGTATTGAATGTGCCTTGCACAATATTGTTAAAAATTGCCGATTACTCTTTATTTTAGAAAAGTATTCTAAAAATATTTAAAGCATAAAAACCATTTCTATTCTAAAAGTTGCGCATTTTTTAATATTAATGAATTACAAAATATTAAAATCTTTATTTCTTATCAAACTTATTCCAGGAATATCTTGTATGGAAAAGTAATCTTGAAATTGTCAATCTAAAAGTTAAACATAAAGTAATGAAGCTTAAGATGATAGCTCAAACTTTAATGATAGTTTCGGTACAAAATTACCGAAGATTTTCTTGAGCAAACAAAGTTGCATATATATTACCCGAAAGTGAAATTTAGAAGATAAACTAAAGTTAGATTTCAACATTTTGCTTAATCCTGCTTTAATTAACACTCAAAATTTTGGGTTCTGCATATTCTTAATAAGTTTCCAAAAGGTCTATAACAACAGATACTTAACACCGCACTAGGTACGTAACTTTTAAATTAATTTCCAAGTAAAAAATTCATATCTTCTTTTTTTACAAAATATATTGTAGAATCTTAATTTGTCGACCAATAAGAATAAAATTTAAAATTCACAATAGCAAATTAACAAAAGAATTTTATTTAAGAACAAATAAATTTTGAATGTTTTTACGGGTTTTCAAATTTGATTTCAATATCTAAAATATTTTCTGTAATTATCTTAATTAAACTATGAATTAAAGCCCTAAAGTGTTAAATTTAGGAGTATGTCTGATGATTAAATGAAAGTAAAATGAAGGCTAAAGTGAGCATTAGAACAACAGTAACAAAATGCATTATTAATTTTAATCGTCTTTGGCTATGAAGTATGTTGCTCTAATGTATGCACACTCTATTGTATGATAAAAATTATTCCCTTAAGCGCAATTTTCATTCGTGTTTTCCACATACTATTTTTCTTTCTTTATCGAATATGTATTGAAGTAATATAGAATTTTACCCTTCTATGCACGTACAATTAATAGTTTAAAAAATATCTTCCATTTTTCCGTAAGCAAATGTATCTCTTAAAAAATTTCATGATGCATATTTTCTTAAACAAAAGATAGTAATTATTTTTGTAATGGCTTTAACAACATGGTATTATAATAGCAAATACACTTGTGTATTTGCTATGATATATACTTGTGTAATTGTTAATATATTATTCTTAGATTTTGTTTTTCCCGATCCAATAATATCAAAATTTGATATTCTACAAGTGCAAAATTTACTAAAGTTGATTTAAATTAATTCGTAAATATGGCTACTAGAATCTTTTCCTTTTCATTGATTTTGTTGTTCTTTTAATATTATCTAAGATCCAATCTTTTAGGTTAATTAAAGTTTATTATTACTAAACATGTCTCCCACAATACTTCAAATTTTTTAATAGAAAATTAGTCACGAACTATGGAGAGCAAATACTACTTGTGTAAATAAATACTAATGTATTATTATTTAATGTTTTTATAATTCTTATTATTAACTTCAATATAATCTGGATTTTAAAATCACTAAATATAGCTTTAATCTTATTTTACAAAGCTAGCATTTTTATTATTAAGTTAAGACTAGCACCTGAATTAATGCTAGAAAATATTTATGAAACTGTATTTATTGTGGGAAATAATATTTTATAATTTATTAATATTTTTTAATATTTTAATATTATATTTAATACCATTTATTAATTATTAAATATTTTGTAACTGTTCAATGATACAAACACTAACAGTCACAATATTCATATTTAAATATATTTTGCGCATTTTTTAAACCCAATTGTGTTTTGAAAATGACATTCAGATTGTGTTTTTTTGTTTCAAATCTAATTTAAGATATTAAAATTCATCAATTTTCTTAAAATGCATTAAATATCTTAGATTTCAATACAAAATAAGTTCTAGTATTAAATGTTATACTTCATGTTATATTACATTAAAATTATAAGCAGTTTAACTTTCTAAATTTTGTAATTTCTGTGAAATTTGCTTTGATCATAAATGGTTTAAAACAGGGCTTTGAGTTGGAACTGAAATAAAAAAAGTATCGATTTATTTCTGTTTGAAACTTTTTTATTCATTTTTCTATTGCAAAACACTTATCAATATTTCCTAATTTAAGGTTTATTGCATGGTTATAACTATTTATAAATTGATTCTTTATATCCTGTTTTATATATATTAATACTTTTCTATTTCTGTTTCACATGAAGCTAGTTATAGAAATCAGATTTCATTTTGTTAAATGAACTAGAAGTAAATATAATATATTTAAAAATATCAATCTGGTTATATTTCTCATATGCTATCATCTACTGATGTTTGTATTGCCTATTAATATAGACGAAGAAGCTGCTCAGAGGGAAGATACATAAGTTACTGGTCTTCTACATACAGACTAATTCAAAATTTTTGGAGGGAAAGTGTAGATAAGACCTTCATCGATGGAAAATAAATTTTCTGCAGTTAGAGTCATATGTTATTATACATCTAAAGATAGATTATATAGTTCAACATAAATTTTATAAGGAATAAAATGAATTTATTTAATAAGGATATTTATTGACAAACGAAAACTAGTAGCAGCATTAAAATTAAAAAGCATCTATCGCAATGCTGAATGATTCATAAAATTGCAACTTATCTTTAGCAATCAGAACAGAAATGTTAAAGGTTTTATTCACTTTAGCATGAATTTAATTGGAAAACTTAGTCATTGTATTTAAATGACTAATAAAAATCAGCATATTTTCTGCTTCAATTTTTGAAGTAAGAGTTCAGACATTTTAAATATTCTTTGTGGATTTATTTAGAAGTAAACACTATGAAAAATCATTCTGAGAGGAAGGAATATATAGCAAAAAGTTTTTGATGAATAATGTAGTTAATTTATTAAACTTCTAAAAATATTACAGATAATTAATCCCACAATATTTTGAGATATTTCATTTTTTCCAAAACCTATTATCTTTTAATTACTTGTAATAGTATTTGCTGTTATATAGAATCATTTATGATAACCATTATCATTAAGTTTAATCTAATAGGTTACATATGTCGGAAACTTACATTGATCATCTTTTTGCTTTACCCATTCCAAGTTATGTATTATTAATAGTGCTACAAAATATATATTTTCTGTATAGTATTATATGTTTTCTGTATATATATATAACTCTATTGTCAAACCATAATTGTTATAAATTTGTGTTTGATTTAATTTCATATTCAACTTAAAATTAATTTTGGATGACCCAATTGTCATTGAGAATTAAAATCTATATTTTTTGAAATACTCTTCATTATCCCACGTTCATCTTTTAAAAGTTTTTTAATTCGTTATAAAAATTGATTTTAAACTTATTTCAGAAAACGTATCTATAATTAAAAAATAAAGAAATACGTTAATAAGTTTAAAATAATTATATAGCTTTTTTAATAAATGAGTGTGATTTTTAAGTCACTTCTTAATTTCATTAATATCTTAAACCCTTTTGAAGTAAATTAATTTTAAGTAAAAAAGTTTCAGCAAGAGGTTTTGAAATGTATTTCAAAATTTTTGCAAGGATTCTTAAATAAGTATATAAATTTAAATTGCATCGATTAACATTAATGAAATCCTCCATATATATATATATATATATATATATATATATATATATATGTATATGTATATATATATATATGTGTGTGTGTGTGTGTGTGTGTGTGTGTGTGTGTGTGTGTGTGTGTAGTAAAGAGATTCACATTAATGAATTATTTCTTTCTTTTGATGTATTTACTTTGTTCCTCAAATTTTACAATTTTAACATTGAATGAATCTTTGTAATTGTACCTTCTAATCGACGTAATTGAAAAACTAACTGATAATTAATTGATTTAGCGTTAAGTTCCAAAATCTAAATTTTAAATGCTTCTTTCGATATATTATAGTTCATATTTAACTAATATTTCCCTAAGGTTAAAATACATTTTATCTCAATTTTTTTTTGAAATTATAATCTTTTTTGCAGAGTAATTTATTTTCATAATTTTCTTATAAAAATAGGGGTATAATATTTTAAAGTTTCAAATTATATCATTTTTAATTTTCTGCTTATATTTTACTTAAATATTTATGTTTTACTTAAATATTTATGTTTTACTTAACTTTTACTTAAAATATACTTAAATATTTATATTTTACTTATATGATTAAATGCCCATATATTTTGTTAAATGAATTTCAATCCTAAGTAAAGAAGTAAGTAGAACTTTTTCGTGTGTTATCATTACATACGCCTACAACAGTTTTGATAATTAGAAATAAACCAAGGTTTATATTTTTAATAATGCATCATTATTATGTATAACAGTGAAATTTCAATGGCATTTCGAAACTCGCATAAATTTTCAGGCAATTTCTAGCTTCTTAGTAACATTTTCTTAAGAAAAAATTGTGACATGCATCTTGGGCGATGATCAATTTACGTGAAGAAGACTAATTGGACACACTTGGCATGTATCGAATTGCATTCGCCAAGGAACAGAAATAAATCATTCTTTAACAGGGAAAGAAAAGCTCTGAAACAATTTAGATATACTCCCGAACACAAATTTTCCTGAATTTTTAAAAGAAATTCGATTGTAAGAAAAATATAAAAGGGCGATATTGAAATTATTTCAGTTGAAGTTTGTTTGTCTTTCTTAAACACAAAAATTTACAACTAAAATGATTATAATGAGCTATTGAACTTTCAAATCGTAATATCTTAGGTACATTACTGAAGCTGAAAAGCAACCAAACACATTGCATATTGGAGTTATTTGGAGAAGAAATTATTAGTAATTTTATAAACAAAAAGTGTGAAATTTGCTTAAAAACCAAATATTTTGTTTGAATTATGTATTTTGCTATTTTTTCATAATTTGATATATAAATTTTTATAATATAATGAATTGTAATAATATATTAAAATTGACAACTAAAGTCATTTAATTTCTTATAAAATATATTGCTTTTTATTTTTAATGGAAAACATAAATTTAATATGACGAACATTTCCCTGAAAATTAAAAAAAGGAATAGTTATCAAAATTTTCTAAAGATTTCGAAAGATTAATGGAACTGTGCACCATTATAATGCTTTTTAAAGATAGATCATTTATGTAAAGATTTAATAATAATTATTTTTATTGCAGTTACGTATTTGTGGTTATAAAAAGTAAATATGAAAAATTTACAATTAAAAAAACAAAAGAATAAAAATTATGACAGCTTAAAAATGTCCTATCATTTACCGTAAGTTACATCACTAATGGCATTGTCATTGTTACGTTAATATACATTACTTTGCTTAATTTAAAAACTAATTAAATCTTTTGGCCACTAATCTTGATTATTAGTGCAATAATATTTTTCATCAAAAGCTTTTATTGAGATAAAAAATAAAAAATTAAGATTAACACTAACTTAAAATTTGAACAAAAATAATTTTTTAATTAATTATAATATTGAATAGAGTATATTCAGAGTTACGATTCAAAATGTATTAATGAAAATACACAAAATTATTTTTAGTAAGAAAAGTATTACGATAAATTTATTTATCGAAGTGTTTGATAATAGCGTTATATTCATTTTTTTAGTAAATTTACTGTAAAAATATACTAAATATATTAGTGTACTGACATTTGGTTGTAAATTAATTGGCTTAAAATGAATTATGGTGCAAAAGTAGAATATAACAATAATAATAATAATGCCGACTGATGGCTTATTGGTTAGCGCTCCTGAATCTTGAACTGTGGGTCTGGGGTTTGAATTCCGATTCGGGAATGGATGTTACTTTACTTTTATGTTATTTCTGTGTTTCTCTGTCCTTTCGTCTATGATAATGTATAAATGGCCCACGCTATGAACGGGTTAGTGGTGGAATGGCGCGGGCAACATTACTCGCCTTCGTGACTTGGTTCACAGGTGACGGCTGTTGAAAAAAATTATATATATATATATATATATATATATATATATATATATATATATATATATATATATATATATATATATATATATATATATATATATATATATATATATATATATATATATATATATATATATATATATATATACTGAAATGAATGCATGATTCTCCAATTTGTATAAATGATTTTTACGAAATTTATGCAACTGATGTGCCTGGCTTTAAAAAATCAAATAGATTTTGTAACGAGAAAAATATTGCTTATTTTAGAAATTATATTATTTTAGTGGTAGATTATTTTACTTGCAATTCCTTCTTTTTATAAATAAGACAAAATTTATTTTTGTACCTTCTAAAAATGTAGTATAATAATTATGGAAAACATTTATCAGTAATTTTTATCTTATGTGAAATTATATTTGGATTCACTCTTCATTATTTTTTTAAAAAAGTTCAGATTTTTTCTTTTAATATTTAAGCACTATTGTGAAAAAAGGACTGATTTGATCGTAGTATTTGTTGTTTTCTATCCAGTTCATATGTTTCATTTGCTAGAAGCAGAATTTGTGTAATTTAGAAACTGGAAGAAAATAAGCTACATATTTAGTTGTCATTCTTAGCGTTATTATTTTCCGCAAAGGCAAAGGCTATGTTGTATTTCCCAACAGCTACTTATGAGCTCTGTGATATTCGTCTAAAAAATTGTAAAATAAAAGGAATTAATTATAAAATGATTAGTTAAATGATGGTGTGTGTGTGTTTGTCGCTCAACGGTCTTTTTTGCACACGAGGGCTAATTGGACCGGGACCTACGGTTTAAAGTTAGTTAAATGAATATATATATGCCATTTTATCTTGTATCAAAATAAGAAAATAATATTCATAGTGGTTCATTTTTGGGAAACTAAAATTTCGAGATTAATGGAAATACTGGGAAATTCATAACAGCATCCAATGAAATATTGGAATACTCTCTCAATATAATGAAAACTAAAAAAATAATTTAATTTTAATGAAAAATAATCAATTTTTCTAAAAATAATTATACACTTATACATATCTTATATATCTTTGCTAAATTTAAATTTATTATAATACTGCAAATATAGTATTAAAGGTTAGTTAAATAATACTTGTGCGCGTACACAGTAATAAATTTGTATACAAAATTTTTTTTCAACTGTTGAAATATATAAGTTCTAAAGATATGAGAAACAGCCATTGTCTCAATTAATTAAATGTTTATATACACCTTTGTAAAAATTATTTTATAATGTGTCGTACATGTTTGGAAAATATTTTTTTATTCATATTAGTAAGACAAAAATGCGTAATGTTGATTTCGAAAAATATTGAATAATTTTTCTATTTTTTGGAACTATAGCTATTGATTGATAATATTTAAGCTGACTGAAAATTTATTTTATTTTGCTGTTAAAATATAATTGCTTAATATTAATTCATAATTTTATCTGTAGCTTGCTTTTTAAAATTATACTATCAATATATCATAAAATGTTGTAATTTTGATAGCTAGTTTTCAAAGGTAACAAATAAACAAATTGCATTTAAAGACACAATATAATTCCCATTTTAAATGTAGTATGCTAATTTATCAATACTTCACATATGCTTTTAGTTATTAAAATAATTCTAATTTGAACTGTTTTATAGGATTAATTTTCTTGAATTTAAAGTAACTGGAGTTGGTGGAAAATCATATTTTTATTCAATGATTATGACGTGATAAATATAGTTTAGTAATTAGTCAGATTTTATAAAAAATCGATCAGACGTTGTTAAAAATAGTTAAATTGAAAATACTTTGAAAAATGTGAAACATTTATCCAAATCTTTGTGTATTAATAAAGAATTAGGTATAAAATATAGGTGTGTTTATAAATTCTGAATTTGTAAATATTGGTAAATAAAGAAGAAATCAAACTCCACGAAAATAATTCCTTATTAGTTAAGTCTTTCTTTAATGAAGGATATTTAGTCAAACTTAATCATGAAAGTAATTACCAAAACTGAAACTGTAGAAAACATCATGATTGTAACAATATTCTTGTATTCATAACTCGTTGAAGTAAGTCTGATATACTTAAAATTAATTCAGATAAAAATCTACAAAAATCTATTCATTAAATGCATTAATAAATTATTTCATATTTTTTTATTAAAATGATTTAAAAGACTATTATAGTGATGAAACAAAACACACTAGTTGGCTTCATATTCTATATATTTTTAAAAACGTTAACTAGTAAAAACTTATAAAAACAGCATTTGTCACTTAATAATTTCAAATAAAAATTCTATTATATCATTCTATAACCAATTAGGTTTTTGTAAAAATTGTTACATGTTTTTGAAAGCTTATGTCGTATAAATATTTTTAAAAATTAAAATTTAAGAAAGAAATCCATTCAGACAGCATGTCATTATAATTTTATATAGGTTCAAAAAATCTTCTACAAAGCTGATTTTTGATTAGCTATTGTTAAATGGTAGATTTTCGTGAGTTTAATTTTAACCTTCAGACTATTTGTTTTAACTGTGTTGTTTAATTCTTAATGCAGTTTGTATATGGTTGTGTGTGTGAATTTAAATCTACATTAAATCTTTATCTTAATTATAACTTTAAAATTGTATTTTAAGTATACAAAAGCAAAACTCACTTCTCAAAATTGATAAGCACTGGGATTATTTGTGTTTAATTAAATTTCAATAATAGTTATGGAAAATTAGTTAACAGAAACTAGTATATTAAATAATAATTCAATTGCGAGATATAAATTTAATTCATTATTATAGTTGATAATTAATAAGAACATTATAATATCAAATATTTTTTCTGTTATAATATCACATATTTTGATCAGGAAATTGCAACAGTCAGTCACATATTTTCATGAATCATTATTCTGATTCTACACGTATTGTGTCGTTTGTATAGAGATTCCTGAAGTGAGAAAAATTATTTTTGCTACAATGTTAGAGAAAATTAAACAATAAATGAATTTTTAAACCAATTTTCTGTGTGCACAATGTTAACATTATACATTAAAATTTTATTTTTTAGTATCATTTAAATTAATATGATCTGTAATCATATACTGAACTAATAACAATTTAACTATGAAAATTAAAATTCTATTCATTCAGTCAGTTTCATTTGAATTAGTTCAAATCATAAATTAAGTTACGAACTAAGTAAAAAAAATAATTATTATTTCAATTGTCTTACACTAGATAATCTTTTATACGCAGCACATTTACTCCAAAATGTCAAGCCCGACGTTAATTCGGGTATTTCCGGTAGTAATTATTCCTTAAAGTATTGTCCAGAAACCAAATCAAGCTATATACTTTTTTCCTCGAAGAGTTTGCACACTCCGGTTTCATCAAAAGTATTTTTCGTATATAATTTCATTTTGTTTTTTTGATATTTAAATGTTTGCTATCATAAAGCGCAAATAGGTGATTTTTCCAGTTCCAAAACCTTAGAAGCTGCTTAATTTAATACAATATTTACTTTAAAAATTTTGTTACTTTTATATACCGAAAAGAAATGTATCTGTTGATCAAAGCTTGGTGCCTAGTAAAAAATGATATCTAAGAAAAAATGTATTCCTATCAGACTATTTTCCTATCATGGCTCGGAATCAGTTTCTTATATTTTGTGTTGTCGATGCAGGGGATACTTGGGAATTCCTATCAGATGTATTTCTATCAGACTATTTTCCTATCATGTCTCGGAATCAGTTTTTTACATTTTGTGTTGTCGATGCAGGGGATATTTGGGAATTCCTATTAGATGTATTCCTATCAGACTATTTTCCTGTCATGTCTCGGAATCAGTTTTTTATATTTTGTGTTGTCGATGCAGGGGATATTTGGGACTTCCTATCAGATATATTCCTATCAGACTATTTTCCTATCATGTCTCGGAATCAGTTTTTTATATTTTGTGTTGTCGATGCAAGGGATATTTGGGACTTCCAATCAGATGTATTCCTATCAGACTATTTTCAGAATCAGTTTTAGTTTTTTATGTTTTGTGTTGTCGATGCCGGGGATATTTGGGACTTCAATATTCTTACATGAAAAAAGTACTGTCTTCAAGGAATTGTATTTGCAACAGTCATTTTTAAATGAATCATTAATTTTCACATTGGAACCACGTTCCATTTCACAGTCTGTTTTTATCAAACATTGTTAAATGTTACTATTAAAGCATAAATTTCTTCTTCAGTATGATATTTGGAGTTATTTGGGAAACAAAATATTTTGAAATTCACTTTTCAAGATATCCTAAACTTTGCTTCCTAAAGAGGATACTTGATACCTTCATAAAACGACATGTTCATCATAAGTTGCATTCTGTCTGTGTCTAGATGACAAATTCTAACATCCAGTCACATTCTTCATTCATCTTCACAGCTTATTCCACGATCTGATTAGTGATCACGAGATCATTTTTACTTTGAAGTATACTAGGAACTTCAAATGTAAAAAAAAATATAATTTAATTTGTATAAAATTTCTCGAATTTCTTTTTTTGAGAGTTCCACTATATGATTTCTGTAACATGGTCTCGATATTTAAATATAATTTTTAAGCCATTACCTGGTTGAAACTTTATTTAGTTAAATCGATTTGCATTTTGAAGACCATTAGTGTAACAAATCCTTTCTTACATACCGCTGACTTCTTTTGAAAATTTGCACACAATGTTAAGTAACTCAGCACTGTCTCACCAGTAACTATTTTGATTTTAAGCATTTTAAAGTTAATTTATTTTTTACTACCATAGCTAATTGAAAAATTCACTTCATCAATTTCTGTAACTTTTTCTATTATAATAATAGAAAAATTGAAATCAAGTGAATATGGCATCGAAAATGACCCTTAATAACAGTCTAAGAATCCATGTTGCTTAGCAACGTCAAACATCCTGATAATAGACATGCAGCTAAGGAGTCTGATAATTCTTTAAAAAAAGTTATTGATTTTTATTACATTCCCCATTATGAGTCAGGGATTTTATAAACTGACTAACAAATGGGATAAATTTTTAATAGCTAGGCACGTTTCCTAAATCTATTGGGAGTTATGATTAATAAGCGGTAAATGACATAATCATTAACTGATAATTATACATAACACAAAAGATATGAAAGTTTATTACATTTACAGTAAAAGGTCCCTGAGGGAACAGTGGTTCTGATGCCTTTTAAAGTAAGTGTGAGAACATCTTTTTTCTAAATATCGTAGAACCGAAGAAAGAATTCAGACACGAATAAAAATAGTTTAATAATGCTTCTCATAAAATCAGTAAAGAAATAAAATATGATTCAATATTTAATGATCCATTGCTAAATGACTTTTTATCTGCAGTTAATTTTCTGTGATTTAGAATGAAAATGAAGAAGTAATCCATTTTAACCAGACACACATTTTAACTAGGCAAAAACAATTTGGAAAATGTTGGAAAAGTGCTAAAAGTGTGGCATAACAGGTAAAAAAGAAGATGAAGGTTTCAAATCGTAAATATTTTTCAGGTACTATAAAGACATAGACAGTTTAAGAAGTGATTCAAGAAATTTATTAGATTATATTAGGTATTCAAAACGGAGATATTTGTCCTTTAAGAGCAAAACAAGGAACAATTTCTTAGTCCAAACCAAAAAAAACCAATTCATTATCAGAAAATTTATTTCTCTTGAAGATTTTCCAGAGTAATCAATATCACTTTGAGATTGTGTTAGAAAATCCTATTCCTGAAAGTCAATGTTATTAGTGATGCATTTGAGATATAGAGTGTAAATGTAAAAAAATCTGGAAAATTGTAATTCCAAACATCATAATAGTCTAATGTATCTAAATGAGTAAACTTACAAGAAAATATAAATAATTATTTTTAGAATACATTTTTACCTTGTTTTGACATGTGTTTTTTTTATCATTTTTTAATAATCTAAATTGTTTTTTTTTCCTCCAAGTTTTTTTACTTAAAAAAGCATAAAATTCATCAATAAGTACTAGTTAATATTTAATTTAAATTTCTTTTTTTTTTTAGAAAAAAACAGTATTGACTAAAATAACTGTAAATCTCCATCTTTTTCAATACTTTTTACAAAATATGTATTATTTGCGCTATTATATAAAACATGAGATTTAAAATATCTACTGAAACGAACATACAAATGAGTCAATGTTATTTAGATTAAAATATTATTCATGTTTTTCATTGAAATTCTTAGAACGAAATGCTTAATATTGCTTGAAATATTCCTTTTTTACAAATAAAATATCTTTTTTCTAGAAAGTATTCGTAATTTATCACAGTCCATATTAAGAGTTGGGGAATGTACATATTTATCAATAAAAATGGTAAGTAATGAGTAATTTGTTACATTTAGAAACTTTAATGGTAATCAAACAAAATAAAAGATTAATCACTTTAATATCACACTTATATATTTTATATCACATTTTTATATATTAATATCACTTTAATAATCACACACTCATAACCTATACAATTTACAGATTTTCCACAAAGTCATTATTCACCTATTGAATTACTTTCCTAGAAATGGTTATTGTGTGTCTGTAGATAAAACTATTACACGTCACTTAAGGATAAGTAGTCAAGATTTACAATCAGAATTTCCTAAAAGAAGATTACAAACCGATCAAATTATAGCTTTTCATTTAGATAAAATTTTGGTTATAGGGGGGAAATTAGATAATGTTTAATAATATAATAATAATGATAATGAAAATTGGTAATAAGTTTAATGAAGAGTATTCTTGATACTTCCATGATCAGCCTCAAAAATAGAAAAATGAAGCTGTATTCTATCCAGATTGTTTCTGGTTACAATCTAACTATGGGTGATGTTGATTGTTGTATTCAGGAAATATACTTTGCCCTGACAATCCGAAGAAAATCAAATAATTTTTTTTATATTTATTTGGAAGTATAATATAGGAAAGTAGTTACTATGTAGAAGAGCTTGTACATCAGTATAATGATGCAGTGTCTGGAAAAAAGTATCCTGGTGTAGCACTTACAATAGTTATGCATGGCTATCTTATTGAACGACACTTTTTATCTAATATCCCTTTTACTCCTATGAATCATGAACCTACAAGACAGTGCGAAGTTTATTGTTCAAAAAAGGTTGAAATGGAATAAAATATAAGGAAGGAAACATAATTTTGGGGTACTAATTGTGGATTTAATTTGTTCTTGGATATGTATTGTCCGTTATACCAAGCAAAGCTAAAACACTGAACTACTATAAAGTACCCCTTTTTATTTATTTATTTTTTAGAAAATAATCATCGTTTTTATTAATTTTAGTAAATCTAGTTCCCATAGAAGAGAACTTTACCACTGTCGCACTGAAAGACTGAATCTCAAGCAAATTTGCAGTGACTGCAAAACCTTAATCATTTTTATGTAAGTGATTCAAAATATCAGTTTCTAACTGCAAAGTACATTTAATTGTGTACTAAACACTTGATTTCACCCAAAAAAACAAAATCGTCAACATCTATATTCAAATCATTAAAGTAACTTGGCAGTTAAAGGGTCAATAATCTACTTTTTTAATAAAAATGTTCTAAGTGATTTCATTTAAAAATATAAAAATATTATAAAATTCAAAAAAAAACATAACAAGTTTGGGCAAAAAAATGCGTTCATTTTTTTTAAGTTGTTACAAAATTAATCAATTTATCAAAAAAATATGAACACTAATAATCAAAGCTACATTATTAATAAAAACCGAAAACTCTCATGAAATTACTGAAAGAATAAGCAAAAATGGAAACCATAATACTACTATTTATTATCCTTTTAAATTTACATTTCATAACGAGATGTTCACTTAAGATTCCATCAAAACATAAGGGCTTAATTAAAAAAAAATATTCAGTTATATGTTCTACAGTTTTGTCACTGGAGTTATAAAGCATATTACTTTAATTAATTGATTATCGTAAGAACTGTAATTTTAAAGTATGCACTAAAGATTATTTCACAGCTAGATATGGATAAATGTATACTCTAAACATCATTCAAGTTATGCAGAAAAACATATAGATCACATGAATTTTATTTCTATTAGTAAATTTTAAACTTTAATGCTTCTGACATAATTTACTTTGAGAAAACACCATTTATAATATTTAAAAGAGCTCTCAAGCAAACCTGATAAGATTGATGATGAATATTATACACATATAATTATTTTTAAATCAATTGAATAATTACTTGTAGCAGAGTAAAATGGAGGAAAGTTACGCACCATAAATCAAGAAAACTAAATATCAAAAGCATAATTATAAATTGCATCATTCGTTCTGTATTTTTATCATTTGAGCACAAATTACTTTTTAAACATAAAATAAAGAATAGAATATTATTTCACGCAAGTTCTATATTTCATATTACAAGGAATATGTGAATTACTAAAATACGAAATTCCCAATAGTCATAAACAGAGAATTTAAAACTTTCGTCAATTAAAACCATTTACTAATTTGATGCCGCAATTAAATGTTTTAGTTAATTATAAATATTGCTTAAAGTATTAAACCATTAACTATATTAATTTTATAAACTAAGCAACTGTACTTATTGTATTGTATTAGTTATGTTTATGATCTTAATTTACAATGAAAAGCTGTAACAGGCAACTAATTAATAATCACTTTAAAATAACGAAACGTGAAATCAGAACATTTCAAAATTATATGAAATTTTCTAGGAATAGTTTAGTAACGAGTCTTAATGCTAGTTAAACTATAGAAAAGTAATATTATTCATAGTTAATCGCATACAGATACTTCAAATTAAGTGGAATTACATTTCTACAGGATAATACATTTTATACTTATCACGTTCGCTAATTTTTCACAAACTATACAAAATGTTTTGTTTGCATTTTAAATTAGAAATGAATTTGAATCCAGTTGGGAAGCAGTTATAAGCCCTTAAAATGATATTAAAATATATATTCTAGAAGAATTTTTAATTAATCCATAAATCCTAAACTGTTATTGAAATTAAGGTACAAAGAAGAATGTTTAAATTATACTTAGTATTAATTTATATTTTAAACTAAATGCAATTTCTTGAATTATAAATGAACATGTCCACTCAAAATATAACGCTAAATGCGAAATTCAGTATTATAGATAATCATTGAATGTTAAATTGGATATCAAATAGAAATTCACTTTTCTAATGTACTTCTTTTTCATTTTATAATATTTTAAATAGCAAAGAGATTTTGGAGAAATTTTACTTTATGAAATATGTTACAAATTGCATTTCAGATATACCTTTATAAATGGATATTTTTCTTATTTTTGTTCACTATCCACCAGTAAGTGTTTGGATGCATCTGATAAAAAAATTTAACACGATTTATTTCTATTCAATTTGTTAATAGTGTCTCCATGTGAAGCAAACACAACCTTAAGCATATGGGAGTCTACTATGCTAAGTGCTTAAATGATGGGCGCATCGGATGTGTTTGATTATTTTATTCGTGCGTTTGTTTTAAATGCCATGTAAGTTCAGTCACTGAATCTGGATCTTTTCTTCGCCATTAGATTTTTTATCAGATTTTAAATAAAATTCCATCACTCCAGTGAATCTGTTTCCACTCACTCATGGTTTAATTTCCAGGTTACTCCCATCACATCAACCAATTAGTTAATTTTTTTAATGAAATGCTTGTGGTCGGCAATGCAACTATGGAAATAAGTCAAATATCTTTACTTGAGGATGTTAATTATTAAATCAGCTGTTCTGTATTGTCGTAACTCTAGCACTATATGGGTCATCAGTTATGTGAGGTGTTTTAGAATTCATTTGGACAGCGCATTTCTGTCTCTATTCCTTAGTTTCGAAGGTCTGTCGACTTAAACCCATTTTGATAACCATCACTTTCTTTTTCTCGACCACTGTTTATTTTGGAATGTTTAACTCAATAAATGTTGTTACTCACTGAATGTTTAACTTACTATGTCCTTAAGAACCGGCCGTTTAATGATATCTGACAAGTACATCTTTCACGAAATCAGAAAAATTTGAATTTTTTCCAGCATCTTGCATGCGACTAATGTCAATACTGTTTCATATAATATATTTAAGTATAGAAATTGTGGCATAATTCAAAACAGCGGATATTCTCAGTTGCATTGATATTCAAATACTTAATGGTAGACAGGCATATTAAAAATTATGAACAAAAACCTATTTTGGAAATTGTAAAATGAATGAAATAAGAATGATTGGAAATTATAGATTTACATAATTTTTACAGAAATGTGTTTTAAAAAATTAAATTATATTAAATATAATGGAACATTAATATCATTGTAGCTATGAAGTTTTAAGTCTCATCATATGTATCTGCTTTATCATTAGCATTTAAGAAACAAAAATTATAAGGAAAAATGATCTAAAAAAAATATACATATTTTATAGAATTTAGCTGTTTTTTAGATTTACCATTTATCTAGAAACCTGATTAGAAGTCACTCTGAGTGCTTATATTTTTTTACATACATTAACAAACATTATTTTAGTAAAAGGATTCTCTAATGATTCATAGTAAATAATAATGACATATATTTCAATGATTAGTTTTCGCATAATGATTGGTAAATGACTAAAACTCTAAAAGCATGAATTTTAACTTTTTTGAGTTTCTTTAATTAAGTTCTAGATTTGAATAAATTTATATAAGTCCATATAAAAATTTTGCGATTAATTTTAGAATAAATTGGCCGTAAATATTTTATTTTTCTTTATTTAAAATTTTCAAGTCAAACAGTACATTTGAAATGCTTGTTTTCTGTTTATAAATGTATTTCATTATAATCTGAACAAATAAAATGTATCTATTTAGAAATGGATGGGCTGGAGTTACCGAAAATGATAATAAACGTCTCATTTTTAAAGAAATAATATGAAATGAAAACAATGATATTGAAAATTAAATGATTGAGATGTAAGTCATCGCATTTTCCTGATAATCTTTCCAAAACAAATTCTAGTAGTTAAATTTTACAAACCTAAGGTCATAATGTCATTATTATTGCGTGTAAATATATTGTTGCACTAACATGCTTTTCTGTACCCATACCTAAATTGGGTTCTACAAGCTAGAAAGAAGAAGCAGATTGGAGTATTCATGATTTTGAAGCAGAAACCAAGCAGAAGACCTCAATAGTTGGCCTGTCATCCCCAGAGGTATCCTTTCACTTGGAGGACATTGCGACCACGACACATTGAACATTAGATTAGTGAAGGCATGGATCTATGGTTATTCCGTGATTCGATCTCACTACCCTCCGATAATGAGAATGACACCCTAACCAACCAGCCTCGGTGGCCCATTGCAAATATATTGTATTTTCATGTAGTAGTTATTACATTTACCATTTCTCACTGACAAATAGTTTCCAATTGACGTCAAAATTAATAAAAAAAATTTAGATGTATTTAAAAATAGTAGAGCTATGTTAATGACATTAAGCTTTAATATTGTTATTTTAAGTTAAAGATTAATGTAAAAGAATTTCCTTTGTCACTTTCAGCAACAGGTATTCTTAAACACCTTTAGCTCAAAAATAATAATTGGTAGCCATAATATTTATTGCGAAGAAAAGTACAAAGGGATATATAACCCTTTATACATGTATAATAGTTCTAAATTATATTATGTAGATTTTATATTCTGTATCATTTATTAAATTAAAATATGAGATCTATTACATACATTTTGTGGATTAAGAATACAATTTGCAACCAGACAGACAATAACTTCCTTTTAACATAACTTTAATACCTTGCTATGTGATGCAGAATTCAAATGAGATGGTAATTACTGGGTTATCTTTAAATACTTGAATGCAAATGAAGTATATCATGATCAGTCATATAATTTATAGAAAGTTTATTTTGCATACGCCTAAAAATGTATTTTGAAATCTGCTCTAACTTCGGAAATGAGCTTTAATATTCATGTGGGAAAAAATCTAAATGATTTAGTTACAATCAGAATTTTTCAATAGCATTATATGACCAACTAAATATACTTCTATAGATATGATATGTAAGTTATGAATTGCTATTTCTTTTAACTCATGAAACTGTTTTATCGTTACAATATCACATATAAAAGTTGCACATATTCCCTAAAAAATAGTGAAACTTAAATCAGCACAAATAATTGATAGATAACAAATTAATCTAAATTTTTATAGAGTATGCGATTGATTTTGTAGGATATAAAAGTTAACATTTAGGTTATGTAAAAATTTCAGAAAAATAAGTGATTTAATAGTTGTTCTGACATTATGTTTACTAAAGTTATATTCATATTTTAAATTACGGACATTTTCATATTTTAAATATATGTGCGTAAGCGAGTATTAATTTAATTAGAATTCCGTATATTAATATTTTATAATTGCATTAGAATATAACTTACTTTATTTACAATAAAACATAAATATAAGTGGTTATAGTCCTTAACTATAATCAAAAAAGCGATTCCTTCGTAATATGTTTTTTATAAAAGAATCTAATTCACTAAAATGATTGTAATAAAATCACATTAAAGTAAAATATTCAAAATTTAATCAAACTTCACATTTGTATAGATTGACAACAAGGAAAGATATTAGACCTCGATTCCATATTAAGTTAATATTCGTAATGTTTAATGTTGTTCACAAAGCATATGCATTTTTAATATTACGATAGAGTATCACACACAAATAGATTAAAAACATTGCTAAATATATTTATCCCATAACTTACAGAAAACTAAGTTATGGTGAACATTTACATTATTTATGTAGAAAAGAAAAAAATTAATGTGTACATCTGAGTATAATTAGATCAACTATATTAAAATTAATGAAATTATATGATCTATTTGCATTTGTTCTTATCAAATAAAATTTATTAATTTTGTATGTTAATGCTTCAATGTATAATGAAACAAATTTAAATTTACAATTTAAAATGCTTCCTAGTATAGCTGTAGTTCTTTATTGAAGCAAATTCATATTAAATTAACAAATTCATTTTATTGAGCGGAACAACATACACGCAAATTATTTTTAATCAAATAATAACAGTGAAATATAATTCCCTTACTTGTTTAGAATATTATTTAATTAAGTGTTGATTTTTCAGTGTTTCTCTTTATTCATTTTCAAAATTTAAATTACCTTTGAGATATGAAATTTATAAGCATTTCAAATGAATGGAAAAATGTCTGTGTTCTGTTATACTTAAATTGCTAAATTTGAAACACACATTAAGGGATAAAAATATTTCAAATATCAGAACTAACTCTTCTCATCGCAAATTTCATTACTATATAGTTGTAAATAATTATAAACAAAAGTTGTCGGAGCTAGTCAACCTAGGACAATCAAAAGAAGCGTCAAAGGAAACAACTCAATTTATAAAATTATTTATAAGATACATTTAGAGTTCAGAAAAAACGTTCAATAAAGGAGCAATTTGATTAATCTTAACTGAATTTAAAAAAATATAGTTTTGTATTTCTTTGCATTATTACAATACTTTTTATCATAATCATAATATTGTTTATGTATGTAAATTTATACTCACTTTCACGTATGAAACATGCAAACAAACACGGAAAATAATAAGTATCAAAATAATTGTGCTAACTTTTAATAAGATAATGCTTCAGTATAAATTTAAAAAATCATATTTAAAATATATAGCTTAAAAATATGTTTAAAATATAACGACTTATTTTGGAATAATCTAATGTAAAAATTTTGATTAAAAATAAATAGAATGAAATACATTTTTATGTCACGAAATGCTTTACATTGTATAAAATGTGTCAGAATAGAACTTTTTTTCTATTATCAGAATATAAAATATTAATATCTATAAAATCCTAATAAACTTATTCCATTATAAATTTATTTCAATGGAGCATAAAATTTGTTGTAAATTTAGAAATATAAATGATAAATGTATTATATTTCAAATCAGCGAAAAAAATAGAATGTATTTTTTTTTAGTTTGAAAATAAATATATTTAAAAAATAATCTTATTAATATAATTTGAAAGATCGAAGATATTTTGAATCAATATTTAAACTTGGAATGTGGACAGATTTAAACAGCAATGTTTTTATGTCATAAATCATAACAGTTCTTTATAAAATTTTCATGTTCACACATTGTTAGCTTTTATTTTTTGCGTCAAATGATGTTATACTCAGGGGAGAAATTAGGCTTCATTTTCAAATGTACCTTAACAAAACTGCTCTAGACATCAGAGAATTTCATGTTTAAGAAAGCTTTTAAGGAATTAAATTGATAAAATTCAAAGTGATCCGTTTTACGAAATATTGTATTTGCAGTCAGTAATTTAAAAAAAATATTATAATTCTAAGATAATCACTAACAAAAATTATCATGGGAAATGAAAGTTATGAAATAACTATATTTTACATTTTAAATAAAATGAATTTTCAATAGTTGTTGTTTATATACCACCAGGGTATCATTACATTTATCTTTAGTTGAATAGAAGGCTGAAAAAATTTCGTAAATACATTGATTCCAACATTTGAGGCACTATAACATAAAGTTGCTTAAACTATTATTGAGTAGCTGTTTATGTTATATATAGCTTTGAGAATGTTTTTCACTCTATTGCATATAGTATATCTTTTTTATCAAAAACTAATCATAGAGTAAAATAGACAGTAAAAATGTAATACATAAAATATTTCCTTTTGATTTGTGAAAATATATATATATATATATATATATATATATATATATATATATATATATATATATATATATATATATATATATATATATATATATATATATATATATATATATATATATATATATATATATATATATATATATATATATATATATATATATATATATATATATATATATATATATATATATATATATATATATATATATATATATATATATATATATATATATATATATATATATATATAATATATATATATATATATATATATATATATATATATATATATATATATATATATATATATATATATATATATATATATATATATATATATATATATATATATATATATATATATATATATATTATAATATAATTTATATCAAACACATTGTTGTATAGTTTTCTTTATACAACATTAAAAACTATCACTGTCAAAATTCATCAAATCAAACAAAAATTGCATTTTTGTTCATGGAAGAAATAATAAAATTATATGTCTAAAATACATAATATCCAGATTTTATCTTTATATTTTTCCTTTGTTTTATTTAGTGAAATTTATGCCATTTCCAAACATAATTATTTATCAAATATATAGTTTACTTATTATACTGTTCTTTTACTTGTAATTAGCAATAATAAGTAAGTTATTTTTTCACATTTGAAACACCTATTTTATGCTAAGAATGATGTAAATGAACTGAATTACTGATTTTCGGTTTTACTTTTTTCGTAAAATGTAGCATTTTAACTACAAAATGAATAAATTTTTACTTAAAATTTATCTAGTTTTGCTTTGTCCCATTCAAAGTAATTATAATTTTAATGACATTTTATCTTTAAAATATTGTACTTATCTCAATAAGTATTTTTCCTAAAGTTTTACTTATTAATACTTGCATTCAAAGATTTTATATTCATTTACACAATATTTTTATGTGGTATGATACTATGTTTCTTAAATAATCTCACACTATGAGAAAATATATCTATAGAAAAATAATTATTTCTTCATAAGTAGAGTATTAAGTTTTCCTAATTTTTTACACTAGGGCAGCAATTTTAAAAAAATAAAATTGTTATTGACAAAAAATGTGCCAGACATCCATTTGGAACTATATGTATAATTTATTCATTTTGTGTTTAATATTTTCTAAATTTTAATACAATATTAAATTTAATACTGTTTTATTGCTATTTGAACAACGATAGTTTCGATTAAATTTCTCGTATATGCAATGCAAATAATTCTTAGAATATGCTCTTGCTCTTGAATTTAAGAGCTATTTTTACTAAAGTGAATTTGTCTTTCACGGACGGAAATCAAAGAAAAACTGTCTTTTGTAACATTAATTTTTAAAAGAGAATGCAAACAAAGCAATATGCATAAGGGAAAAGTTTTTGCAAATGAAAGTAGGTTTTGTAACGACACTCTATTTTATATTGAATTAAAGTGATAAAGCACCAGTTTAGATATTTCCTAACTAAGTTATCTGTGCTGATTAAATTATTGAATCTTAGAAACCTTGCATATTTTTATATAAAAAGATGAAAAACTATTTCTTTGAGCTTTTCAAAGTTCGTTTTTCCTACTGAACTAAAACAAATGAAATTAATGAAACAAAATGATTGTGACAAAATAATTTATTTCTAAAAATTTTAACAAAGAAAAACATTATTGATTAAAAGGTTAAATTGAAAATAAATGTTAGCATTGTTAGCTCTTAAATGATAAATAACAAGATAAAATATTTAATTTTGAAATTTATACTTATATTTTAGAAAAACACACAAATAAATGTAAAAATTTTCGTAAAATTATATGTATATAAATAATATTTAAACTACAAATATATAAAGACAAAATCATAAATTCATCAGTAATTTTATTTTTCATAAAGATAACTCATTTTTATTGGTGGAAACAGGAAGAATATTTAAAAATATTTGATTATTGAATACGAGGGAGTACATAATTTATGAGGTATATGTTTTTCTCTTACGTTTGTTAATTAAATGTTAAAATGTTATACTCATGAATAAATGTTTCTTTTATTATTAACTACGTAAAAATAATCAGTCTGTTATGCATCATATTTATATACATAAAACATGTTAGGGTAATTTATATTGAAATTAAACACCATGTTATTTTTATTTCAAATATAATTTATTTTTCCAAAGAGTGAACACAATTTATGAATTCATATGGTATATATACACACACGTATTTATCATAATTAATCTATATGAAATTCACATAACAATGTAATGTCATAATTAATTAAGCATATTGTTATATACATATCATTTGGAAAACTAAATATCCAAAATCAATTTTAAAGTTTCTTAATGTTCTCCATTTATTGTGACTTTCTTGAAAGAACCTTAATGTATAGTGTGTTATTGCAAATCATATGCGTAAATATGCTTAATGAGTGTGGGTGGACATTCAAGTTTCTTGAGAGTTTTATGTTTATCTTGCCAGTAGACAGAATCAATAACTTTTTTGTATGTAGTGATATTAACAGCATCTATAGTTTGTTGGTTGTCTTACAAGTTTGACTTTGTGTGCCATTTGCAAGATAGTCCGTATTTGAAACCAAGGTGCAAAATAAGCAAAATAAGATTTCCATCCCGGCTGAGATAAAAATGCACATGCTGAAAGTAGAAATGTATCCCCCATTTCCTGTTGCTTTACACTATAATTGATTGAATTCAACTCTTTCTAACAGCAAAGATTGCTGCAAGACCATAGTCAATAATAAAAGAATACTTGAAAATACTTTTTCGTTTTGAATTATAACTTTGAAAAGGATTATATAGTATAGAAAATGCATCCTGTTGCGTGACAGTATATGAGCAATTTTTTTTTTCAAAAAGGAGGCTACCTGAAATATTTTTAATAGAAATATAAATTTTGGATGAATATTAATCGTGATTTTAATTATCAAACAATAATAGTAATGAATAAGTATATATGAAACACATTATATATTCAAAAAATTGTAACATAAAATATTTAAAAATATTCAATAAATTGTTTTTTAAATAGGATTTATTGAATACTGTTTGAATAGTTTGGGAATAAAAGCTGGATATTGTGTAATACAAAACCCAATATCTTTTAAATTATTATTGTAACAAATTAGCCTTTTTATTTTTTAAGAAGTTTGATATGATTCTAGTTTCCTTCCCCATGATCTAATAATTCTTGTCTATCATCGTATCTATTATCCCTGAATTTCATTGAATAATTTAAAAAATAAACAACAAATTTGCATAATTATGTATAATACACTGAATATGATAAAGAAAGTTTGTCAAGTCTTTGAGACTAGCAAGAGCCTTGCAGTACAAAATAATAGTTGAATATAAAAAAACTTAGTTTTAATGCATAAAAACAATGAATGAGTTCTAGGAAAATTTTAAAAGTTTAAAGAATATCTGTAATTAAATAAAATGAAATTTTTCACGCATTCATTTTAACTTTCAAACATATAAAAAATATCTCGAAAAATCTAATATAATTGCAAAATCCAATAATATTTTCTAATATTTGTTTCAATTTTAGCGGACTATAAATAAATAACAAATTGATATTATTTTTTATGAAATAACTTATATAGTAATATTTTCCTAACGTGACACTAAAATTCAAGTAAATTTAATAATGGTATTTATTATGAATATTTCGTAAACACATTTTTACTATTTGCTGAATTCTTCTTTCTAACAGAAATATATTTTATATGTTCAATATATGATTAAGATATGCTTTTATTTCACTGTCCAAGTCTTAAGTAAAATAAAATACTTAAGCAGCATAAGTTTAATTCTTCATTCACAATTTGTTTTCAATCTTATACACTCTGCTCTATACATTTTTGCTTATTACAATATGGAATATACTTTAGTGCTTTCTAATGAGATAAATTTCCAAAGATCGAAAATCCAAACCAATTTTTCCAGAAGTTTATAGCAAATTAAATGTGTCAAAAGTTTTCATATCGTCAAAATATATTATCAAAAAGTATCGCATAAAATTAAAACTACCAGAAGCTTTTGTACTCAAATCAGATGCGATAACTTCTTAAGTTTAATTATTTTTCTAAAGCTGAGAATTATAAAGTAGGGTTTTAGCATTAAATTCTTAATATTTAAATTAAACACAATGTTCTGTAAAATGAAAAATATTTAATCGTTGTACTAGACCTTGTTTCTTCTGAATGTTCTGGTATTTAATTTATTTTTTGTTGCTAAAATTTAATTAATTTATTACGATAATATTAAAATTTATTACGATATAGGGATGAAAAAATAATTAGGATTTTATAATAATAATTATGTGTGTTGTACGAACATGCGAGCATGAGTTTTTTTTATACAATAATCTAAAACAAAAGAACAAAATTTTAATGAAACTCGATGTTAAATTATATTTGATTTCAGGCTATTTTTAAATATAGAATTACTAATAAATAGATTATTTACAAAATACCATAATATAATAAAATCATTGATTTTCAGAAATAATAATAGAAAAAAATTTAAAAAATCGGCAGTTAAATACCCCCTCCTACCATTCACCTACTTTACTAAAATACTTTAACTTATTGTATTTGTTTACAAATTTTCTACAAAGTAGAAATCTCCTGTAAAATATCTTATTCCTTTTAAAATTTGAAATCAGCAAAGTTCTAAGAAATATAGCATTGAACATTAATTAATTTGAAGAGGCAAACATACAATGTTTAGAAGAGATACTAACCTATAATTAATTTAAATTTTATAATATAATTCCAGTTTTACGAGTATAGACTGAATTTGATTCTAGATAGATAATATAGTTTCTGTGCTTGGGTATTGTATTTCTCATCTAGAAATATATACACCAGTATTTGGTGTAGGCATTCTATACTTATTGAAAAGGTTTCATTTAAAAATCTACTGTGAGTGTTTAAAATTTATGCTTTACATGAGTGTTAAATCATTATTCGTATAATTTGATATGAATGATTTGAAATTATTCATTGATTTTAACGTTATGCAGACACAGTTTTCATTACAGATACATATTCAATACATTTATTAACAGATTAAATTTTTAAATATCAATAATTATGAACTTGGGAATATTGAAACTCTCATGTTTAAAATTTTCATTTTATGAAAATATTTTTAAGCCATTGTTTACTCTAGTATCTTGGAATTATTTATATCAGAATTGTGCCTGTGAAACAAAGTATTGTAATTAAGTCTAATGATTCCGCATATTTATCTTATTATTTTATTACTCAAACTAAATAAGGAAATGTTAAAGATAAAATAAGGAAATGAAATTTTAAAGTATATTTGTATGTTTGTAATCGAAAATTGAAGTGCAGTCAAATATTAGTTTATTTTCATTAATTCCTTTAGAAATTGTATTGTTAAAGATTTTCGTTTTACATTTGCATGAAATTTATTGATATTTGCTTCGATTAATTTTGATTGTATAATGAAAAATCAAAAGAAGAATGGGACTGTTTTTATTTTCTGATATATTTCTAATGTAATCAGGTGGTAAATATTTCATTTTTATGCAAGTCAAAGATGTACGCACAAAACTACTTTTTACTTTCATTATAATTACGCTATAATATTCAGAATTTAATAGTTTATATTAAGTATGGAAATATAATTCTCTTTGGCAAAAAATTATTTTGAAGAATGATCTGTTCATTTATTGCATAATCCTACTAAGATATGATTCAGATCCTTTTTATTCTTCTACTCAGACACTGTGGATAATTCATTAGCATAATAACGTTTCCATAAGATGAATCATCCAACTGAATGCATATAGCTCTGTCACCACTATCAATGATTCTTTCCCTCACTACAAATTTCAAACTTTTTTCATTACTTACTGCAAAGAACTTTTGCTTGAAAGTAACTTAAAATTGCAATGTTTAATTTAAAAATATTAAAATATTATCTGATATAAATTATATTTTAATCGAGTAGGTGTAATTTTGTCAAGCCATCAACATTGAATAGTAAATAGAATAGATAAAATTTTAAAGATATAAACTATTATCATATCAAAAAACATATTGGACAAACTTTCTCTTTATTTTATAGGATGGCTTTCATACTATATGTACTGATTATTATTTTGGAATCTAATGCAATAATGCGTGTAATATAATTTAAATTAATTTATAATTAATGAATGTAAATTAATAAGGTCCAATAAAATAAAAAACATGTTATCAAGTGTGGTGATGATATGTGAATAAAATACAGTAAATATAATGTAAATACAATAATAAGTAAAGTAAATACTCTAATCAGGTAAACTATAATACTTTAACTGTTTTTTTTTCTAACTGTAGAGTAAACTCTTTATATCATGATTCACCTATTGATGTATCAATTTCATTTTTAAAAGAATGAAAATAAATGAAAATTGATAATTTAAATATATATAATATTCTTAAATTGTATTTTACAGTTTACTATTTACAATTACTGTCAATCAAGTCTAAGAAAAGTGAATGCGATGCATAAAAGTTGCTTTAGCTACGAACTGGTCACAAATCGCAAATATGATTAAATAAGCTGTAGAAAGTTTGAATAAGAACTTGAAAGAGAGAGAAATCTAACAATATTCCTCTTTCTTAAGAGTTTTCTATTTGAAGTTATTCCAAAATACGATGCTCCCGGATTGATACGGTAATACAGTATTTCGGTTCACTGCAACTGTATAGAATAAGAAAAAAATTCGGAAAGCTAAACTATTTATTCAAGTACATCTAAATATAAATAGATATTTAGCTCAAAGTTAGATTTAGGAATAGTATGTTTTAGGAGAATAGAGACTTTTTTAAACTTGTTTACCTATAATTTGTATTCTTATAAAGAAATTGAATGAATTGTCAAATCTTGTTTTGTTAGATTGATATATTTCTAACCCTAATATTTAGTAAACTATTTCTCCAAACATATTAAACTGCTTTGAGTATTGCATTTACAAAAAGCAATATATATATATATATATATATATATATATATATATATATATATATATATATATATATATATATATATATATATATATATATATATATATATATATATATATATATATATATATATATATATGTGTGTGTGTGTGTGTGTATATATATATATATATATATATATATATATATATATATATATATATATATATATATATATATATATATATATATATATATATATATATATATATATATATATATATATATATATATATAGTTTTTATTCTTAAGTTACCATTGATACTTTCATTATCATTTAATCAAATGTTAATTCAATAAAAAGTTAAAATTTGTTCAACGTAGAAACTAGCTTTTGTGATAAATAATTGCATTAAATTATTTAAGCATATCTTTAATTCTAAACGTCAACATTCAATCAATTTAATATATCCTAATAATATTAATAATTATATAATTATGATAATAAAACATAATAATAAAGCAAATATCATTAATTTTAAGCATTTTCTAGATAGTTATTACGTGAATAATAAGTGATGGAAATCGAAAATCCTCAACCTAAATTATCAACCTAAATGAGTATTTAAAGTATGTAATACAGAAAAGAAAGGAAAATACAGGTATTTATATTATACCTATTAATTATTCCTCTTTGAGGAATAATTAATGGTATAATTATATTATAAACAAAATTATAATATCGGTATAGTTTTGATATTAAGAGAATATCTAAATTATTTTGCTCATTAGTTTCAAAGAAATTTTGCTTGAAAGTATAACATAAAACTGCAAAGTTTTATTAAGAGGTGTTAAAAAGTCTTTACATTTTAAAATGTATCGAAATCTTGTATGTTTACAACAGCTTAAGCAGTCGAATATGAATAGTAAATGAGATAGATATTCTACAAAATGTTATCAAGAATTATTATAGGAAAATAATAAGCAATAGTTTGTTTTATTTTATATGAGGTCTCCCATTCTATACCTACTGCTTATCATTTTCTTAATTTAAAACAATGCTGTCTGTAACCTAACTGAAAATTAACTATCATTATAATTTATGTATGGAAATAATTGAAAAATCAATAAAATAGAAAAAAGGAGTTATTAAAAGTTTATAAGTCATCCACTTTTTTCAATCTGGTGAATTACAATTTGATGAAATGGTGAATTTATTTTAGTAAAATCATATTCTACTAGGACATGAAGAAAACATGACAAATTATAAAATTATGTAAATAGAATAGCTCAAAACACTGTCATTGAAAGGAAATAATAGGGAAATTTTAATGTTGACCGATTCACTGAAAATCATCTCATATTGATAAATACGCTTAACTTAATTTTAATGCTAAATGTTTGAAGAATCACACCATCAGTGAAGGTGAAATGCTGCTTGACTGAGCAGAATGTCATTGCGGTTAATGAAATAGAATATTTTAATCGTTCTATATCATAAGGATAAAATGACTGGATGCTATACTTAAGATTTTATGAAGTCTTAGCAATGGGTGGATTAATCTCAGAAATAATTAAAACAATAATCCAGTAATAATATTCTAGAAACAAAAAAATAAGCTCCATTAAAAACTGAGATACTCTTCTGCAGTAACTATTCTTTACACGGTCAATAACGAATCATTTACAAACAAATACAAGAGTAAATTCAGTTTATGGTACGTTTTAGTACAAAATTAGGCTCTTGCAAATTCTTTTCAGTTCATTTTGTTATCTTGCTATTACTATTGTTAACATTGTTTTACTGTTGAAAGAATCTGCTTCCATTAATGAAAACGAATTATAAATTCAAGAAAAAGAATTTGTTTTTTAAAGGCGTGTAGATTAACTATTTCGAGATAGTCTAATTGTGAAAATAGATTTGAGGCGACATCTGTTTGCTGAAATACATTGTAAAACTATTGTTCACCCCGAAGAAGATTAGCAATACTCTGATATTGCAAATTGGTCAAATGTCACTCGTTCTGTTTCGATCCGGCTGTCAAATCTATTATTTAGTAGAGGATCAGTATCTTGAAGATTTAACGAAAGTAGGTCAAGTAATACATCAACTACAAATAACATACGTATGACTTTGTACGTATCACAATATGATATCAACTCCATCTTACTTTAAATTTATTTGTTTTTGTAGTGTATTTAAATTATAGTGTTTATTTTCTTCAGACAAGACACTATAAAGTACTGCAGTAATCAAAAGTCCACGTGACAAAGTTTTTATACTAGGAAATCAATAACATTTCTTCCTTGTCACTAATAGAAAAAGAGTTTCAATTGGACATGAATGCATTTACACTGGATTGTAAATTAGTGGAGACTGCGGTGATGTTCCTAGATGAAACTCGCTTGATGTTACAGATTACCTCGACATCTTTACATACTGGGAGAAACAAACATTCGCTATTGTACTTTTTAATTTAAGGAAAAGAAAATCTATACAGTAAGTAGAGTTCTTGTTTGGGGATGGAAATACATTTAAATGTACCTCAAGTTTTTGCAAGTAAAACACTTAATGCTTTTAGCAACAGAAACGACACACTGGATACTATTATTTTCTCACAACCCAGCTCAGTTGGAGATGTTTTTATTTTATGAGCAGATAATGATAATCCTCTCATTATTTATCTCTTACTCTTATTCATCTCTGTTCATACACCATACTATAGTCCACTAAATTGCTCATCACTCTCTTCCTATCTTAATGCCATTCAGCATATATGGGACACTTTTAAGAGTCGTGTTCCTATTTTCAAAACTCTTCAACCAACACAACATCTGCTTTGAATAGTTTACATAAACTATGGAATTTCTTTTATCATCAATGACAATATGAAGTATTGCTATGATTATATTCGGAAATTGTTTTATTTGTTACAATGATTTATTGGAAAATATCCAAAATATACACTTGCATGTAGATATTGTTTTCATGGTGACAAGTTTAAAAGCTTCTAAAGTTTCTTCTATTTCTGACTTTAACTCAGACAGGAAGAAAGTTTTAAAACTCAATATAATTTCGAAAAATATTCTAACTTTTGATACTTTTATGGAAAGATAAAAAATGTACAATATTTATGGGAAATCATGTTTCATTTCAAAAAATAAATTTTAATCAATTAAAGAGTTAAAATTAATTAAAATGAATTTTAATAAATTTATAACTTGTTAAAGTAGATGGACATTATTGAAAAATGCATGCAGCTGAGACTAAGGATTTGAAATTATCTAATTTAAAGAATCAAAGAATAATTATACAAAGTAATGAAGAGTTAGTTAAAAATACAAACATCACACACTTCTAAAAACATTGACATAAATGTATGTTTCAAAAAAACTTTAAAAAAATTTAAGAGCATTTGGTACATAACAAGCATGATATTTCTGGATGTAAGCTTCTCAAGTATAGAAAGTAAACTCTGCAGTCCATTTATATCTTCATGTCATATAAAAACTAAGGTTAAAAATCTATCCATCTCATACTGAATGAAAACATCATTTCCACAAGCATTTTTTAGACTGAATGCATTCAAAATATTCATATCAAATGAAAAATAAGCTAGAAGTTCCATTACTTTTATGTGTATTCCATTGTCAATTTCATTGACTAAATATTTAATCTTGATTGATCAAAAACGTTTATTTTAAGTAAAACCTCCTTTGTGTGTTCATCATTTATTATAACTTCAGATATTTTATCGACATTGATATAGACTTATTTTTTATGGTTCCTCATATTTTGGGAGAATTATCATAAATCATACTTTTACAGCCTTTCTTAAGGAATTTTTTCATTACAATAATTATATGATGGTTGCATTAAATTAAATTTCACTGAACAACTTTTTAATATATTTTATTACATATAAGACTTGATCCCGAGATTTCCAACTAGAATTTCTCTCAAATGGATTAAATCATTAGTACAAACATTCTGTCAGTTTCATACAAAATAATCTACCTTCAATTTTGAGGTAATTTTTGAAATCTGAAAAAAAAAGAAAATTAATAAAATGACCAGATTGCTTAAGATATAAAATTAATACTTTGTCATCTCTGATTGATAAACATTACTTCAAATATTATTTCTAGAATTATTAATTAAATTTGCAAAATAAACATTAATATATATAGAATTATGCAAAGTATGATACTGCAAAGAATGTTAAAGTCCATTGAAAGTCTGAACTAACTTGGGGTTTTGCAAGCAATAACGGGGACGTTATAGCTCTTCGCTGCATAAACTCTTCTCTGTAGGAGAAGCTCTCAATCTTAACTTTCCCAAAAGTCCCCAACTCCGTTCTCATTTTCCGACCCAACAATGATCATAAAACTACAATCAATAGTAAAGAAAAATTATGTATACTATCTACATATTTTTTTACATTATTTATTTTACACTATTCTATCTTCCTAAATTTAATAAAATCTGTAAACACATTATACCATATGATGAACTACACCCTGCGAAATGAAAATACGCAAGTATTTACAATGAATCAAATTTTTCAACACCATTTAAGCGAAGCAAGCACTTAATGCCTCCGCATTGGAATGCTGATTTCCAGCCTTATGAATGACAGTGAAATCATACCCTTGTAACATGAGTTGTGACCTTAATAATATGCTGTTATTACTGGCATTTTAATAAACCAAATTAACGGGATGTGATCTGTCACTATAGTGAACGAGCTCTCATCGAAATAAAAATTCAGCAGTTACAAAGCAAATATAATGGTGACGTCTTTGGTCTTGTCTCTGGCCCTGAAAATATGCGACTTAGAAATAATATTGGGTAATATTTATCTTTTATTTTCTGTGCTAAGACAGAGCAGATTCTCACATCTGAGACATTGGTTTGAAAAATATAAGGTTCGGAATATTTCGGGGCGTGTAATACATACATAAGAGTTGAGAGTGGACCAATTCTGTACCATTCGGTTATTGGGTTTAATCCACTCAGCACCATCGTGAGCAAGCAGCATCTTTCAGGGACCTAGAGGTAGTCCCCAAACTGTGCCGTCACCCAGCATGCTGTTGAAAATGTAGGACACTCATATTGACTATTCCATGTACGATGACTAGATTCTCATCCAAGGCTTAAAAATTAACGCTATGTCATCATATATAGAGAACTTCAAAACCTTCGCACTCATTTAAAATCTCTGCTATGAGTCTACTAAAAAATACGGTGCGTTTTTAAAAACAAAGGGCATTTGTAAGGGTCAAAATCTTCCGAAAGGCATGATCTTGAAATGCTGCAATGTGCTGCACGTGTTTGGTAACAGGAATCTAAAATATCTCTTGGCTAGGTCTAAAATAGTGATGGGCTCAGATCCTGGCAACTGCTCTACGATTTCCACAATATTCGGCAATGGGTAATAATTGGTGCAAATTACTTCTTTCAGTCAGTGGTAGTCTACTAATGGACGGGGATCCCGATTGCTAATTTCGATGATGATGAGTGTGACGCATAATCAGATTTACCGACTTCAAATATACATAACTTTAGCATTTTAGTAATTTCCGCCTTTAATATTTCATTTTGGTGGTATGATGCACAGTAGGATCCCGATTGTATAACCTGGTTTGATAATAATTCGATATTATGTTCAACCATATCGGTCTTACAGGGATTATTTGAAAAAATCCCCGTATGTGTTGGCTCAATTAATTCCTCAATTCCTCTCGCTGTTTACAACTAAGACGCTCCTACAATTTACTTTCGTTCAAAATTTTACATAGCCAGTTTGATTAGGGTTTGTTTCAATATCGTGTATCTTAAAATCGTCTCTTATTTCTACTGACAGTTTTCCCTCGCAATTTAACTGCTGGGATTTTAACTCTTCGGGGACTCTTTTAGGTGATCTCTGGAAGTGTCATAATTCTCCTAGATGGGAAATTCAATATTCTCCTCACCTGTCTCATAAACCATAACGTTCTGGGTGACATTTCCTCCTTCTACTTCTGCAGAGAAGCTCAAAGTTTCTAGGAATCTTTCCTCCCCCTTTCTCCTTCTTTCTCTGTGGCCGTTTGAGCTTACGTCCCAGTATTTACCGTGTTTTTCTTTCGTTTTTGTTTCAAGGAAAATAGCAATCTGATTTCCTAAAATAAAACGTTGCTGTTTCGCATTTTGCTGACCACGTATGTCTTTGTTTCAATCCAGCCGTACTCAGTTTCCAATCTAAATCTAACGACAGGGTGTTCAATAGAAAAACAGTCAATAGGCCGACAAATTCTAATCATTTCTCCAATACCCTCTTTTGCTGTGATATACTCTTCCTATTTACAACATTTGAGCTAAAACCTCTGTGTCGTAACACTTCGCATTCTGTACCGTTTGCTTTTCTGAGATTTACAAAGAGCGCTACAGGATGAATTGCTGGAAGGGCTTTGCATTTACCTCCACCCTTTTAAGTTTCGGGCAATTATGACTTATACGCCCTGGCTCATTGCATTAGAAACAAACACACTCAGTACTTCCTTTCTCATATTTCTTTTTGAATCCCCAATGGCAGATCTCAAGTTCCCTATTATTAAAAGCTTTGGTTGCCTCAGTTTTGAATTCTGTGGAATTTTCCGTAAGGATGTTTCTTCTTCCTACTCATTTAGGTGACGCATACGGTCTCTGAATTTCAGAAAGACGAGACTCCATAAATGTTTTCATGAATGATTGGGACTTTCCTGGTTTTCTTATTAACTCGAATTAACTCGAACCAGATCTACAACAGTCTCATACGAGACAAAACTTTCCCACTCCCTAAGGGGGAATTCCTGGAACTCACTCCTCATTTTCCACTTCAAATTATCTACAAACATCAGATCTAATAGACCTTCGTATGTATTTACCCGTAGTCCAGACACCCATCTTTCTATATGCATCCTTATTTCGAAAAGAAAGTCTTTCCCTGGATTTCCGGGCTTGCGTATATGTTGAACAAATTTCTTTCTCATTGGCTCTGCGAATAACCGGAATCTTTCTAACACGAGATTTTTAACAAAACTAAATTCTCTAGTCTTTCCCACGTTAGCAGGTAAAATCACATTAGAAACGGAAAGACGCAATAAAGAAATTAATTCTCCAACCACTCACTTTCTGGTACTCGCAAGTGCTCCACCTGTCTTTCAGAAAGACAAAGGTAGAGACTGATGTCCTTATCGTTAGGATTGAAAAGTGGCATCCTGGTACTCAAAGCTGTACCTGATTGCTTAGGGGTTTATATGAGTTGATTAATACTAGTGCGTTCTGTAATAATTTTCCGGCGTTCTAATACAAACATTCGATCTCTGCCATATTCTTCCGGCACTTTCCGGTCTCTTTCTACCTCTGCTCGTTCCTTTCTAAACGGGTTTGAGGATCCGATTTGAACAGCCCTCAACAAAAACTGGCTCGTAATCATCTAACGCTTGAGTAAATTTTTCAAATAAATCCTTCTCAGAGTTTCATCTACATTACCCGCAATGTCATTGGCAAACTCAATAGGTCTAAATTTTTCCCTTTAGCAGAAAATGCCATTTTAAAGTTAGATCAATCGCGTACTTGCTTATAAAATGAATCTAAATTTTTAACAACACTAAACAAAACAAAAAACAATATTATTTAATAATAAATGCTCGTAATATTAATTAGAATACAATACTAAATTTCACTTTGCTAATCAATTTAAAAATTTCCTAATATGTAAGCAATACCACTTAATACTTGCATTATTCTCACAAATATTTTATCTATTTCCTTAACTATTCAAATATGCCAATTTATTTAATTATACAAATGACAAACACAGTTACCAACAATTTAACATAATTATATAACACGGTTTGTGAGTTTGAATAACTTAAACTTTCTTCAAATTTTACTAGTAATGATATGAATGAGTTTACCATATTATACCAATCAATTTAAAATTCTGTGTGTGATTTACAACACAATAATTCCATTATTTACTTTCATTATAATTTACAGCACTATAATTTAGTATAACTACCATTTAGTTATATTTTGAATTTTCAAAACAAATACACTTGTTATTACTCCACGTATTTTACAATCGAAACATTCATTACACAATTGCAATAAATATATAATTTATTCATTTTATAAAGTTCTTTTTCTTTCTAAAAAATATTGATTCTCAAAAAAGATTTTTTCGAATATTCCTTTCTCAATTTACTACTTCAGATCTATACCCTATTCAATTTAATACATCATTCTAAGAATTCTACACACTTAAATTTTAAAAAAAAATTATGGTAAGTATAATTGAAACAAAATTTGCAAGCTTCTAATTTACTATTAATTACTAAGCATTTATTAATACTGTTGGTTTAAACTAGAGAAAAGAAATTGTGTACTCAAAGGTTTAATGCATCCGGGTCCTGACATACATTGTTCGTAATGTCTCACAAATTGAATAAATTAACAGTGAAAAGTTCCTTCATATAGCCTTCACTGATCCAGCCGAGCTGCCACCTAATTAAATTATGTAAGCCTGTAACGTACTCACTTTGGATAATCTGAATTCTAGGTAGGTAAGGCCATTAAGGAATCAGGCCTACTTAATTCAATATTCTTGACTAAATATTTATTTACAAATTCACAAGGAAATCTTCACTTTCTGGAACGTTTGCTGCACATTCTCGCGTGGAAAAACTCTTCGCTGGTAGTGGAGACCAGACTTCGAAATTCTGCATTTGTGTAACAGTCTCGGTAGGTAACTTTGTAAGGTCAACGATCCTCTCCGAACACCACTGGAGCATCCAGGTAGTCAATCTGGTCGTGTCTGGCTTGAACTTCGTGAGCTCGAAGTGGTTCTCTCTCTTCTATCCGTACCTGGGACTATTCCGCTCCGGGACCTGCTTGAGAGAAATATCAGGAACACCACACGTATGTCGAAACTCTCTTCTGCCCCACAAGGGTCTGCTACATATATACAAGTTCCCCTTCCTTAACATTTGGTCTCCAGTAACCTCTAGATCCATCTTTTAAGGTCACTCTTCGACACATTTTCCCAGCCATTCTACCGATTCGAATCAGAAAGAGTGAAGCCACAATAAATTTTTCGAAAGAACCGGACTCACTCACCAGGTGATTCCAGTTTAATTTGAAGAATTATATTTGTCTTAAAGAACTTATTGGCCTTTCATGAATGTTGTTTGTAGTTCCTCTAATCAAAATAAATTGACTGTCTTTGGTACTGTGCAATTCCTGGGACTTAAACGGGAGCAATCAAGCTCTTTTACAGCTGCAAAGGGTGTTAAAGTCCATTGAAAGTCTGAACTAACTTGAAGTTTCTCAAGCAATAACGGGGATGCTATTATTTATATATATATATAAATAATAGCATCCCCATATATATATATATATATATATATATATATGTATATATATATATAAATATATATATATATATATATATATATATATATATATATATATATATATATATATATATATATATATATATATATATATATATATATATATATATATATATATATATATATATATATATATATATATATATATATATTATATATATATATATATATATATATATATATATATATATATATATATATATATATATATATATATATATATATATATATATATATATATATATATATATATATATATATATATATATATATATATATATATATATATATATATATATATATATATATATATATATATATATATATATATATATATATATATATATATATATATATATAATGTAGAAAGAGAAACTCGGTTTTCTTTAAAAACATGTAGGCTTTCCATATAAAGAGATTTTTCATAAAATTATTTATATAGATCAAATACTAAATCAATATGTTGCAAATAAATAATTGAGATACAGGAGAAATCCATAGCTGAAAAATTCTAATTTGACCTTTGGCTCTTTCGAAATCATTTTGTGTTAACTACATATTTATAAAAGGCTTGTGACCTAAAACTTAACAGAAAGTAAGGATAAATCTTATGGGGAAAAAAAGCAATAAATTTGATAGATAGATATATCTATAGAGTTTTTAGAGGATGAACGATGGGCAGAGAAGAGAATTGCAGCTGCTAATTTCCCACAACATGTACTGCCCAGAATGAGTTTATTATATATATTTTTGTTATAAAGACTTTTATTGAAATTTCTACGCCAATCACATGTAAGTAATGCAGCATTTTAGGTAAAAATATATTATATAATGCTTTGATAGAAAAAATCTGAAATAATATCTTTCAAATACCATACTATTACAAGGCTGTTCATATACGAAAACAATTTTGAAACAATGAAAACAAAAACAAAGGATTGCAAAAAATGTATGAGAATTATAAGAAGAATAAAACAATGCCTAATATTTTACATGTCATTTCACTAAAATTCTTCGAATGGAAATTTTTAATTAAATTTTTAAAAGTAATACCAACGTGTGAACAGGTCGTGAAATAATAGATCTCAAACTGTAATATTATTAAATATTTTCCTCTTCGAATAAAATAAATGCATTTTTGTTAAAAATATCTATCATGAAAACTCATCCTTATGTTGATTATTAGTCATTTCAAAGCAAAATTTGTACTTATAAATTATGAAATTTACAGAAAATATTACTAAACTTTTGTTGAATTGAATGATATAATTATCATTTTTATTTTAATGTTGTATATATAAGAATCCTCATTTTAACATATTTAACTAAACAACTGAACATTAGTATTGATTTCATAAGGTTTTCATAAGGTTTGTTTCATTTTTTATATAATGATTAATATGCAGTTTAAATATAATATATTGAAAAGCAATTATATAGGTATCATATTTTAGAAGCTTATTATCAAATAATTTTGTAAAATTATTCTACCTTTGTATTTATAAAGTAAATCTTTAATATAGGCCCAATTAAACAGACCAAATTCAAAAGCTGTTATAGTAAATTATTGATCTCACTAGTAAGTAATCAAATTTCATCTTAAGAATGAACGACACATATTTGGAGAATAACTAATACATTGCATATAACCATAACTAAAGGTAGCCGTTGCAATAAGCAATTTTACAAAAGCTTAGAATGTGTTCAGGTTTATAAGAATCATTGAAAATTGAAATGCATTCTCAGGTAAACATATTGAGAACAGGTAAACGGGGAGGTCAAAAGGCCTTAATGTATATTAATGAGAAACATAAAATTTATACTATGCTTCAGGAATAATATTCATTTGTTCCTAACAACTTGATAAAATATATTGAATGAATAACTATGAGAATCACTTGAAATTTATCAGTTTCACTTACTAAAAGTTAAATATAATTTGAGATTTTATAATAATAATAATGATAAATAAACATTGGTTGGTTTATTTAATTGCTTGAAAACATTTTATAACTTTAAATGGCGAATTCAGTTATAGTACTTTAAAAAAGTTACCTCAGATTCATTTCACTGTAATTTTTAAAACATGTATTTTTAGAATATCAAAAAAAGGAATGATTTACGTCAAAAATATTATGAATATATATTGTTCTAATGATTAATCTGGAAATGATCAAAATAAAAGATGAAACAGTTAAAGGGCAAATAAAAGACCCTTTAGTTAATGAAATGCCCTTAATCATCAAAATTACGGACATTTTATGAACTAAAATGGGGTTGATGTGATAGTAACCAACGTAATTTGAACTGAAACGGTCAGGAAATACTCAAAGAAGTAGAATTAATTAGTTCAAAATAATTTTGAAATAGTGATCTTTTTCAGTCATTATTATAAATAGACGAAAAATTACATCTGCATTCAAAATTTTCTAATAGTTCATAAGACAAATTTGTGTTAAGTATAGAATTAAATAAGATCTTTTAACGCTTAAATATGTTCTCAAATCATTGATTTAAATAATGATAGCTAAAAAACAGAAATACAGCTTTTGCATATTATTCAGAATTAAATATTTAGATATCAACAAAAATTGCTAAAAAATTAAACATATTTTAAATTTATCTTAGTATTGTTATATATATATATATATATATATATATATATATATATATATATATATATATATATATATATATATATATATATATATATATATATATATATATATATATATATATATATATATATATATATATATATATATATATATATATATATATATATATGTATATATATATATATAGTGAAATATTGGTTATATCTTATTGTGAAACAGAATATTTATTAATGAAAATTCTTATATTTCGTCACTTTGTAGATAACTGATTAATTTAATTTAAGAAATATGTATATAATAATATTTGAACTTTTGTTTTACATACTAAATGCAAAATTATTTTTTAATATGCAAGAATTTCATTAAGTAAAATTAATTTGCATTCCGTTTAGAACTTCAATTCAAATTTTATTAAAGTTCAAAATGTATGTGAGTACATTTTAGGATCATAGATACATTTTAAATTTAAATTCCAGTTAAATAACTTGGAATTCTAATTTCTCTTATTGTAGAATGGTAGATTTGTACTTCATTTGAATTTACGTCATCCTCCAACGTATTTATCTAAACATAGAGTTGCTAAATTTAGGAACTCGATGTGCATTTTTTGTGAGACAAAATATCACCTTCTAACACCTGAAGTTAGAAAATTAAGAATTACAGAAAACTTCATTACGAAATTATAAAAATAATATAACAATATTTTTTCATAAAAAGGTACTTTTTCATTACAATTTTTGATTATGCGTTGTATTCCAACAAATTATTTTTCTACCTTTGAATTTTATTTAAATTATTTTGTTTGTCTTTTATGTGATAAAAATCGCAAAGTAAATCAAATGATTTAATAAAGATTTTTCATTATTAGTAAATACGATGTGTCTTTACAAACATTTTCGTCATTGATACCAAATTGTGTTTGATATTTTACAAAAGTATATTAATTTTTGAATTAGTATGGATTATTAATTAATGTTTTTAAAAAGAACAAACTTTTTAGCCAAATTTTTTAAAATCTATTTATAAAATAAATTATAAGATATCAATAAGTATATCAAAACTTTTTATTCTTTAAGATTCTTTTTTAATACTTTTATACAGAATTATGGCAAAAAACCAATTTTAAATAATATTTGAAGTTAAGATATTCTCTTGAAAATCAATTTTCGATGAAAGTAACGATATTTATTTAAATTATAAAATTAAATATTAATTAATGGAAATTATCTAAACTTATTTATACTTTTTAAAATAATAAACTGCTTATATGATATGCAGTAAAAGTAAAAGTATTTAATGTAACAAAAATTAAATTATTCCATCGAATGCCATTATTTAACAGTGTAATGATTTTATTTTATAGGTGTTTTATTTTATTTTATTGTAAGTTTTATTATAAATTATTTTATTTTATAGGTTAAACATCTATATTTAAATACGTTGCGAATGAGAATAAGGCTTTATGTAATTATAAATGTAAATAAAGTACTTTTAAGGTTTATTCATACATACATATTCTTTCTGCATTTCTGACGATAGAAATTAAAAATATTTGATTTTAAGTTAAATCTGGAGAATAAACATTCTGAAAAAATATTTAAAACTGATATTTTGTTGTGCATTAATTTAGGCTCATTTGAGAGAGTCATGTTAGCCCAGGTTCGTAGAGCATTGGTTGAAAAGATCAGGTAGAATAATTCAGAATAACTAAATTAAATATTTTACAAATAGTTTTATTAATCAATCTAACACTATAAATTACACATATAAGGAATACCATTCTTTATTATAATTTTTATTTACTGTGAATTCCGTATTTATAAAACAATAATTGGGCCAAAGTTATGAGGAGGATATTAAAAAACACATCCAATAGGTTATAACCGCTTGTACATTAAACTCCACAAACTGTTGAAGTCATTTACGTATTTCCCAGACATCTAGTTGTCAGGCATCTTATGGCTCCATTCAGGTATGTCAAGACAAGGCTTCTGATTGCCATCCTCTCTCTCATATTCTAGTTGGTTTCATTCCATCGGCACTCTGGGATAGTTATTCACCGTTTACCATCTAATTCTCTCAACTTTATTCATTTTCCTCTATCAGGATGCAGTCTGCAAACGGGGAGTCGAATTTCTAAGGTACTCTTTTCCTCTGCTTCCTCTTTTGAGATTCAATTTTCAATTCACAATTCTTGTCCATTTGAAGGACGCTCACTCCACTAATTTATTTGACTTTTAGTCACTTCCTACATTTTTAAAATAGTTCCTTTTTGATTATGATGACCCTCCTATATTTGCTGGTATATGCCTAAAATCTTCCTTCTTAACCCCGACTATCCACACAAAAACAAAAGGAACATGTTTTTTATTACGTTGGGCCACCCATACATCCCAAGGAGAAAAAAACATTGGATTTGAAACTGAAGTCAACTTTTATGGTGCAGCTTTCGAATGCCACACTTGCTACATGACTTGTATATCTTGATAGACATTGTAACAGAATTTTGTTGATTTCATTTCCTTTCTTTAAAAACAGATTTACTATAACTGTTACTGAATTCATAAGCAAAATATATGTTTATTCTTCGGCTCCTATGTCGTTTGCATAACTACGACATGATATATTAAACAACAAATGCGTTTTTAGATTTTATAAAGCTATGTGTACATATTTCTTTTGAAATGTACTTCAGTGATCAAATAACACTTGACCTAACAAGCATCGAAAAGGTTAATCTGTTGTTTTAAATTTCATTAAAGTTAAAGCATGCACATAAGTGAGATTTATAAGATTTCAGAAAATTACTTCTCTCTATCTTGATATTTAATCACATATATAGTTTCAGATATCTAAATGTTTTTTAAGAACAAATATTCATCAATTTATAAACTTTGTTTAAAATGCTTGAAGGAAAAGTTTGTATGCAATAAATAAATAAATTTTTTACAGCAAAATTTTGTACATATTTACATAAATTTATTAAGATTTAAAATTTCAAATAGAAAAGCATATAAATTTGTTTTTACACTGACAATAAGAAATTATATTATCAATGCAGAAACTCATTTAAAAGTACATCTTCGATTTTAAATTAATTGTAACTGTCTTATTATCATGCCATGTTCTTTCTTACATTAGTACATTATCAACAATAATTCTACAAATGGTACAAAGTACAGTGATTTACAATTTTGAAAGAAACGAATATTTTAAGTTATTTTTAGCATAATTTGCTTTTTTGTTAATAATAATGAGAAAAAATAAGTAATTAAAGGGACATTAACTTTCAAAAACCGAAAGAATTTTTAATTTTAACGTTAAATATTTTACACATTGTATAATAATGCATTAATCTAAACTATCACACAAACACTTTAAAAATTAAAGATATAATGTGTAAAATATTTTTAACTTGATTTTTTACCACATAAAAAATATGAAAAATGCTCTATAAATTTTAATTATATTCGGAGATAACCTGAAAATGTGAATAAAAATCAGGGTATGTAAAAATGTCGCAGTGAATAATTTTCCCATTCACACACACACACATTAAAAATCTGCGCTATAATGTAGGAATCTAAATATGCTTTACATTCGCTACTACTTAAAATTTTCCACAAATTATACTGTTTTATAAATTAATAATTACAATGCATTTAAGCAATATATCTTATTATGATTATTTATTATAATTGTAAATGTTTCAAAAAATATGGTCAGAAGTCATAGTTTTATAATTGAGTAGATGAAAAGTTTATACAATATTTGCAATGGGGAATTTATCGAGTTTTTTGTAGCTATGTAAGTCTACTTATATTATCAGGTCAATTTTTCTATGTATGTAATTATATTTATCTCAATTTCAATTTATGATGCATGACCCCATGAGGAACAAATAAAAATTAAAATGAATAAATAAATTGCAAAGTAAACAAAATTTCATTTAATAAATCAACATATATTATGCACAAAAAACTAATTTTACAATATTTTAAGATTATACACATAATTTAAGAGAAAACACATAATTGTTGTAAAACGATTCTTAAATAATTAATGAGCAATATTTCAAATAGTGTAAAGAGTAGACAGAAGAGCAAAGAAATAGATGCAATTCATGTTTCAATATAATAAGTTTAAAATATATTTAAATAAAGTTTTGTTTGTAATGTAATAAATAATAAATATTACCAACTTTTTATATATTAAAGGAAACAATGTATAATTTATCTAGTTTTGAAGACACGTTGAAGTAAATTTGTATACCAAAAATATAAAACACATAATATTATTTTCACAGCATATAGATATAATTCAAATATACAAAAGTATGAGATATCAATATAAGATAAATTATCTCTGACAGATTATAAGACGTTTTCAATAAAATGATTTTAAATAATATCTATACTTCATAGAATTATATAATTTCAAACGTATATTTTATAAACGATTATTTTATAAATTACTTCTAAATTATTAAAAGTAGTACACTAAAATGGCATCTATTTAGACTTTTGATCAGATACAAGAACATAAAGAAGCAAAATTGTCATCCCTCCTTTAAATTTGTCAAAAGTAATTCTAATATGCTGATAATAATTTTATAAGAAGTTATGGAATCAACTGATAAAAACAAATGTTTCATATAATATTTTCCCATTAAAGCACAAATAATATCTCTGAAATCTAAGACATAGTATAGTAATTTTTAATGTTTGTGAAAATAATTAATAATTAATGCGCCTTTAATAATATGGGTGATGTATAAAGAACTATTTATAAACACACACACACACATATATACACACACATATACATATACACACATCACACACATATACACACACACACACATATATACACACACACATATATATATATGACATTAAATTTTGAATTTCTTATGTATAAACATAAATGGAGCCATAGTAGCCTAGAGGTTAGGGTATTGACATTCCATCCGGAAGGACGGGGTTCGATTCCCAATAACCAGCCAAAGACCCACCGAGTATATGCGATATACGTGCTCGTTACATCTGTGCAATCAAAAGTGCTGTGGTCGATCAATGAGCAGTTACCATGGCTGCAATGGTTTGGAGAAAATTTCCTCCCTCTTCAGACCAATGTCAAAATTGAAGGATTGGCTTCTCTGGAGGTGCCATCTATCGGATGATTTAAAAAAGAGCAAAGACGTTCTGTCACCTTCATGGTGCTCTGATTAAAATGAAAGGCGCTCCCTATTAACTTAAATTCGCATTGCCAACAACGCATAAGTAACAATAAAAACACAACAACATATATGCAGAAGTATAAATTCATATTTTTTGTTCATAGCATTAGAAACAAAATAACGTTTAAAATCTAAATGTTTCAAATGTTAGAATTTTTTTTTAATTTCAACATTTGAGACAATCTTGTTAAACCAATTATATTAAGATGAATAAAACTTTTATAATAGTGAAAAAATGCACATATTAAGAAAATAAATAATAATTTAAAGTAATGTAATTTAATTTAAATAAAAATGCAAAACACACACATACACACACAAAAATGCCAAAGTGTGGATTTAAGTAAAATCTCAAAGAAGAAAAATTTGGTGTAAATGATAATAAAAGCTTCCAATTAGTATCACAAAAGAAATCAAGCTGAATATGGACCTCCACAGCTGTTTACTTTCCCACATTTTATATAAGATGTATACGTCAATAAAAAAGAGGAAACAAAATTTCTGTAGGAGATAAAACGTATTTATAGTTATCCATTTACCTTCTTAAATAAATTGTTATGGCTACTATATAACATTTTTTCGGTTGTTTCTAGATTTTATTTAGATTTAATTTTTTTCAAAAAACGTTATTATTAGAAACTAAATTCCACCAACAAAATTTACAGAAGCATGAGAATCAGTATTTACTTTTTAAAAGAATTATTTATTTTGCCTAAGTAAAGCATTTTTAATAAGGTCAAAGTAAATCTAAGTTACTTTATGAAGCATCAAAATTCATTTTAAATAACATTTGTGATTTAAAGATTATCGATATTTGAATCAAAATCTTTACAGTGACCTAAATAAAGATCTTGATGAAAAAAATGTTTTTTGAGGAAATTTATAAGCTATTTATTCTTTCATGTATTTTTGATTTCATTATTATCAAAAAATTGTCAGAAACCACATGAGTAAAAATATAATTATTATATACCTTCTGTTAGTCAGCATATAATTAAACTAAAGAAATCAAACTATTAACACAATAGGCCATATATTGGTGAAGACTTAGTACCTATATATGTATAGGTGAAGTACCTATATATGATTTTCTAATCGAGGACCTCTGGAATTCGAAGCATATGTCCTTGTCAGGATGGTTAGCATAATACAAAACCTCTAGTGTTTCGATCCCAACACTTGTTCGATACTCATTTTATTGGCAAACTGAATTAATGAAAGCATGAGTCGAGCTTGCCTAGACCAAGGATCAAACCTTATACCTATATCTTAGCGAATCGCTTCTACTTGACCTCATGGATTCAATAAGTAAAAATGAACTAAATCTAAGTTATTTAACAGTAAGAACATTCTTAAGTATATTTTAAGCATATTTTATAGATATCATATGCAAAATGTTTGTCAGTAAGTTATGGAACTTTTGAAAGTGTTTATATTTATTTTATTAAATTAAATATGCTTAGGTGAATATAATATTTTAGTGATCATGCCAAAGCTATTATTGTTATGGAAGGTATAAAATATATGATAAACATTGAAAAATTACATTTAAAAATCTCTTGAATAAATAATAACTATTTCAAAATATTTGTTATAAAATTGTATGAAGGAGCACAATTTTTCGGAGTACTAAAATAATTGAACGCAGAAAATTTTATGTATATATATATATATATATATATATATATATATATATATATATATATATATATATATATATATATATATATATATATATATATATATATATATATATATATATATATATATATATATATATATATATATATATATATATATATATATATATATGTATGTATGTATCACATAATCAGCCTAAATATTCCTTTATCTTAATTTGTACTTTATTTAGAATCAGAGATATTGTGTGATACAAATATTTTAAAGAGATTGCTCTAAATAGAACAAACATGTTGGAACTGTTTACGGTATAAAAAATTAATTAAAAAATACGAGATGAAAAATATTTATTTTTGGGTATCAAACGAGTATCAATCATCAATATTATAGTTAAGTGGTATATTAAATTTTTTTCAGATCTAATTTTTTGGTAAAATAGTTATCAATGTTTAAGTAATAAATAATGTAAAGTATGATTTTGAACAAAAACAATTAAATTTCAAAATTTTATACAAAAAAAGTAATTAATATGCATTACAATCTAATATCAGGTTTACAACGATATAGAATTATTTTAGATAAATGTTGGTATTCATAGCAAATATTTTATATTTTGCATTTGTCATATGATTTCTAGTTAATATTAATTTTTGATGTGAATATTTTTTTAAAACAAGCATTGTACTGTATCAAATGTGAATAGTTATTTATATATTTAGACAGCTTGTAATTTGATTTTATCCTATGAGTTCAATTTAAGCTGTATTTTACATTTTATTTTTATTTCATGTTGTAACATTGAAATCTTTAGTACTAAGGTCATTATAATTCAAATTATAAGTATATTGATTTTTATATCCCACATTGTGTTACTCATGCTGTACTTCTTATGTTGTATTTATGTATATTATTCAAAATATAACTTATATTTTAATCCTGATGTGCTTTATAGTTAAATATTTTGCTAAACTTTCATCCCAAATATTTAAATGACATCTGCCTATTATTCTGAGAAATTTTAATTACGTTATAAAATTTCTAACTAATACTTACGTGTATCTAACGCTATAATTTTATTGTCCAATAAAAGAATAAATTAAAGTGAAAAATAGTTAGTTAAGCTTAATTATTTGAATTTTAAATGAAATATTTTTGCTTCGGATTATGATCTTTAGAGATTCCTAAAATAGTTTAAATATTATTTTGTGAAGTGATTTCATATTTACTCTCGAATATATATCGCTCTTACTAAAAGCATTTGAATTTTTTTAGGAATAGTTCTCATATGCTTGAAAGAAATGTTCATTTTATTAAAAAGGTAAAAATATTATTCTATACATTAAATTTTTTATAAATGTGTTTAATTTAAATGTATTGTTATTGGAAACATCCATCAATAATAAAAACTAAAATAATGAAAATTAAAAAAAATCATATTTAAATTGTCTGCATATAAAAATATGAATAGAGTAAATATATCATTGAATATATGACTTCATAATAATTCACCAAAAATCCTAAAACACTTACATGTATTTATAAATTTATAACATGCAGATATATAAGCACTTATTACGTAGAAAAATCTTGTAGTGAATAGTAAAATGCTTTTGCATTTAAAGCATTCTTATTTAAAATCAATATGCAACATTTATAATTATAATTTTGTTACTATTTTCTTAAGCAAGAATTTAACATTGAAATATTTTTCATGGGTTTTCATATATAAGCAATTTTTCTGACGGATTTCTTAGTGTGTCATACAAAACATTTTGCTTTTATTTATTCTGTACCTTTAATTCGTAAATAAGTTAAATTGTTGAATTACAAATAAAAATAATTTCTTATAAAATTCATGGAATAATCAGTCATATTTGAAATAAATTTATATAATCATTATTCAGAAAATCATCATTATCTTGAAATTTTGATAAGTGAAAAAGTTTACATAAATTAATATTAACACTAGATACTATTTTGATGTGTTGCTTTAGTGTTCATTGTAAAACATTATCCTCAATAAGTAGTTTCGAATTCTATTAGATAATTTATATCTCTCTACCCAAATTTTAAATACCTTAGATAAACGCATGTAACATAGACAGGTTTAGTGACAAGTATATTGCTAAGTCCATTTATGAGTTAATTGCTTAGAATTACGTCGTAAATCTTTAGTAATTCTGTTAGTCTATAACAACAGAAAACAAAGTTTTCATTACCTATTTGATGATTCTCATAAACTTAATTAATATTATTAAGTTAAGTTTATTATATACACAAATTGTTGATAAATGCTGCATTGAATATTGGAAATTAATTAATTAATAGGTATGGAAATTAATTAAATAATATTTGTAAGATTATCATGAAAAAACTGAAATTTTTTCTAAAAATATCATATTTTGAATAAATGTTTTTGTTTAAAAAATACAACTAACAACTATTAAATCAAAGGGAAGAAAACAGTTTCTCTTTTGAGCAAAATATTTGATCCATTTATTAAATAAATCATACTTATAAAAGTAATCCACATAATTAAAATATGTAATATGTGTGTTGTTATAATAATAATAAAAAACTTTTTTCTTACATGGATAAAATTTTAAATTAAAAATAGCGGTAAAAATTTGCTGTTGTTATAAAAGCTCATGATAAACTTTAATAGAAATACAAAATCATTTTAGAATGACACGTTTCAACAATTCACTGAAATTATTTAAAATAAATTTTAAAAAAAAATCAAAAATTTGCCGTTAGAAAAATTGTCAAAATGACAAAGTTAGAAGATAATTTATATTGTGTTTTCTGTTATTTATGTAATTAATTTTTAATGTAATAAAAATCAGATAAAAAATTATCAAAATAATATCAAATTTACCATAGCAGATAATTAGGTAATAATTTTAAATTAGCACATATGGAGTTTGAAATTGGAAGAACATAAAAGGAAAATTTATTGACATATATGATATTTCATTATGTATACTTAAACTTTAAGCATATTGAATATCATCATTTTGTCTTTCTTGCAATATAATTCTTTATCCTCTTAATTTATTGAAAAGACTGTTCTATCCCTTTGCCTTAACAATAAAGATCTTATGTCTTGAATAAACTATTCCCGTACATGTATCTAGCAAAACTCTAGTATACCTATTTAAATAATTCCTTAGCGTTAATATAGATTACTTTTATGCTCTCATCAAATGTGAGGAATTAACAACCATCTATAAAACCTTTACTTCTAAAAGCAAGCTAATTTATATTTTGGATTTGTGTTTCTTTAATAAAATACAAAAACAATCGTTTTAACTGAGTTATTCCTATGAGATAATTCTTATTTTTTACACATTTTTATTTTTTTTACTTTCCATACATTTTTACTTTTCAGTGATGAATTACTTTTCTTATTTTACATGCCCGAATAATCAGCACAAAATAGTCTAACTTTAAGCATGTTTTTCACAAAGATAATCTTTATCGTAATCTATTTAATTACTTTATAATTCCCCATGCTTTTTTCAGGAAAACATGAAACTATCCTGAATGCAAGTGCACTTTCAAGAAGGTGACATATATATATATATATATATATATATATATATATATATATATATATATATATATATATATATATATATATATATATATATATATATATATATATATATATATATATATATATATATATATATATATATATATATATATATATATATATATATATATATATATATATATATATATATATATATATATATATATATATATATATATATATCACAAGCTGACCCAGCCACGCGTTGCAGTGGCTGAGTAATTATAATACATTGAATCAATTTTTTACTAACTCCTTGGTACAATCAAATAAATATTTTCTAAAAAAATTTAAAATAGGTTCATTCATATGAGATTAAAAATAAAACGTTTCACCAAATTTTAAAAGTAATAGGTAAAGTATCGAAATTTTGAAATTAAGCACAAATCAACAAATACTTTCTGAATTTACATTTTATTCATCTTATATTAAATTATAGTTTGTAATCAGTTACTTACTTATAAAATATATTATATAAATTAAAAACATCTAAAAATAAATTGTTATAAATGAGGTAGATAACATTGACATCGAACTATTATTTTTTCAATTTTAAATTATTAAAACTAAAAAATTTTTCCGCGCCATTATACTGAAATAAAGAACAATTAAAAGAATTTATCATTTGAATAAATAAATTATATCAACATGTACTGCTGAAAAAATTATAATTATCAAATTATAAAATAAAAATTAAAGGCTATCAAGAAATACTTACATGTTTTCGAGGTGGTATGAAAATTAGTAGAGAAAAACAGTAATAAATAAAATTTTATTTTACTATTTATAATATTAAAAATATTCAAACTGAACACCGCACAATAATAACAAAATACAAAGTATAATTATGAAAATGATTCACGAAAAATTGTTATAGTATGATTATACATCATGAAAATATATGTAAATTCTATAATTAATCACGCGCTTGCGCGCGCACGTTAAATTTCTCGAAGATGGTATAATCTAGAAAAATAAACACGTCGCCATCTGCCGAATACCTGTGCAACTTAGATGCTAAACCGCCATCTATTAGGAACTTACATAACTAACCAATAAATAAACACTAATGTCGTATAATAAATATTGAGATCAATAATTAAGAGATAAAAACTATTCTATCTTTTAAGTTGGATCATATTATAAATGGTTACAAAATTTTATCAAAATCCGTTCAGTAGTTTCAGAGTTTATCGGGAACATACATCGTGACACGAAATTTATATATATATATATATATATATATATATATATATATATATATATATATATATATATATATATATATATATATATATATATATATATATATATATATATATATATATATATATATATATATATATAAGAAGGTGACAAGAAGGTACATTATTTTGTACTGATAATAACATAGAATTATTCTAAGTATTCTAAATAAAATATTCAATTATTTTCGAAGCAATTTCTATGCATGCATAAATAATAAAATATTATGTTACTGTTATAAAAATAATAAAGTGTCCATCAAATGAAGAAAATAATGATGAAGATTCAAGGCATCTAAATACATTAAATAAATATTTTCACACATATATATGCTTTATTTTAACTATTTCACTAAGATACGAATTTTTCAATTTAATAAGAAAAGGTATTTTCCGTAGTAGAAAAAGACTTTCACATTTATTCTAAAAGCTAAAAAGAGAATTTAATATTTTAAATGGCATTTTTGCTACAAAACATTCCTTTAAAAGCAGATTTTCGTGTATCTATACAAAATACCAGTTTAGGGATAAAGAGATTACCGTCAAATATAAATAATGTTTTTTAAGCTAAAATTATTTATAAAACTTGCTATTTTATTATCCAAAAATTAAAATTGAACAAATAACTGAAAATGAAAAATTAATGATGATCGAATCATTTTGCTAAAACAATTTAAAAACTGATTATCTGAAGCACTGTTGTTTTGCATCGTTTATATAGGAAATGAATTTAGATGAAAAACTATAATGGCCTAAAATTGTTGCAGAAAATATTTCAATTCTAAGTCATCTTTGGATGACAAGCATTCATTTCCTAAAACACATTTATAGCTAAGCATTAATTTTCCTCCTTTTTGATAATACAATATTAGGAAGAAAAGTAATAAACACAAAATGAAGTATAATATTAGAAAAAGCTCCAAAGCAGCTGAAAGTTAAATTCCGTATATACATATGTATTCGAAATAGTTTTACAATTGAAGTATACTTTAGAAACTTTAACAGCATCATAAGGTACAATGAAATTATGTTAATTTAATAAACAGAACAGTAGGAAGTATTTGATTCGATGTTACAGGTTTCTCAATGCATGTTGATTAAGTGCGCCCAAATTATGGCTTTTCTGCAATAACAAATACCAAAACTTAGTCATTACACCTCAAGACCATACCAAACCATAAATATGATCACAAAGCATATACAATACCACAAATATAAAATTCAAGTCAAAGAATCATCTTATAATTATAAAAATAAAGAAAATGTGAGTGCTTATATACATATAAACATCTTTTCTTTTTTTTATTTGATTATCTTTTCATAATTCTAAACTAAATAAGATCATAAATATAAATAGGAAGTGACAAAGTATAAATATTATGAGTAATTTCAAGTTTCTATTAAGATCTAAAAGGCTTGGTTGAACTTTTTGCATTTTATAACTACGCCTTTCTTCATTCTTTTAAGCAATTCTTTACGCACTAAACAGAGAGCCAAATAATACTTTTGCAAGAGTCTTGAAATTCAAATTATTAATTTTAATATTCCTCGTAAGATTAGTAACCCTGAAGAATAATTTCATAAGAATCCAATAAAATTCCAGTATTGCAACTCTTACATGGATACATTTTGTTTTGTCTGTTTTTATTTTAATGTATTAAAAAAGTTTTTATTATTAAAAGTCGCCAAACTAAACTTTTCTCGTGTATCAAAAGCATAAAACGATACTTACAGAAGTAATTGCACTGGCAAGAAACTAATAAAATATTTAAATTTTAAAATAGAAATGTTTGTTAAACAGCAATAGCTTTACTGAAATTTATTTACTAATTATAGACATTAATATATGTCTGATTGACTAGGATTTTCTAATAACTCTTTAGATTTTGTGTAAGTAACTATGTAAATTTAAGTGTCCTTCTATAGTTACTTTAAGACACAAATTTCCTGCAAATATTAGTATTCAAAGTAATACTTAATACATAATAAACTTAAATTAGAGTATTCCTGAGTTATGCGTCAAAATTTTTGAAACACTTATTAATTTGTAACTTCTGATTTCAACGTAAGATTACTTAAAATATTTTTTGTGTAATTAGTAAATTAATACAAAAGTATATATTAATTTACTTAATATTATATTATTATTAACTAAATCAATAAAATATTTCGTAAAATTAATTTTAATAGAAGAAGAAATAAATAAATGCTAAATTATTTTTTAAATGTAAATAAACATTTCTAGAAATAATTTCCAAAATAATTTATTGCATATCTGTGTATCATAAAATAAGAGGTATAAATATTATTATTCATAATGGAATGACAAGAATTATTATTGTTTTAACATTTATTATTGTATAATTTGCCTTTCCGGTTTTTTAGAATTTTATTTACTAAAATGTTAAAATATATATTTAAACTATCTAAACAAATGCTACTTACAAAACTTTCTATAATCATAATAGTGTATCTTGCAACTGTCAATTTACAAGGAATTTTAAAATAAAATATTGTTAAATATGAACTTGCCAGTTCTCTGAATCTTCATTCTATAACTGCAAAATATTTGATAGAATGTTTAATTTATATATAATTTCATATAAAAGTAATATTTTCTAAAAAAATGGAAAGAAAATATTATTGAATCTAGCTTTAACAGTTTTAAATAATTTCCTTTTATAACACAGTTTATTTATGTATGTGAATTTAATAAAAATAGTAAAATTATCGGCTGCTTGAAATGCACCCAGTTTTTTTAAAATTTAATTAGTATACATATAATGCCTAAATATATTTTAAAATAAATAATTAATAATACTGAATTTAGTTGTGCAATATAATTATGTTTCTAAAATTGCGTAAATTATTAATTAATTAATTTCATTAATATTTGGCTCAAAAAATTATAAGGCATTATAATTTAAATAAATTTCATATTTATTCTTCAATTAAATAAATATATAGAATAATTTATTTTAGGAAATGACACAGTTAATATTTAAGAGGTGTATTTATCATGATTTCGAAACTTTTTAAACATTGAATGCGTGTTACTTTTCACGGAAATGCATTTAGAAATTTGATAAATAAAAAAATTAAATTTAATTTTGAAATATTTTCTAAAAAAATTGAGAAGAATTATTTAATTGTCATCATTCTATAATTATTTTAAAAATATTTGTTAGAGTATATTTTCTCTCTATATAGAAACAATTTTTGTTTTTTATAGCTTTTCCTGAAATTTGCGCTATCTACATTTTTGCTAATTTAAATAGCTATTAATTATAAATAAGAATTTTAGATAATAAAATTAATATTTTAACTTCAAATCAAATATTTCTATCATGAGTAAGTGCAAAAAATACATAACAAAATAAAATTTTACAGAAATTTGTATTGTATTTTACAAATGTTTGATATTATTTACTTTTATAAAAATGAAGTTCCAACTTTAACAAAATGATTTCAATTTATTTATTTATCACCAAGACTATAAATATTTTTAACATTTAAATACAAATATCTTTTATTTTAAATTTGCTTATAAATATGCATAAATAATTTAAAATTTTATATTTTGTTTTTTAAAATTTAAACTTTAGAATTTTTTTAAGTAATATGAAATTTTTATTTATTTAAATTCTAAATAAGTAACGTTTGCGTTTTTTATGTTGTAGGTTATTAAGTTGTTCGAAAAGAAAAAATATTTCCTGATTATTATAATAATTTTTTTCTTTACAAAGCAGTTCTTAAAATTATGAGATCAGAAAAATATACTAACATATTAATTAAGAGACGTTTTACAGAGAAATTAGATTCGTTGATGATAATATTACAGCTATATTTTTTAAAATATGATAAGTGTAGAATAACTAATAAACTTCATCTGAAATTAACTTAATTTTAATTTTAACTAATTTTAATTATATATTTAATTTAAATCATGATCAATAAAATAACGAAAATAATGAAAAATAACAAGAGAGATTAAAATCATTATTACTTATTTAAAATATTTTATCTTGACTTAAATATATTTCAAAACGAAACTTTTTTTTCAATTTTTAACATAGATTTGTTAATCCGATTGCAAAAATTTTTAATTAAATTTTGAAGCTATATCCAGAAAATAATTTTGATTATAATCTTACGTTGCCATTAGAATTCAAGCTGAAAATGTTTTGCATAGTACTGTGAAGTCTACTATTTTAACTAAAAATAATAATTTCTTATCATTTTAATTCAAAAGCAAGTTATATTATTGTTGGTGCTTTAATATTCCTGTTGTTGAATAGATATCTTATTAAAAAATGAGTTGTGAAAAAAGCTAAATCAAGACAACTAATTCACTTATTCACATTTTTCTTATTTTAAGCCTTCATTAAAAAATTGATAGATTATATCAAATTTGTGAGCAATCTGTGAATGATGATCGTTTAGAATATAAACGTAAATGAAGTACAAACATATGTTGAATATTTTATATTAACAGTGCAAGTTATATTATTTTAATACAATTATTTAATACCTTACAATTGTTGATATAACGTATCTAGCGACATAATTTATTTCACAACTATGATTAAATATTCACTTACATCTGGATTGAATATTTACTTAAATCTGTATAATCAGTCATTTTCACAAAAATTAGTAATTGGATACTAGAGAATGATTTCATCAATGAATAGTGCTTTGGTCGATTCTCAACCACTTTAATAATTGACTGGGTTTTCCTTACACTGTTTTACCCACAATTCCCTATTCTTAACAAAGCTGAAGCAAATATTGGCTGTTGGCCGTCAGTGAGTAATATTTTACCTGAATTTGATGAGATATACGTCATGTTTGCCAAAGGAGTTTCTTCAAATACGGGTGTCTGAAAAGGTTTATTTAGGAATTATTCTTAGCTTATTTGAAGAAAAATTTATTGAGTTCATTCATTTCAACAGAAGTATTATTTTAAATGAAATATTGTAAAATGCTGCCCATCTCCTGTTTTTATATCAATTGTATTTCCTATGTAAATATTTAATAGCAATTTTCTATTGTTTTTTATTTTATACAGTTTGTAATTTAATAAGTAGTTATTAAAAATCATTAAACTTATTTTTACAAATTAAACTATGTAGCATTTATTTAAAAAATTATATTTAAATATTTGACACTGATATCTAAATTAAAATTTTATTAAATCAGATGTTGATTTCTTCACAAAGCTATGTTGATTTAATTTAACTAAATATACAAGCATTTCGTTTTTATATTCATCAATAACTGTAATACTCATTGAAAATTTAAACTAAGAATTCTATCATCAAAATAAACATATTTAAATAAAACTTTGCAAAATTCTTAAAAGTAATTGCAAAATTATAAATTAAAGTACGATAAAATTTAAACTACGCAATTGTTGTATAATTGAAAAATTAAACAAATTAAAAACAAACAATGCTATATTTTGAAAATCATAATAATTTGAGTTTATTGTTGCAATTGCGATTTCCTGTTATGGATTATATGATTTATAGTATTACGTTACTTATTGAATAAATTCAATTAGTTTATTTTACGACGTAAATTTCTATCAGAAAATAATAGTCATTATAAAATCCTAGACGGTAATTTATTTCGTGAAAAAAATTTAGGTATTTAAGTTTATTTTCAAAAACTTTTTAGGAATATTTTAAATGCATAATTGTGTAAATATGTGAAAATAAATGAAATTATATTTTTGTAAAATTTAAATTACATCTCAAAATACATTTTAATTTGTTCATTAATTCATATTATTTTTATATTTCTTAAATTTTAGAATTCTCTTGTGCCTTTTTACACTGTTTTCCATTTGAAGAATTCCTACAGATATTTACTTTAACATGCGTTCTAGACAATTTCCATTTATTATTTTGAGACTCAAGCAAATTATGCCTTATTCTGTGGCATAATTTAAAAATATTTTTTAATTTAATTTATTCATCATATTATAGATTAATTCAAAAATTTAAAAAAAAAATTTTAAAAAAATTTCTGCTGTTCAAATGCTACTGAACTAATATAAAAAAGATATAACATTGCATTCTATTTTATTTAATTCTGATGAAAAAATATCTTTAAAAATAATAAAATAAATAATATTCATTTAACGAGAATTTTCAAATAACTATGAGAAAAAAGTGAACCGCATTCCAATTTATATTTCTGTTTTTATATTTATAAAGATAAATTAAAATATTTCTGAATTCTACAGAGTCTATCTAATGAAGAATATTTTGCAGTTAATAATCTTAAAGTAAGTAATCTTTTAGCTTTGAATATATTTTATAATAAATATAAATGATTATATATATATATATATATATATATATATATATATATATATATATATATATATATATATATATATATATATATATATATATATATATATATATATATATATATATATATATATATATATATGTATGTATGTATGTATGTATGTATGTATGTATATATTTGCTCTTTCACATAAGAATTTTGAACTTCTTTTGAGTTTTTTACGCCATTTTTTGAATATCTTTAATACTAATTTCCTTGCAAATTTCTACCTAATCTAAATATACTGCCCGACATTGAAAATGCAATACCAAGAAACAGTGGCCAGAAAATTATCAAATTTCAGAAAAGACGCATCTTACCGAGTTACGCAAATGATGTGAAATACTCAGCGTAGGATAAGGTATAAAGTGTGGAACCGGCAGAATGGGTAATATTTGAGCCTTTATTGCTGCGTGGAAAATAACCGTTGAAAATGTGTTCTTATCGCAGAAGACGCCTGTAACTGCAAGAAATTCCAGGCCATCGTTCATGGAATCTGTTCCAGCAGACAGGCGAGTTTATGAGGAGCAGGGTGATTGGACTGAGAAGAGCAGTTTGGTTTTGATGGCAATCGGAGTTGACAGACATCTGGACACGCCACAATGCACTGGGTGTGACGAAGATGAATGGAACAAGGAGCTGTGGAGCGCTTGCTGGTTGCCGGTGCAACCAGTGTGATGTCAACATGTGTATATAGACGTGTCCGATGAGAGGCGGTGGCAGAACCGTAAAGAATGTTTATCAAAATTCTGCCGCGTGTCCAAAATAACCTGGATGCTCACATATCGAGCTGAGTCATTTGCCGTCGATTGGTTTCTACTGGAATGCTCACCTGGCTTCTGATAAGAAGCCAGACATTAACACAACAGCATAGACACCAACGTTTAAAGTTCGGACAGATTAGAGCCATATGGACGACGGAGGGTCACAGGATCGTCTTCTCAGATGAGTCACGCTTCTGTTTCTTCAGTGATAGTCGCAGCATATGAATGTGGCGTCAACGTAGAAACAATGTTCTGCAGCATTTGTTGAACTTCTCACCACGCTAGAGCGTGGCATTATGTTTGAAGTTCCTTTGCATACTATACTAGGTCATCTCTTGTTTGTATTCATAGCACTATGACAGCTTAACGTTTCGTGGATAATTTGCTGCGACTGATAACGCTCCCCTACCTTCAGTGGTGCGAAATGTCCTTTATCCGACCGCATATTGCTTGAACCAGACAACGTTCCCTCCAAGATGTACATCTGCTTTTTTGGACACCATGCTCGTCAGATCTCTCACTAGTTGAACTTTTTGGGATATGATTAACTGGGAATGGAAAGCCATTTCTCAAGAGATCATCCGAACTCTCATTGACTCTGTGCATAGACGTTTGTTTCATGCCTCACCATACACGGTGGTTCTACAGCTTACTGTTCCGACAAACACACATACACACACAGTTATCGGACTGTATTTTACATATCTCTTCAAAATACAGATCACTTGTTTTTTGTTGCTGTCTTCCTCTGTTTGCCAAGTTTCATCACTTTCTGGTGACTCCTTCTTAGTGTTATATTTTCAATATCGTGTAGTGTACATTTTATAAAATAATTTAATTTATTGCGTGATGCTGAATTAACTGCAGTCTATATATTTTAACAAATATATTACTTTTATTACGAGATAAAAATCTATGCATTATATATATTGCTAAAAATATATGTATTAAATAACTAACGAATATTTAATTGCCCCTTTAAAAATAAATTAAACTTATATTTAATATCATCATGTTCTGTTGAAATAACGATAGAGGCCATTTGAAATAATGATAGAGGCCATCAACACTTATTTTGCAAAATAAAAAAAAATCGGAATCACTGTAACCAAACTCTGTCAGCTATATTTGCAAAATAAATAACTTCTGGTCGGATACAATATTTAAATTCCCATGAAAAACATTATGTGAACTTGAAACATGTTAAAGAACATAATATCCTCGCAAGATGAAATATGAATCAAATTTAAACCTTTAAAAAATAAACAAGCTATCAGATTTTACTTTTTAAAATAACTCATAAAGGATTTCATTTTAGGTGAAAAAAATTAAAAGTAAATTCCATACAAAAAAATAAAATGTATTTCAAAGCATTTAGCTCTTTTAATTCAAATAGAGTACTTATTTTTGTTGCACATTAATATCAAGATAATATATTTAGCTAAGTTACAAAATACTCTTTTATTACTTAACATTTTGAGTAAAACGAAAGAATAAAATAAAAAATAATGCTTATGCATTCAATTTAACCATATGCAATGTTTCATATTGATTTTCAACGCTGAGCATTTCCAGATTCAATTTCTGTTTCAATTAACATAAAATGTGTATAACATATATCATATTGGAAATTGATACCGAAGAGAGATATTATTATATTTTAGGGGTGATAAAATTACTTCTAAGACAAAAAACTTAGAAGCAATAAAAATTGACATATATTATAAATTAAGTAATGTACTCAGTGTATGTATAATTGAAAAGTGTTAAAATTGCATATTTTGATTTTAATTGCATAGCATAGTTTGATTGCATAGTTTGAAATTTAATATGATACTGAATCTATAAATTGTTAGATCTTTTTCATTATAAAACATTGAAATAATTTGAGATATACCTTAAAACGTGTTTATGACACCATAAAGTAATAGGAAAACATGAAAACTAATTATTAAAATAAAATCAGAGCTACAGATAAACTTTTGCAATTATATAATCTTGATAAATATATTATTGATTTTTTTTAATTTTAGGAATATATTTGACAACAGGAATCGTTTCAGTAAAGTATGAATATAAACTAATTTCATCATTCTAAACTAGAAAAATGGGGAGTTAAGGAGAGAAAAATTTAAATGCTGTGTTCGAAAAATTTTTTCATATTCAATCGTACCATATTATTATTCAAGGATCCCAGAATTACAGTTTAATAACACAGAAGAGAATATATTTCGAGAAAAATAGGTTTAATTAATGAAAATTTGGTATTTTTATATTATATTGTACAATAAGGAGGGCAACAAAATATTTTGCATAAAAACTTACCGTTGATGTATATTCACATGTGAGCAACTTTGATAAAAATTCTCATATAAAGTATTTTTTATCAATATTTCTATATGTTATGTTTTATTGCTTAATTTAATGATGCTGTTAATACTGTCAAGAAATTAATCAAAATAGTAGTTCCTAATTTTCCAAAAGAGCTTAATAAATACCATGTAATAACAATTTCTTTGAGAAGCATGTTTACTTGCATAAGTTCTTCATAGGGCATTCCCCAGCAAACACAAAGATGCCGGGCATCCATTGGGCCGCTGTTGTCAGCCGTCTTGGCCAGCAGCGGCACGCCGCTATTTGGACTCGTTGGCTCCGTCAATAAAGTGGTCGTCGTCATTGCTGCTGGGCCGGCAGTACGATCCACTGTTGGCCCAACGCCGGGTGGCCAGCAATGCCATATTGGCCGCATGTGGACCATGTAATTGCCAGTATATGCTCATATACGGCTATCCATCAGCCCTTTACTGTTTGGCCGACGATAGCCGCTTTCACAAGGTAGGATTGGTTATTTTTATTTATTTCTATAAAAATTGAATTCATTTTTATTTGCTAATATTGTATATATTGTTAAAGTTAATATGAAAGTACTAGAAATCCACAACAAATTAATTTTGAATATAATTTTGTTATTCTAAAAGACATAATTGTTATCCTGTAATTGTCAAATATCATTAGTTCTTAATTATATAAGGATTAAAAAAAGTGAATTACTAACTTATATTTTAAATCATTTTTTTAACAATGCTATCTGAATTTCACAGTTTTAAATAAATGAAATAACTTTTATATTCAGTTTTTAAAATAATTTTCTGTTATAATAGAATTTCATTATTTATAATTTTTTAACAAAAAATTCTTGTGTAAGCAAGTGTCAATTTATTGCTAAAACTGAACTTGAAGGTATAAATAAATTCCAGTTATTTTATGATAAATTTATAGAATTATTTTAAAGCATACACACATATATATTTACTTTGCGGAAAATAATTTTTGCAAAAAAAAATAATTTACAAGTTTTTAATTTTAATTTTTTTGTTGTCCACCTTTCGAATTAGTACTCTAGAACAAATTTCTCCCTTTGTGAATATTTTAACTTTGTTTTAGTACTTTTTAAAACAAAAAAGAACAGAATTGCTAAACTGTTTCAATTTAATTACAAAAATAGAAACACCAAAATGTTAATAACAACCCAAGTAAAAAACAGAGAAAATTGAGTTGATATGTTTATATAGTTGATCAGGTAAAATTTCGTGTATAACACTTATTTTCACATATTTAGGTATTATTTCACAGCATTATCTATTTGAATAAGGTGAATCCAGCATAACTATTTTTAAATTTACAATATGTTACCATTAAATTTACAATCAAAGCAAAACAAGCCAAGCACTTGAATAGTTAAAATAACCTAATATATATATATATATATATATATATATATATATATATATATATAAATATAATATATATATATATATATATATTATATATAATATTTATATTTTTATAATATTAATAAATTTATTAATATTATAAAAATATAAATATTATATATAATATTTAATAAATAATAAAAATAATATATAATAAAAATAATATATAATAAAAATATAAATATTATATTTAACTTAATATAATTTATTATATATATATATATAATATAATATATATATATATATATATATATATAATATATATATATATATATATATATATATATATATATATATATATATATATATATATATATATATATATATATATATATATATATATATATATATATATATAAAAATATATACATTGACCAAGGGTTTAATTCCGCAAAATTTGGTTGTAAATGCCTATAATAGTGTCAATTTTCATTCGGAATTGATAACTCATAAAAAAGGAATATAACTAATACAATTTTTTTATGATGGGACTTTTAGTTAATTTCAGTTTTATCTCTTAAAAAAGGGGGAATGGTTATTTGTAACATTATATCCACAATAAACATGCATGGGAACTAAACACTGGGTGTTTTGTGTTATGCTGAGCACCTAATCAGGAGATGTGCTTCGCAGCCCATGGGTTCTCAGTTATATATATATATATATATATATATATATATATATATATATATATATATATATATATATATATATATATATATATGTATGTATGTATACATATGTATATATATATATATATATATATATATATATATATATATATATATATATATATATATATATATATATATATATATATATATATATATATATATATATATATATATATATATATATGTATATATATATATATATATATATATATATATATATATATATATATATATATATATATATATATATATATATATATATATATATATATATATATATATATATATATGTATATATATATGTATATATATATATATATATATATATATATATATATATATATATAATATATATATATATATATATATATATATATAAAGTTTAAATAAACTATTTACCCATTATTCGGTCGACTGTTTACTATAACAATAAAACCATTTACATTACTATTAAATAATCAAGTGAACAAAATGTGAAAAATATCATCAAATATTTGAAATTTTAATCACTTTCTCCAAAATGTAAAGGGACAAATACTCTAGTTAACTTATAGTTTCATTTAAACAAATTGTTTGAAATTGTAAATTCATACTTCAATTTTTTTAGTCATAAATAAAAACATAAAATGTGAGTTTAAATATAATAAAATATGTAAACACAAGTGTAGCTACTAAGCTGCTACATCTGACAGCATTCACTACATGGAAATAGATAACATACTACACAATTAATTTAAATAATAACAGAAGTGTTCCAAATGAGCATTTTTTCATGTACTTTAATATTAATTTTTCAACCATAAAATTCCAGAAGTTTTTTTTTTAATTTAGGGCAGTTAATCTGTCAGATTCCTATAAAAACTGTAAAATTTACTATTGTTAGTATTATACTTTCAATTTTATACAATTTTCGAGTTTTAGATACAAAAATATTTCGCTAAGAAATCCACAATGATTTTAATGGTTGATAAGGTTATACATAAAAACCATGTTATACATGCAGTAAAATATTTTGTAATGTTTATGCATTGTAAAATTTTTCATTCCTTAAAACAGATCTTTGAAGAGTATACAAAACTTAAAACCACGAATCCTTATTAGACAAAATATTTTGGTCAGTAAAAATTGACTTAAAAATAATAGTAAATAAGAAAGCCTTTTTAAAAATAAAAGAATTAAAATTCATTTGGAATTCACACACAATTTTTTGATCATAAATGCTACAAGATCCTATATTAATTTATTGAAAATAAACATGTAAGCACTTTCAAATAGAGTATTTTTAGACTGTCATTCATTTCTTAAACTTGCTTCGTAACGAACAAAAAAAAATGAAATAAATACGTTTAAGCTTTGTAGCAATCGAATTCGATTTAAAAAAATTGAGCATTGAAAAATTTATTATACTAATTGATTAAATATAACTAATATATGGAATGAAAAAACCCTTCTGTGCATGATAAATTTTTTCTATTCCTAACATGGTAATGCAATTATTCTAAGACATACAATGACGAACATTTTCAAATGTCTTTCTCTTGTTGTTATGTTATCAATAGTTTATGAAGTTTTCTTAACAAGTAATTAAATAATATTTCCATATAAAATAAATATATCATTCTTGCATCATTCATAACAATTCTATTCTGATAAAAACAACAATAATAAATGCGTACTTACCTTATATTTCTCTTGGCTCATAGACACAACATCGAATATTCTGCCACTTCACATTAATGGCCGACGCTGACACAAGCACTTCGCACTATTTGACGTCATACTGTCAAGCGGTATACACAATAAATGTGAGAAATAGATTTTCTTTTTAAAAAATAGTTTTTAAAGGATTTAAAAAGTAAGAAGTTATCATTAATTTAATTAACATCACAAAAAGAACTGTTATTTGGAAAAAATAGTCTTTGCAGATAAAATAAAAAATAGCACTACAACTAATTGTCTTAATATTGCTGGCCAACAGCTTCAGGGCCAACAATGGCCAGAATTTATTGACGTACTACTTATCATCCAGCACAGGCCCGGTTTATTTTGGCCAGCACTCATCCGTGGCCGTAATGGCCGGAGCTGAGCCATTAAACAACCATCAGCGGCATGCCGTGACCAACAAAAAACCGGCTTGGCAAGCAGAGGCCCGGATTTTTGCCGGCAGTTTGTGTTTGCTAGGTCCTTAAATTAGTAAATGTTTGAAAAGTGAAATTCATACTCATCACATCTCTTGATTAATACTCGACTATTTCAATTAATCATTGACAAAATAAGCACATTACGACTAGGCATTATTATCCAAGACATTTAAACTCCACAACTCTTCGAAAAAAGTCAAAACTTAAATTTTAAGAATCAATTCCCGAGATAATGTTAGTTATCAATGTGGATGTAAATATTTTGAATACTTTTCATCAACTCAAAGAGATCTTTTCCAATATAAAATTTTTGGTGACATTTATGGGATACATTTCTCTGTTACTTTCAGGAAAATAAATTTCTCTCAGAATCTCTTCAGATTTTTGACTTTCCTTGACTAATTATTAAAGTTATTGAAGATTTTATGTTTCTATTTTTTCAAATATGTATTTCACTACACGAAGAGAGACAAGATCTGCTCATTAGTTATTTGAGAAAAACGCATATAACTGTCCTGCAAACCTGAAACTCAGTAACAGTTTGCAATTTATACATAGTTTGTCTTGATAGAATTTTCCAGAAGTTTCATCGAAATCTATGACTTATAATTCTATGACACTAAGGATTTAATGCTACTTTCTGGCACATTGAAAATTATGTTGTGAAACTTGGAGGAATTGTAAGAGTTTGAAAACTATCACCATAATCATAAAATATTAAAAAAGGAAGTACCCAATGAATAGTTCTAATTCATAACAGTCAAGTTTCTTAATTAATAGCGTCTCTTCTTTACAATTAAACGTTTAAGTTATGCCTTGTAGATATCTGAATAATAAAATTTGATTAATATTTTTTAAATAAAATTTGCTGTTATTTATTTATGTGAAGTTTTTCTTTTAATTTCTGAAAATACTTAGAAATAATTTAAGCAAATAAATAAATTTATTAATTCTATTTTCATTTTAGATTGAGTTATTTTTCTCCATTAATTATTTATATAAGCTTTTAAATTGATATCAGTTCATATTAAAATGAACATGTATGATTATTAAAAATTAATGAGAAATAATTTTGCTTATAGGAAAAATAAGTTTTTAATTATAAGGAAAACAACAATTTATGTATTATGCTATTTTAAAAACTGTCCTTCATATTAATAAAATAAAAATGATACATTTGAAACCTTATAAAACTTAACGGAAAGTTAAATCTTTTTGAATCCAACATATAAGTAAAATATTATCATGTCGATATATAAATATAATTTTTAATCAACATTTTGCGTGATCTTTTTTTTTTATTAAAAAAACTCTTTGTTTTATGCCATAGTGTGGTAAGTCTCAAAAACTAGCATCGTTATTTTTCGACTTCCTATAAAATACAATATAATTTCACCAATTAAACTGAATTTTTAAATATAGTCACCATTAAAATATTTTTGGTTTGCAAATAGTAACTACTTTGTTTGAAGGTTACAAAATGTATGACATTTTTAATTAAAAATGTCTTGAAAATGTATTTAGAAATACTTAGAAATTGATTTAATTCAAAAGTAAAACTGTATTCCCAGTGCCCAATATTCAAACCACGTTAATGTCTTACAATGTATTTATTAAAAATATCTGAGTAATTTCAAGGAAAATACATTTTTTTATTAGGTTAAATAAATTCCTTGACTCCATATTGTAATTATGTTTATTCTCATTTAAGAAATACTGTGTAGCTCATAAATAACGTATTTACGAAACGTTATGCACATTTACGTTTTTAATGAATTTTTCTAAGAAAATCACCAAGTCATCTACGAAGGGAATTTAGTATAAGCTTATAGAAAAAATTAAAGTAACCACTTCATGAGTCCATGGACAAGTGGAATTTTAGCACAATTTAAATGCATAGGAACTTGTAATTAGCTTTGATCTCAAATTAAGGAAGTTAAAAAATGAAGAAAACGATACATATTCTTATTTTAATCTTGATTATAATGGCATGACAATATACTGATCAATATTTTACAATAGTAGATCAAAGAAGGCACGAATAAACATCACAATGGTTGGCCTTTTTATTTAAACTTTTTATCTTCAAAATGATGAAATAGTGAGTGTTTGCTTATCTTTCACATTTGCAGCACTATCAATGAGAAAGTAAATATAATTATCACTATTATATTCAATGATCAATATTAAATTAGTACTATTTATATTTGATGAAAGTATGAACATTTACATGCCCATTTCTGTTGTTAAATTAAAAACTGTACTTATGAAGATAAATCATTTAGTTATCATCACTTTTGGCCGTGGTAGCCTAGTGGTTAGGGTATCGGCCTTCGATCTGGAAGGGTGGGGTTCGATTCCGAATACCACCAAAGATCCACCGAGTACATGCGATATACGTGCTTGTTAAATCTGTGGAATCGAAAGTCCTGTGGTCGGTCATCGAACAGTTACCATGGGTGCAATGGTCTGGAGAAGATTTCCTCCCCTTCAGATCAATGTCAAAATTGTGGTAATGGATCCTCTGCTGGTGCCATTTATCGCAGGATTTTAAAAAAGAGCAAAGACTTACTTTCATCTCCATAGTGCTCTGATTAAAACGAAAAATGCTCCCTATTGACTTAAATTTGCATTGCCAAGGTATAGCGAACTTGGCTTGTCCAAGTATCATAAGTAACAACAACATTTAGAATAAACTAATAATGCGAGTGATGGTAATTTTAATACTCAGATTTTTTGGTGGTTTCTTTGTTAGGTAAATATAATAATTTAACCGACTCAGCGTCCACACGACGTATCTGATACGTCGCGATAAACTGATCAATTAGCGGCCAGCGACGGAACAAATCCGTCACAATTTTTCAGCCTAAAAGCGGCCAGCGACGTATATGATACGTCGCAGTTTTACCCCACATAAGACGTATATTTTCTCGCACAGCAGAAACCAATTTCTTTTTCTTTCCTCCTAATGGGTGCATTGATGGATGGGTCTTAATGACTCGAAGCCCACTCCACTAAGTCTTTTCTTTTGAAAACTATACCTGGGACTGATTTTCATGCCAAATATCTAAAGCATTGATTATTTTTGCCAAGATTCAACTCTAAAATTTAATATTTACAATTTTACAAAAATGCAATTTTGTATAACAGATATTTTTTTAAAATTTTAATCTTTAATATAATTAAGTTAGGTGATTTGATTTGGAGAAATATTTTTAACTTCTATATATTTTAAAATTTGTTTCTGCTAACGCTTGCCTCCTTTCTTAAGTCTACTTTTGTCCATTTTCCTTCTTTTCCTAATTACTTACATTTATTTTAGTTAATTTAATTCAGGTTTAATTTTTTAATGACACTTTACAAACTAATTATGATTGAGATAAGCGAATAAATTTCTAAAATGGTAATTATTTAATTTCTAATGAAAGATCTCTTGCCTGTATTAGTAAAATTGATGGATTTTCCATAATTAATAATATTGTCTTGAGTTATAATCACTCAATTTCATTTAATTTATAGTTTTATTTTTATACATTGGGAAAAACTTACAGAATAAGTTTACTGCATGTTATATTTTAGTTCATTATCACTTTACTTTCTTTTAATATGCATTTGAAATACTGCCCATAAAATGGAAGAATTATTTTAAAGCATAATGTAGCATGATAGTCATCTGAGTTTGAGCCAAGAATATTATACTCATGTTCTAATTATCATTTCTTTTGAAAGAAACTTAATATTGAAACTAAAGTATACCAAAAATATTACTTGTTACACTACATTCATTATTTTACTGTATCAATATTAATTAGTAATATTTTTTAACATATCATATGATTACATATTTTCACTAGTAAAAAACAAACAAACGAAATTACAATATTACTGACATTACCTCGATTCTGACTTGAAAGTCATTTTAATTTTTGTATACAGTTCATATAATTTTTTTTATGCGACGTAAGGATAATATTTTGGAAAATGAATATTCTATAACAGAAATTTATAATATGTTCAAAGCAAATTAAATTTATGATTCAATTATTTTCTAAAAAGTAATTTGTTCTTCAGCAATTTCAGTGAATTTTATTTAATATTTCAACATAGATTAACAATTTTTGTCAAAAATAGTTTCATACAATTCAGAAGGTATTCTTTTCAAATAGTGTAATAGTGATTTTAGTTGAAATCGCAATCATACTTCAGATAAGGAATTAAACGTTAAGCTTACAGGAAGTAATTATAAAATATATTTAAGTAATTATTTTTTAATAAATTACTTAAATATATTATTACTCAAATATATTAATAATTATTTTTTTATACTTATGAGTTAAATCTTTATTTGCATTATATTTTAGGCCATTACCCTTTGCCTTGCTAAGAACGTAGCCATCAATCTACAAATATTTTTGCAAATATTAATGTCATTTTTTACATTCTGTCATTGCTTCTAGAATATTAATGAAATTATATTAAATTTCAACATATATATTGTTTATATAATTAGATTTCAATTTTTTTATATTTATGTCAAGGTCGAAATAATGTTTAAGTACTCGTTTTTTTTAAATCCTGCAAAATTCTAAGCTTTATTACTTATATACTTAGATAAATCTAAAATTCCTCAATCATTCATAAAAGTCTAATATGACTTCAATAGAATAATTCTTCAAATAGTGATTTTATTTTTTGAGAAATTTTTTGAAATTATGTCAGTTCATGTTCTTGGTAAATTTTCATTACTTTTCAAAATATTGAAGAAAAGTGAAACAAAGCATTTTTTATGTATAAAAAATAAAATAAACGTAATTAATGAAAAAAATATTATATAGTACCCCAATTTATTGCTTACAGAAAATTTCTGAGACTTAAAAGGAAAAGTGTTTTGGTTTGAAGGCAGATTAATTCTATTCCATTATTTTTTATTTCTTATTTTTGAAACTCTATACATAGGATAGAGTAACTGTCCCCATTTAGTGGTGTTTTTTATAGCAATTGAACAAAAACTTTTTAATATTTTTTCAAGACCAATTGAATGTTAATATTATTTTTTGGGGTGGGGTGTTAGTTAAGAATAAGTATTGTCACTTTAAATACTGAGAGTATTTTTTCCATTTTCTTCTTACAGATATCTGATTCTTCAATAATGTCATTTTGAGTAAATTAATTCATCCTTACACTTTCTTAAAGATATAGAATTTAAAAGCCTTATGAGTACCTTAAATTGAAATATACAAAATATGAACAAAAGGAAATTTATTGCGCTTTAAAAATTAAATGCTTTTGTATTTTCAATCAAAAATAGTGTTTCTTAATGTTTGTCAATTAGAAAGAAACTTTATTTGTGTATTGCATGACCAATTAATCAATATTCAAGTAACACAACTCTTGTGTATACTAATGATTGATTGTTCTTAATGATTAAATAAGCAGTAAACCACCATGGTAAGGTGATCCATTTAAATATTATAAAGTGGTAGTAGAAGTTGGCACATTAAGTGGCAGTATCTACAAGAATGTTATTAAAAATTCTCATATTCTCCTTATGCTAATTATAATAAATAAAATTAGTCTATTTGACGAACAGAAGTTTTTAATTCTTTATACAAGAAATGAAACCATTAAAATAACATAATATTGCTAATTCGATATTAATTACCATACGACATTATGGAAATTTACCATATATTAAATAAAATTTTATTAAATAGCTTTTTATTTCGGTATCTCTTTTTACTGTATTTTAATTGTGAATAAAAAATTCAAGTTCTCAATGAAATTAAGCATAAATTTCGTGGATGATTAAAGAAGACAATATTTTTTCTTATTTCAATTTAAAATAGAGTGAGTATTTTTGAAAAAGAAATAAATATCCTCTCCAATAAAACGCTGAAAACCTCCATTAAATAGCGGTCCTGCTCAAAAAGTAATTTTCTTCTCAGAGTTAGATAATGGCTATGGATATAGCTCCAATCGGTCATCAATCAAAGAATGGTTGCTGTAAAGAAATCCACTTTCGTCGTTTCCTGGCCGAGATAATTTTCTTTACAAGAATAAAAGCCATGAGTATATAAATTATTTTACCGAAATAATCACGATAGATTTTAACAGGGTATAAAATGTAGACATTGGCATTTTGTTTTTTTCTTAAAAATAACTTTTTTTATTTGTTTTTATATTTTTAAAAAATTTCATATTTTCATACAGTTTGCCTGTGAAATGAATATTAGAGTTAAATTTTGTCTTATTTTTGCTAACCACAATTAAATGCTATTAAAACTATAAAAAAATTAATTATAGGAAGAATAAATAGTAAAATTATTAAACTAAACTCAAAAATAATATTCCCATTGCAAAAATAAATTAACATGTGTTTTGTAAAGATATAATATATATTTTAAATCAGACTAGGAATAATTTTTAAATTCTGGAAATAAATTTCAACACTATTTTATTATTTGAATGCCTTAGAGGAAAAATGTTTAAAATATTTAAAATTTTTGTAAAATTTGGGAATGTTACATTCATCTCTTACATTCACGTAATCCTTAATAATTCATATGTTTCTTGATTAAACCAGACATATTTTACTACAAGTCTACTATTTTAGAAACTTAAAAAAATTAGATTAAAACATTGATTTTTTCTAAAAATTACCTCTTTGTAATTTAAAAACATCTGTAGAGGAAACTGACATTATTTTGGTGCTCTCAAAAACCCGGATTGTCTTTTAAAGCATATCCTGTATGAAGCGTTTTTCTTTGTATCATTCATGCGTGATCTGAATTCTCTAGAACTAATTTAAACCTCAATTCATTTCTGAAAAAAATCAAAACATTTTCTAAATAGTTAACTTATTTTTACTTAAATTGAGTTATATTCATAACTTTTTTTAAATGAATGCATGGAATTTTAAGTTTTTTAGTTGTTTGGTTTATTGATTTGAAGTTAACAACATTGTAACAAGAAACTTTAAAAATGCATAAAAAAATTAAAATAAACGGCTTAAAAGAATAATGTGGAATTATTATTTCATAACTATATTTTAATAATGGAAATGTGTGTGATTCATAATAACAAAAGTTAATAATATTTTATGTATAGTAAAAATTAATTAATTTTATTTATAATTAAAATGTATATAGACGTTGATTTAATCCTTACAATATTGTACGTATTATGAGATATTAAAAGCTTTAATCATCTAATATTCTTGTAGAATAGGAATTTTACCTATCTCTTTGGTTTTTCTTAAATAATTATAAACATTGTAATTTGATTAGAAATATTATGAGAAGATATAAATCATCATAGTAAAATCAACTCATCATCAGATTTTATATTTTTAAGTTATTGGGTATGGGTAAGTCAACATCAGTAAACATGTAACTCAAGCAAAATATATTCTAGCTAAAATACTGAATATTATGAGGGTTCTATAGTTAGAGAGAAAAAAATCATTACGTATTTAATAATTTAAAAATTATTCCATACCGATAAACTTGTCTAGTGGTCAGCCTGTCTGACTACGGGAGTCCTGGGTTCGAATCCCTGTTCGGGTATGGATGTACTTTCTTTCTCTATCTATCCTGTCTTTGTCCTTTCCATGTATGAAGGAGGTGTGAATGGTTGCCTACCCTATAAACGGGTCCCTATGGCATGTGTGTACTGAGGAAGTCGGACTCCACACCAAAATATGGTTCAGTTGGAAAAGCGGAGCAGCGCACCCCATGTTGCCAGCCTAGCTGGCACACGACAGTGAATGAATGAATGAAAAATTATTCCATAACAAACTTAAATTTAGCTGATTGGAATTAAACAAATGAAAATTTAATTTTTTCGTGATTTTAATATGTGCTTATTTTCATATTAATAATTTTAAAGTTGCACACTTTAAGTATTTATGAAATTCAATGTTTTAGTGCATTGTAAATTTATTTTTTAATATTTGTCTCATTACTAATAACTGATTTCTTTACTCCAATTTATAACTAATTTTAAAATAATGTTTCTCAGAAGAAAAATTTAAATAAATGGTCAGCACATTTGATTTAAGTTTAAAAATCATTTTATATTTCAATCAAGAGCATTATTGCGTGCTTATATCAACTCAAAATCCTTTATTTCATAGATAATGAATAATTTCACAGTTAAATTAATTCATTTTAAGCAATTTTTGACAAATTTTTCGAGCATTAAACTTAAATAAAAGTTACTTTGAAAAAGCATGAAGCACAACATAATTATACAAACCTCTTTAAATTAATTTTAAATATTGGCTCAATCTATCAGCATTCTAATTTAAAATTTAGAGTTATAGTGTGCATACATAATGCATGATTGAAATATTGGAATGGCTATTCTATAAAAATATTAAAATCTTCAACAAAAACTTAGAAAAATGGTACCATTTAAATAAAATATGCATCCAGAAATTAAAACAATTTCTAAAAGTATCAATATTTTTAATACTGAATTTTTGTAATGTGAGTCAAAAGAAAAATCTGTTTCTCAAAACAGTGAAAATGTAACTCTACAAAAATTTTCGAACAGCCTTTAAAATACTAAACTAAATATTTTTTGTAAGAAATTAAAAAAAAATATAATACCATTTAATTCGATTTAAGAAATTGGTGATAAATTAAATGTGTGTCTTTTTCCTCACAATAAAATATTTTCATCTATAACATAAATCACAAATCAAAATTTGAATCCTTTGAAAATCGCTTTATTCTTTATGGAGCAATGTCAATTTTGTGATTTTCCTCATTAGTAGGAATTTAGATAATCTAATCAAAAGTCTAATTTCAAAAATTTAATTTTGATAAAAAATTAACCTCAATAATTAAAAATATATTTGTATGTTAAATGTCTGTATAAATTACTAATTAAACTTTGGTGAAACACAATTAATTATATGTTCTTAAACAATTAATTATATGTTCTTAAAACTTATCTTGCGAGATATATTTTTAATTTTTGCTAAATCTTTTTAATTTGATTTCATTTGATGCGCGCTAGAATTTTCCTTTTTAGTTTTCATTTTATTAAATTTAGAATATTTTAATAAAAATGCTTATATTGTTGATTTTTATAATTTTTCACTAATTTTTAAAGTTTGTTTAAAGGATAGAATATAAGTCATAGAATGCAAGTTTCATTAACAATTTATTTGCAGGAATGCATAAAATAATGTATATAAAAGAGCACTTCAGTTCCATTAGATACATTGCTGCTATTGAATGTATCTCTAATTATCTAATAAATGAATTAACATTTATAAATTGTTAAGCACTTTTATTAATTTATGAAATAACTTTTGTAAAGTAATTCATACAGATTATGCATTATTCTTGTAACATAAAATCTTTATTTAATAAAATATATTAATTTGTTAATAGTTTCTGAGATATCTATGCTATACTTTTAAACTACCATCAATCGTCAGTATGAAATAGAGAACTGTTTTCAACTCTTGTGATTTAAATACAAAACAATGTGAACAATTTCAGAAACATAAATATCTTGAGCTTTCAAAATTTTTATTTTACACTTTTTTATGTATTTAAACTTTTGTATGTTTTTTTTTTAAAAAATTATAATATTTTCATAGCCAATAGTAATTTTTATGGATGGTCCGAGGTCAGCAGCGCTAGACCAGGTTCTTCAATATTTATGCTGACCTTTAAGTATTGTGATACAATTCACAAACAATTAAACCACTGAGATTAAACTTTAAAAAAATATTTTCAGATTTTCTATGCAAAATAAAAAAATTTTACTGAGATAGATTGTATCTAGATAATTCTTCAATATTTATAACGATAATATAATGACAATGATAGTAAAAATATGAAATGTTAAATTGCATGTGAACTACTAAGGTATTTTCATTTGAAGTACCAAATATAATTAATTCACTCTTGTTAAATAAATTATGTGGTTAATATTTTTTACATTGAAATATCCACCAAGAATACATCTAAAATATTTTCATTAAATATAATTCAAACAATATCATAGAGAAGATTATTGAATTGAAATTTATGCAGTGTGACCATTATAGTAATTATTTTTTCAAATGAATGCAGTTACTTAAGTTTACTTACATTGCAACCGTAAAGAAATTGTAATTATTTATTTAATTTTCATGACTTTATAGTATCTAAAGTCAATTTATGAGAATTTACATTTTACTGAAAAATTTGTTAGTAAGGATCAATCATTTCTTCCTGACGATAGTTCTAAAAATTATTATACGACGGTTAATTGAGTCATATTTTTAAAGCTAGCTTGCAAAGATTAGTTTCTAATAGTTATAATTTTGCAAATAGTATTGAAACAATATTCACAAGCCGTTCAATTTCCTCTTATTTCTCTCTAACAAAGTATGAAAATGCAACCTTCCTTTTACGTTCTTCAATTATCATAGATTATTCATTATTTTTTTATTTTTTGTTTTAGCCTAAATTCTTAGGAATTTGTAAATTTTCATAGTGAAAAGCGTTCAAGGATCTCGAAATAACATACTTTTAAACTTGGGGCTCTATTCATACATACATACATACACACACACACACACACACACACACACACACACATACATATATATATATATATATATATATATATATATATATATATATATATATATATATATATATATATATATATATATATATATATATATAAAGATATAAAGAGAGAGAGACAGGGACAGTATTTAAACGTACTGTCTATTTCCTTCAGTAAAAAAGCTATTAATGAAATCCTAAAGAATTGGGAAATTTTAAACTTAAAATCTTAAATAATTTTGTGGCAAAATCTCAATCTTATTCATTTCCACAGATGATTATTTTAAGTGTTTTTTGAAAGATAAAAACCACAAATTAAGATTTTGAGTACTTATTTGTTCTGTACATTTTAAAAAATATAAAATGTATGCTTTAAAAATTCGTTAGTATATTGTGAATAATGCATATTCTTAATGGCAACAGTTTAGTGTTAGACATATCAATAGGGCTGAAATGTAAAAGTAAATTTCTTAATTTAAATTATTGTTTGTAATTTTTACCAATATGTTAATTTATAAAGTGCAATTCACAGAATATTAATCTTGTTTTAAAGTATCTGAAATTTTAAGTTATAGACTTAAGTACTAAAATTGTTTAATTGCGCTATTTCCTTGCTAACACATTGGTAATTTCTTGCACAACTTTTGTAGAATTCATTAGTTTAAAGTTTATTGAAGCAAATAAACTATATAGAATACGAATCTGTGATTTCTGAGTATTAATTATTTTACTACATTTGTATGTTTATCTAAATTGCTAATGTACCGTTTCTAAAAATTAAATTCTGTACTGTTTATTTTTTCTGTGGTGATTTTGGCGGGATGAATCTAAATATCATGTTTGAATTACTTTTATTGTTGATGTTTTGAAAGAATAGTGTAAATCTAATTGAAAGAATTTATTTACTCTATAAAAAAAACCATTGCAATCTTCCATTACCCAATTAAATGCTAAAAATTTTAGAAGAAAATTATAGAAAAGGAATTGAAATCGACTCTTACGAAATTTATGGATGTCTTTTTAATTTTGATGCATTTATTTCAATCGTAAGGGACTATTTATATTTCTATTGTCTTTGAAATTTTATTTTGAATAAGTGTATTATCTTTTGAATAAGCATATTTTCAAAATTATCACATTCTTTTTCTTACACAAGAGTGAAATTTTAAAAAAATTTCAAAAATATAAAGTAAAAAAATATTTTTTAAAACTTGTTTTGATAAATAAAAGCCAAGAAAAATATTTTTTGTCTTTAAATCAGAATATGTAAAGAGTTTTAAAAAATTAATTGCACTTATACTGACACATATATGGCTTATATTATTAAATCTTCATGTGAATCAGACTAGTGTACTTAATTTCTAACATAATAAGAACATTACTAAAATTAAGATAAATGATTCTAATTTTATGCAATAAGCAAAATATTCCAATGTTGTGATAAATAAATATTAATTATTATATATAAACCATGGAAGGTATTCACAACATTTTGTATTTTTAAATATCAAGAATTTCAGTTGTTGTTGTCTTGTGCCAGCTAGCCTGGCATTATGGGGTACGCTGCTCTACTTTTTTTAACTGAAACATATTTTGGTGTGGAGTCCAACTTCTTCAGTACACACATGCTATAGGGACTCGTTTATAGGGTAGGCAACCACTCATACAAAGAAAGGAAGAAGACCGGATAGAGAGAGAGAGAAAGTAAATATATGCCCGCGAACCGCAATTTGAACCCAGGACCTCCCTATCCGCTGTCAGGCACGCTGACCACTAGAGAAGTTCGGAAGCAAAGAAAATTTCAGTAAAACACTATTATTAAATATTTTTTTATTTTAAGTCTTTATCCATATATGGAAGTAATTTTATAACAGTATAATATTAGGACAAATTCAGAACATTTTATGTATCATATAAAGTTCTCTACTTATAAAATTAAATTTCGTATCAAACAACATCTTTGTTAAGTTTAATTTAAAGTTTCAGAATCGTTATTTCAATTAAAGAATTTTAATTACATCTAAAAAGGATTTTTTTTAATTTAATTTATTAATTTTTATTTAGTGATAGATGTGTATATGTTTTGTTAAATTATTTATTATCTGTAAAATGGTTCGTAAAAATATACTGAAGTACGTTTTTGCATAATTAGTAAAAACATACTTTTTATTTAGCTTTACAATTTCTTACTTATAAGTATTAGAGTACCCTATTTTTCTTTGTGTGTTATAATTTCTCTGAAGCGTACATACATATAATAATTTAACTATTTTGTAAGCTTTATTTTAATGAAAGAACATTTTGAAGTTAAATGCACTTTAATCAATTAAATTGTTCTTTGAAATATTCATTAAATTTAATGATGTAGAAGTGGATACAGAAATTAATATTAATGATTTCCTTTTGAAAATTAAAAATACTATTTCACATACTTAGTATTAAGTGAAAATTAATTAGTAAGTAAAATCTTAAACGATAATGTTTTTAAAGAACATATTTACGGGATATTTAATAAGTATAATTTGCTACCGTAAGTTTTTTATTCCTTTTTTAAAAAATATTTTTCGATGAAAATACCTGAAATGTATCAGATGTGTATATTCTTAATAGGTCTTATAAAAATTTAATATAATAATTATTTGTGATGTATATTTTTAAAAATATGCATAGATTTTTATTCTATATAGTATTTGGCATAAAATATTTCATTTATGCTTATTTAAGGTACAAATATTCAGTCTTCATCTAATATGATCCAACAGTTTTTATTATTTACAAAATTATTTTATAACAATTCATATCACTAATGCATTTGACCATTATAAAAACTATTTTACTAAACATTCCTTAACAGATATTATTGTCAAATATATTATATTCTTATAAAACCGAAACTGAGAGAGAGAGAGAAAGAGATTAAAAGTTCTCATCAACTTAACCCTGATACAAGATTCATAATTTCAAAATAATACACTAATTTCCAAGTGTTCTGATGTGTGTGTGAATTATAAGTAAAAATATTAATATAAATGAGGTGGTAAATTATATTTTTCTGATATACACTCATATCAACTCATATTATTTAACTGAATAACTAGTGAGCCAAATAAAAAGAACATGAGTAAGCAATCTAAAAATATTAACATACAAAAAAATGCATTCAAATTACGTTCAGTAGAAACTAAATTGTATTGGATTTAGTAAAAAAACGCAGGGAAAGTAATTATCCTTACTATTCGTAAAAACAAGGTTCTTCATAGCAGAAAGAATGAAACTTATATTCGAAGAAATTAGAATAACCTAATTATAAACGCTAAAATTTTGTTAATAAATTTTATTGTAACTGTTTTCTATAATTTTGTTTATTAAATGGCAATCCAAGTATCGTCTAACTCAATTTTCTGCGTTAATAAAATTACTTGTGCTTAAGATATTTCTCATAGTTTGATTAAGAAAAACGATTCGCCAATTATGCATTTTTATCATTACGGCTACTTAGTTTTTCATCTTTCAATAGAAGAGGAGAACAGATAAAAGTGGTATGGATGAAAGAATTAAAGATAGATGTTACTCTCAGTTTTGCTTTATTGCATGTCTTTTGGCTTTGATGGAAAGGAAGGGAAGAATAGTGACAATTATATGTGTAATGATATTTTATTTTGATTTATAATTGATTATAAGGTATTGCTAACAGTTTTTATAAAAAAAAAATATTATAATTTGAACAAAATAGTTTTATTTTTATCATAATTAATGGTTGCAAAAATTAATTACTTTTAATAAAAGACCTCTGGTATGTGAAATATAGAGTATATTATAAATATGTAGGACATAAATTTTTAAGAAATTTATTTTAAATTCTGACATATCATAAAAAATTAAAACCAATAAAATTAATATATGAAATTAAAATATCAATTTTAATTTTACTGCATGTTGCTAGTTGATATCACACTAAGGAAAAATGTGTAAAATATTCAGAGGAATTACTTATATTTAGTCAATAAATGTGGTTATAATTTATTATACGAAAGAATCTTCTTATTTAAGATAAATTTAAAATTTGATTTAATGTTATTTGTGAAGACAAAATTCTAAGTGATTCAGGACTGGACAGTGTACGACGAGGAAACATGTTCAGACCATAATTATATAACATGTGTCATAGCTTAACCAATAACTACAACCTTTAATAAAAGATTTAAAACATTAAATAATCAGAGAAAATTTCTAAAATATGTAAAACCAATCCTAAAATCTTTAAATAAACAAATGAATTAAATTTAAAAGCGTAGGAAACTTGGATGCATTCACCAACACATTTTTAAATAATGCTCATATAGCAGCAGAAGCAGCATTTAAGCAAAGAACTGCAAACAAAAAAGTTGACATACACTGGTGAACACCAGAACTAAAGGAACTAAAGAGCAAAACAAAGGCACTTAGAAGAAGACTTAAAGCATCTACTTCAGAAACAAAAAATTTCATCGTTAAAAAAATTTAAACAACAAGCAACTTAGAAAAGAGCAACTTTGAAAGCAAAATTAACTAGTTGAGCCAAATTTTGTACAAAGAATAACAAAGAATTCGGCATATTGCAAAAAATTGCAACTGGGAAAGTATTTTCTCCGACTCAGTTTGCCCCACTCCAAAACTCAACAAATAAAGATATAAAATCAACCTTAAAATAGCTCATGGAAGCTAATTTTCCCAAAGATAACCAAGAAGAGGACACTCAATATCATACAACAGTTAGGTTAACTCCACTAATCCTTTCAAGTCCAAAAGATCCACTCTTCACACAAGGAGAAGTTAGTACAGTAATTAAAAACCTTAAGAATTCTAAGGTCCCTGGTATCAATGGATTAGACAACATAATAGTTAAGCTAGTCCATAGAGCCAATAGCAAATTCTTGCTTGACTATTTTAATAAATGTTTACAACTAAATTACTTCCCAAAAGCATTTAAGAAAGTTCAACTGATCTTCTTCAGTAAAAAGCAAAAGGACCCAAAGTTGGCCACTTCCTACTGCCCAATATGTATTCTGCCTTCATTTGGGAAAGTTCTGGAAAGACTCATAATAGACCGCCTAAAGCATGCCTTATTCAAAAATAACTTTTTACATAACAGCCAATATGGCTTCAAAGCAAAAAAATCAACAGACCATGATCTAACTGTAGTAATGGATTGCATAAATAAAAATAAAGAAATTAACAGATATACAGTTTTCATTAGCTTGGACACCCAGAAAGCATTCGACTCTCTGTGGTGGCCAGGTCTAAAATTAGCACTTACAAAATGTAACTCCCCGAAAAATGTATCTCAGTGCATTTTTAGCTTCTTAAAAGATAGAGAACTAATAGCCATAGGTGACTCTGGTTTAGTACAAATGGAACATAACAGAATCTGCCCACAGGGCTCCGTAAGAGGGCCTATATTATGGGACATCTATTTCAATTCAATCTTATCCGCTACTTGGCCAGAACACACAGAGATTATAGCATTTGCAGATGATACAATGCTAGTAGTTGGAGGTGCAACAAAAGCAGAACTAAAACATAATTGTAACAAATCCTTATTCCAATTCTCAAATTCCTGCAAAGATCTAAAGTTAACAATTAATTCTGCTACTTTTATAACGAGTTGAGTTTTTACTTATAATCTCTGGAATTTTATCCATTATTGAAACTCTTTAATTATTTTCTCTTTAAAATACATAATAGTTAATACATTATTAAATGTTTATCATTATGTATATAAACTCAAATTATTTAAATTTTGATTTTCACACGTTACTTACCAGACAACATACTAGCATGATTATAATCTTAACTAGAAATATTTTCTTTTTATAATTAATTTTAAAAGTTTTTAACAATATTGTAATCAATCGGAATGGTGTTTAAAAAATTTAACTTTATTTTAAATCAATTGGGTAATTTTATAGACAACAAAATTTATTAAGTTTGCAGGCAAATATAAGCCAATTAATTATAATTTTTATTAAAAATACAGAAATCTCTACAAGCTTAATACTATTGTCATTTTTCAAAAAACAAATAATTGTTTTTAAAATTTTGATGACATTACGTTTAAAATTGTGGAAACCATTTCAACAAATTTGCATTTGATGTTTGAGAATATATAACACTAAACTTTCTTGTATTCATATTTTATACATCATTGAAAATATATTTAATAAATGTATTAAAGAAAAATGTGAAAAAAATTCTATCGTAACAATACATGGAGGAAATAGCTGAAAATATTTGATATGCGAATAGTGTCTGACTGTCGTAGTGTAAAACGACGTAAACAAACCCTGAGAAAAAAGATGTGTATATTTTTATTGCACTTTAAATTTAAGAGTTTCCTCTTTTCCTTTCAAACTAAGCTGTAATAATATAAAGAAAAGGATGTAATAAAAATTGGCACAATGAGACGAGTGCAATAAAGGAACAAATTCGTCCTTTCAAAAAGGTTGGATGATGTTGAGAAAATTGCAAAGAATGTTTATGTTTTATGATATGTTTTATTTGTAAATCTGACTAGTCGGAATTCAGGGGGAGAGATTTCTGACCTATCCCATAGAAGTGTAGGAGGTAGTATGGAACTTTGGAAAACCAATGGTGTAAAGAGGAGGAGCTAAAAAGAGAATAAAAAACTGCATCTACAGACACACAGAAACCCCAGAGAAGCCCGGCATAGATAAGGAGTCCACAATTGAGGACTGAGTCCTCATTGAAGATAATAAGAAGATAAAAAGATGTTAGTTGTAAATGGAGTATAACTGCCCTGTCCAGTAGGAGTCCTGTCTCGACTTTCCTGAATGGAGCTGCAGATGTCCGACAAATAGATGAGTACAAGAAGAGATGGTAAATTCTGAGGAGAGATAGCAGAGAAAAGAGATAAAGCTCATGAGCAATGAGCAAGCCAAGCGAGATCCTGAGCCGGTAATGCCATTGACCGTTGAGGACACCACACTGCTACTTCTAAAAGGGGTGAGTTTGATCTCTCGTTTCTTGTCCGTCTGGTCACACTCAGTTATGATATATTAATGTGTAATGGCCATAAAACAAATAATAAAGTAAGAATCTCAATTATTTAATCAGGAATGTTTTGATTGTAAATGTAAATTTCTCTCGTAATTAAGTTACTAAAATAATTATTAAGTTTTATTGTATTTTTGTTTTGAATTTATGTCTGTCATTCAATTATTTAAAAAACGAATCTGGGTTTCCTCGGAATTCTTCTAAAATTTCCGAATCTCACCACAACACTGACAATATCTATTAATAGGTACATAACTGATCTTTAATTTTACCGCTTTATAATACTATTTACTATTTTTTGACTCATCAGATATTACAAAGTATGTTGAAGATATAAATTTCAAGCTTAATAATATGATCTCACTCCCAAACTTTATTAATTAACTCCTTACATTTTTGACAGTCTTAAGGTCTAAATTATTTCTAGTCCCTTTTATAAGAAAAACATGATTATTTTGAAACTACACTCTCTACAGTAAACATAAATCATGGAGCCGTAAACTGTTATGTTAATTTGATTATCTTGAATGTGTTTATGTGGGGAAAGTTACAAGTGTGTGGTTTCGAGTGTTTTATTTTATATTTTCAGATATTTATAATTTCATTTATGACCCAAATTTTACTTTGAATGCTGACGCAATTTTTAACATCAATTAACATAAAATCATAGTATTATGTGTGCTACTGTAGGAGTTATGCAATCAAAATACGCAATTTTGCCATTACTTCATTTAGTGCATTTCAGTTCAAGAATATAATGGAAAGATTTTAGTTTCATCATTTTTAACACAATTATTTCCATTGTCCCTTTTTACATCTAACATCGATATTGTTGGAGAGATATTAAGAACTATTTATAGATAAAATTTTATCTTTCAGACTAAGATAGATGGAATAAAATCATTCAAATGGTTTTTGACCAACAAATCTTGCATTAAACTTTAGGACTGAAAATGATTTATCTCGCGTACGCTTAATCTTTTAATTCTTCATTGTCAATTATTGCTAGGTCTACTTTTACCGTTTTTGCTTAAAAGTGATAGAATGTCTTTAAATATCTTTACAAATTTCGACTTATCTTCATTAGCAACATATTTACAAATTCCTCTTCAAATTTTAATTTTTTTCTAAATACTAATTTTTATGATGTATTAGTGGTATCTTGTATTACGCGTTTTGAGGGATTAAGAAATCATTGTTTCAATACTATCATTTTTAACGTTGTACAAGCTTACAAAAAGAAATAATTCAGTCAAATTAATCCCCTTCTTACAATCAATTGAGCCAAATACATACTTATGAATTAAATCAAAAATTTCTTTTACTCTTGCTATTTTATTGGTTCGTTATTTAAGCTAGATGTTAACAGACTGGTTTCCTAAACTCTAAATCTCATTATTGTACATTCAAATGAATAAAATATTTTATACAATACGCATTGCGAGCTTCGTTTTACTGGTCCTTGTGGCTGAAAATTTTGATAAATTGCAAATAGCAAAACGAATATTGTTGTATTGTTAATTGTGTCACTCCGGTGATATATTATTTTAAAGTAGTTCAACGCAAATATAATAAACGTGAGTCACAAACTGCAACAACAATTTTTTTTCTAAGAGATTTCCTTGATGGTGAAATTATTAGGAAACTACAATGCAATGATTACTATATGAAACAAAAAAATAAAACCTCATTTCTAGCATTTTCCCCCTTTTTAGTGAAATAAAAATTTAATTAAGTTGTATCCTCATTTTATATACAATATATTCTGATCTATTAAATTTAGTGTAATTATGCTAACCTAAAGAACCAGAATATTTTGAACACTGTTACTGTTTGTCTTCTATCTCACTTGAAAGCTTGTGATTTGTGGGAACAATACAGTATTTGATACAGTATATTATTATACAGTTTTTTGGAGCATTTAATGTAGAATTCTGTATTTGATAGGGTAATTTGATCAATTTGTAATTAATCAGACTCAGAAAAACTATCTTCAGAACTGTATGGCTAGATCACCAGTTTGCGAGCTACAGAGTGTAATAACACATTTTCAGAACAATTTCGATAAGTAATTAAAAAAAGTAAATGTTTTAGAATAAAAATTTTTGGTAACAACTTATTATTAGAAATGAGAAATATCGTCTGCTATTTTTAAATTTATTCTTCTTTTAAAATGTTGCATATAAACAAGCTGTGGATGGAACGATATGTTTTTGTGCTTACCAAAGAGAAATATTCATATTCCAGAATTAAAAAACGTTGTGAAATGTATGGTATTAAAATTTCTAAGTGCAAAATAGCAACATTATTAATTGGACAGGTAAAAGTCGTCAATCATTATTTCTATATAGAAAGAAGACTCCAAACGAATACCCGAAAAAGGTACGTTCTATTTCAAATATTTCTAAAGTAAAATCGCTGGTAACAAGAGAAAATCCGCTAACACAGAAATCAATTGCAAAGTCTTTAGATACATCTGTAGCAACAATAAATAAAATAATAAACCAAGATTTACAGCTTAAAAAAACCATGTGGCTCAATGCAAAACATTTTGTAGAATCTTGTATGAAAACCATTTATCTGGAAATTTATTTCTATTATAGAAATTTATTCTATTTATAGAAATACATTGTGACCCTTGATGAAGCATGGGTTTACCTAAATGAATGCAACAAAAAAGGTCTATTTACTCTAGAAAACGAGGAGCAAATAATTTACAAACCTTGTTCTGTCAATGTAAAAAACGTTTCAGTAAGGTATTTATGATTGTCGTGGGTTTCTCCTACAATGGGAAATTAAAAATAAAAAGATTATAAAAATATGTTAAAATTAACTCTTCCTAATATTAGGAGAATGTTTTACGCCTAATATTTACAGAAAAAATTCCACTTCTTTATTCAAATAAAATTCAAAGAGTTAAACTTCATCAAGACAAAGCTACAAGTCATACTTCAAAAACTACCTCTGCATTCCTTGAAAAAATGAAGATTAGTACGGGTATTGCATATATATATTTTCAACATATTCCTGCAAAGTCCCTTGACGTATCACTTATGGACTATTGTGCCTTTGGTCACTTAAAAGGAACTCTTTCTGAACGCACCACGATAGATGGACTCTGGAAAGTAGTAGAAGAGGAATGGAAAGCAACACCCCTGGAAATTTTACGAAAAGCTCATCTATCATGGAAACCACGTGCAGAAGTATAGTCCAGAAAAAAGGATATCAGATCGAACATTTAGAAAATAGTCTTTACATTTTAAACATTAATTAAATGACTCCGAAATCGTTCTAAAAATGTGTTTGTATTTTACTATGGAAGTAGAAGCATAGTGGTGAAGTGAATTGATAATACGAAGATGTTGAACGTCCACACATCTTTAACAAATCAGATGTCTGAACATGTTACTCTAGGTACAATTAGCTTGTTGAATAAAACTGACAGATAATACTGAAAGCTGTCCTTATTGATGGTTCTATGCTTTGACCATAATATCTTCAACATAATTATTGCCTTTAGCCAATTTTGTTAACAAATTAAAAACTTTGACGGTCTCTAACATATTTTGTTAATGATGTGGGAATATCAAACATCATGACGTCTACTAATCTCACCATCATCATTGTCACAATCTGTCTTCTATCACAAAGTTACTTAGATAAACAGCATATTTTAGAAACACAGAGTCACAGAAATTGATCTTCATATTCTGCGAAATAAATTTTATGCCCTTTCTATGGATCACATAATCAAATTAGGCTCAATATCCAAGGATGTCAATATATTATTCTAAAGATTTACCAAGTACATTAATTACTTAAAATTTTACTTAAAAATTTTGTCAGGTAATTAATAAATTTCCATAATTAATAAGTGTAATGGTTATTTTAATTTTGATTGAAAAATTGAGAAAAATATATATAAATATTCCACACTTATTTTAAAAACATCAACATTAAATTTCATGTTTTTCTAATGTTATGCTAATATTTCTTTTATTAATTTTAGATATATCGAGTTTCTGCATAGCATTTTTCATAAAACATGGAAGTTTTTATACTAATAATCTTGAGTTGATAACAGAAAGTTGAATTCCAACCGTGAGTTAAACATTTTGTTAATTGATCAGTATTTTTCATGGAAAGTAATTTCTTTTCAATTTAACAATGTATATATATATATATATATATGTGTGTGTGTGTGTGTGTGTGTGTGTGTGTGTGTGTGTGTGTGTGTGTGTGTGTGTGTGTGTGTGTGTGTGTGTGTGTGTGTGTGTGTGTGTGTGTGTGTGTGTGTGTGTGTGTGTGTGTGTGTGTGTGTATCTATTTCAACAATAGAATAAAATCACTTATGTACTTTGCGAGAGAGAAAATAGTTTTATAAAAATAGTACTGTCCAAATATATTTGTTGCTTGAAGCTTTCTACTCTCGGAATATACTCATGTTTAGATTGTTTGAATGCAATCTTTTTATGTATGTTCAATAAAGTAAATTATTATTTTTTGCAAAGGGAAGCGTAATAAGTAGACTATTTACTTCAAACTAAACAAGTTGAAAGAGATTCTGCTTCTCTGACATGAGATATAACGTACTTTTATTAAATTCCTATGCCATCCTACATAGGAAATTATTAAAAAACACGATTTTCTCATCGATCATGTCAATCAATTTTGAATATATATAATAAATAACTTAAATTCAAATTAAACAATCTAATATATTTTCTTGATAAGATTGTTTGCTTCAGGTATGAGATAGCTTAACGTTTTGGGAAAATGAATATAAAATAATTAATGCATGTACTGTGTTATTTAAAATATTCTTCACACAATCAGTTAAAATTTAAATTGGACAATTTTTATATAAATGAAGTTTTCTATCCTTCTAGAGAGAGTTAACAGCTATTTATATCTCTTACTACACTAACAATTAATTAATTTTTGTGTTTTGAGATAAAAGTATGAAATTAATAAAACGTAATTTTATAATAATGCAATTTAATTCAAATAATAAAAGTATCCAGCACAAGTATTTATTAAATTTAGAATTTTGTAATTTATTTAAAACTATTTTTTATTTACTAATATTTGTATTAAATCATCGTATATGAAAGTATTGAATTCTGATGCATTACTTAAATAATATTAAAATTATATTTAAGTTCCTTAGAGCTTTGCGTTTAAAAATATAGTAAACATATTTGCCAAAAACTATAAGTATTGAAATAATGTGTTTATTTTTCAAATTAATATTTAAATAATGAGAATATATTTTTATGAAAATAAAATATTATTTCTTGCTTGATGTGTTATTATTTTATCTATAAATTTTTCATTGTTATTAAAACCTGCATTCATAAAAACTAATTCATCTTAACAAATTCAATGAAAAAGAGCTATCTTTTTTTATTCCTTGCATGTGATTTGTTATTAATTCATTTATGAAAAAAGGCATTTTTTTATCGAAAGTTTAACATAATCGCCATTTGACAAAATAACACTAATTTCATCTTTAGTTGACACTGACATACTTTTTTGATGTATCATTTTTCGCGGCACTAATTTAAGATTTTTATAAGTAACAATAGATTGCCTCCATAGAATTTATCAATGCATTAAAATTTTTTATTCGCATCTATGAAATTTTAATAACATTTTATTAAAAGTAAAATAAAATTCTTTGTTTAACTATCTTTAGAAAAAAGTTTCACAACATATAAGTTGTTTCTATTCAATTTTAAGGGTTATTCAATAATATAAAAAGTGTGATATTGAATAAAAGGTTTTTATTATTAAGTACAGAATGTACATTAAATATTATGCATAGTTTGAATGAAATAGTTTCATATTAAAGCAAAAATCTGCCCTCGTTAATTACTCATAAAATTTATACTAATATTTTGACTATATTTACTCATGTTTCTAATTGCCGTGTTGGAAAAAATTCACATTATTTAAAATATAAATAAATTTTTTAACTTCAAATAATATTTAATTACAGTGCTTTTATGATAGTTTGAATATAAATGTTAGTAAATATAAGTTATATCTCTTATTAGATTTATTTTTTCAATCTAGCAACACAAATGGTTCGATTTTTAGTTTTTGATTTTATTTCACGAATAAATATAAAGCATAGTACATACAATTTGCAGTACTGTGTTTCACTTCTTATTTTCTCCTTAATAAATTCATTGAAAATTTAAATTTATTCCCAAAAATTTCTTAATATTCAGTTAGGTTAATATTACGGATTTTACGCATTAATATTATTGTGCATCATTAATGATTGTGATAGCAGACATAATACTTTTTTTACTTCTAGTGGCAAGGTAAAATAAAGCAACTTTAATAAAATACAATTAAAGTTAGTAAAATACACAATTTTCCAAATTAAACATAATACTCTAAATTATACATAATAATTAAATACAATTCTTCAAATTATACATTAAAAAAGTGAAATATGACCAAGTCATTGTCTTAGACAGTCTCTGGCCTGCCAATATTGGGAGATTTCTGAGTCATAGCCAGTAAGTGCCCTACAGTGATGTAGGAGCCCTACTTTTCTGTAAGATCAGAGAGTGGGAAATAATGGCTTAAGAAAAATTCTAATGTATGAAGATCTTCGCTTAGCTAATCATTACCGATTATTTATCTAAAAGTTGCCACTTCATCATGTCATAGATGATTACGAAAAATATCAAAATCACCGAATTTCATTGCTTCGACTGAATTTCACCAATTATTTTCAACTGGTGTATTTGTCTCACAGATTGTTTTATGTTCAGTTTAATGGTGTGGCATGATATATTTGAATATTTTGGTTGTAAAAGCAATGCACCTTTTCGTGAAAAAAGTCTGCCTGTCCGTTATCAAAGTCTGTTATAATTACAGTGACCAGAGTCTATTGTAGTATAACTCTCTTGTTTTTCTACTGTAGGCACTGGATACATTCCGGACACTGAAGAACCTTTTCTGAGATAGGGATTGGTACAGAACCAATGTCAAGAATCATTGATCTTGAGTCTGATAACAAGATAGCATCTTCGAACTTAAAATGCAGGGTCAATATATAATTGTAGAGGTACAATATAAATATAACTCTTTGTATAAATCTACCTCCTGTAAATGTTTTGATCATCGACGTTTATCTCTCACCCAGAGACGTCGGATATGGAATAAATTTGAAAAATTAACGATGAACTACATGAAAAGTTCTCGAAGAAGTGTCTTTGAGCTCATTTGTCTTGATAGCCATAATTGGATTTACATTTTAGAACCAATTCCAAGAAATCCACCCACAAAAGATAGATACATAATAATCAAATTTTCTGAACTGAAGTAGTTATATCCAATAATGAATACACACGCGTAATATTATCCAAATGTCGGTATTTATGCAACTTCACTATCTAGAACGTTTTTTTAATGCATAGAATACAAGAAATTCTCCTTAATTATTAACACTACTGGAAGGCTCATATCAAGTTAATTAAGATTTGACAGGGAAATGAAGTAAATAAAAGGTTAGACTGCTTTAGAAATATTTCAGTGATATTTACAATTTTGGTCCATTTATTGGCATACCGTTGCAAAATATCATTAATCATGTTTCAAAACAAATTCATTTAGACACAGCAAAATAAGAGTAATGGACTCATATTTTTTTTGTAAATTATTTCACTAACATCGTATTCCTTTAATATTTAAATGATTTCATCAAAGATGGCAGAAAGTTTACTATATATTACAAAATGTTTGTTAAAGATGATACTTCGTTATAGTACAGTGAAAATGAAAATTTACAGTGTGCTGTGCTTCCTCATATATTTCTGCAACACAGACAAAAACACTCTTATGTTCTAAAACAGTCTTAAGTTTAATCATTCATTACTTAAGGTTTTCATTAAGTTAGAGCCTCATTTACTGGTTTGAATGTGCGGTTGCAAACACAAGATTTCTACTTATGATCTGAAGACTTCCAATTGAGAGCCCGTTGAAATTTTAAGAATTGGCAAAATATTTCGTCAACTTAAAGATGTAGTTTTGTTTCATTTGAATTAAATTTCACCCAATTTCCACAGAAATGGTCAAAAATGGTTTATTTTCATATTCAATATGAAAGCTTTCTATCCTTCTCGGATAGCATGACAGATTGATTGAATTTCTTTAAATTATACTATTTAGAAATGTTTGTATTTAAAGTATTGATAAACGATTTTTAATAAAATTAGAAAAGTAAAAAAATTAAAAATAAGAACTAAGCAGAACATTTTTATTAATTTTCAGAAATTTGATGAAAAAAAACTCGTTTAAAATTAACAAAAATGTATGTCATTGTCTTAACGACATAAAAGTAAAGTGACGGGAAACATGCTTTTTTATTATTACTTAGTTCAATATCAATTCCTTTAGTCAAATGTGTTTAACATGCAAAGGAAAGGAAATCTATAAAGGATTGTGATACTGTGAGGGCAATGCCATAAGTAAATATAAATTTTAAATGATTTAAATGTTTTTGAAGCACCTGAAGTCTGTAGTGAAACCATAAAAATTTACTGCAGTTTTGCATCACATAGGGTATTTATTCCTCGGGAAGGATGGATGATCTAGAATGTTGAAAATCATGTTTCCCTTGGCATTTTTGTGTGAACAGTCAATGGTTGAGAGCGGAGATTTTTTTACCTATGCTTAGAATTATATAATTGCATATTATTTTGATGATTGCAAAGTAAGCAATGGAAGAAAAAGACGGATACTAGGAGTCAAGTAAAACACAAACATTCAAGCCTACAAAGATAAAGATGTAGACAAGAAGAAAAACAGGAAATGTAAAAAGAGAAAGATGAATGAAAATCTTCGGAGGATATAAGTAAATATATGACGATGTCGAAATTTCTTGCATCAGACAAGACTTCTTGTCTTCCTTGATTCCATTTGTATTGACTAAATATATGTTTTTAGCTCTAAGATTTCACCTTATTTACTATTATTTTTTTATCATAAAATTAGAGTGTAACTTCTTTACTTCCAGGGGCAGGTAAAATGCTTTTCTCTTAGGTCTTGTGATTGGCCAAACAAAAATTCAAAAGAAAACTTGTTTCTTTATAATACTATACTAACTTTCCATCTCAAGATAAAAATTACCCTGAAATTTAAAACTGCAAAATTATTTTATACACTGAAATCTTAAAGTACTTCATAAAATTTTATATCATTTAAATTTTTTAACTATGACATTTACCTTATTTTATCACTATTTTATGTATTTAACTAAAATTGCTGACAGCAATTGTTATTGAAATCAGTAAAATATTTTCCTCTCTGGCTTATTTTATGCCGTTTACTCTATAAAAATATGGTGCTGTTTTCCCATTTTAACTACGTTAATAATAAAAATATTATTCCTTTAAGTTATTAAGATTTGTTTTCAATATTAATTTAATAAAGCAGGTTTGATAAGTAAATTTCCTCTAAATTTGGAATTTCAGAGGTATTTTTTAATATTTATTTTTTCGTTCCATTTGAATTATTTTAAGTGACAAATAACTTTTATTAGCATTTCATCAGTGGAAAAGCATATAGTTTAGATACATAAATTTTTATTTTATATACATAAATTATTTTACATACATAAATATTTACATATATAATGTTTTATTCATCACAGATGACAATTTTCTAATTTTTTTACTAACTAATATTTGAGTACAAGAATCAACTTAATTCACTTTCTGCTTAACTTTCTAAAAATCAGTGACTTTCCATACTTTTCTTGAAGAAGGAAATATTCATACTAAATTAATACGTGTAAATTGTTAGTTAATTGAAGAAAATATAAAAAAAAACTTTTAAAGCAAGCAAATCATATTTTTGAAATAAGCAAATATTTTACATAAAATTTTCAATTGGTTATAGTTTATTTTACATCGGTATCTTAGAAGTTTATGTTTCTGTTATTTTTATTCTGGTTAAATTTAATTAGTGTATTTCTGATTAACTTTTGTATCTCATTTTTCAAGGAATCTTTATATACTATTGCATGATTTTGATATTAATGATTAAAATAAAATAAAAATATTATTTTATATCTTTACAACATCTTATGAAGAAAAGCTTATACAATTTGTGATATTGCTGATCACAACATTTATTTCATACGTAGTATTTTCTGCATAGTAACATTTGACTCACATTATTAGTTGCATTTTTAATATGTTTTAAGGATACTGCTGTTTTAATTTATTCCTATTTTTTAAAGTTTTGAGTACAAATTTATACCACATTAAAAATATTATTTATGCCAGATATTTGATAAAATATTATTTTCTTTATGCAGTTGTTATCTTCTTTATGTTATACATTTAACCTAAATTGGTAAAATGCATACAAACACTGAAAAACATTTACTAATATTTTATACCCTTTCTTCAAAATGTATATTATTTAAAAGTATATTTGTCATTAAAGCTATTATAGCTTGAACTGCGAATATGCTTTTTTATAACATGGAAAGTTATTATACCCTTGCAATAAAAATATTTTAGAGTTAACCAATACAAAAATATACTATATAATGATCTCATATTTTAATATTATCTAAATTCAAGCAAAGCACATATCAGCAAAGTGAAAGTAGTTTATTATATTTTGTACAAAAAAATTAAACTTCGGCAGGTAAATGGAAAAGAAACAATTTTTATGGGAAAAAATAGCATCATAGTTGAAATCAAAAAAGAATTGTCTAACTGGAATCACAAAATTTAACAGGAAAGTTTGTTTGCGTCTAAAGAAAGTTTTATCCCGTAACTGCCACAAACATGCACCATTGTTCTAGAATAATTTTATTACTTGTTCGCTTTAATATTCTGTAGATCTAAGGTATTTTACCACTGAATTGATTATTTTAATAAGAATATTTTAAATCAGATCTGTTGCTGCTTTATGTTATTTTATTCAAAGTTAAAAAAAAAAAAATTATCTGTATTATGAGGATCCATCTTTTGTGAAATATTTAAAAGCAAATGAAATTCAAAATTTATATATTTCACAGTTTTAACATTATAAATTTCATTCATAAGTTAAAAAAAAAATTATTGGTGAACATTAAAGTTTCTTATAGTATTCTTACCATTGCTGTTATTAGGTAATGACGTAGTAGTTAATAAATACCTTATCCATACATATACAGTTTATATTTACATTTATACATATAGACAGACACACAAGCGCACGCTCACACACATACACACACACACACACACACAATATATATATATATAAATATATATATATATATATATATATATATATATATATATATATATATATATATATATATATATATATATATATATATATATATATATATATATATATATATATATATATATTATATTTATACCTTCTATTATATGAACTATAAAATGCACATGCATATCTTCTTTAAATAAATCGGTTGTCTAATGTGATTTTTCTTAATTACTAATAAACTTACAGTCGATGAAGCTCTGGCAATAAATAATCTTGATAAGACTGGACGTTTCTTGCCATTTTCTCGCTCCTCTTAAAGACTTTTTCTTTCTTTGGATGAGCTTTGTTCATTGCGGATTATGTCATTTAACTCTCTGATCAGATACTGTATCGGATTTATGACAGGCGTAATAGCTTTTACCAAGTGAATGGACATACACATTGACTTCGAAGATAAGGAAACATCCGGGTCATTTTAACCGGAGGGGAGTGATTTTTCATATTAAAAAACGGCTATGTGCTGGTGGTAATCAAATTATTTTTATGTCAATCAAAAGAGAATAACCATTGATTAGTATGATATTTATCATCCTTTTTTTAATTTAGTGAAATAAATTTCTATTATTTATATAAGTGTAATTCAGACAAATATTCATTTTGTATGCTATTCATACAAAAAAGTTTCTTAAAACAGTATAATTCTTCAATACCTTGTTTCTAATTACTAACTATATAAATCTCGAATTTATCATATTATATTATAATGACAAAGAGTTCCAAATGTTAATGAATCAAAGTAGAATTATTTCTAACATTGCTGTTAAATGCGTTGAGTAAGTCACAGATTCAAATGTTTAACTTCCATTCATTCCACTTTTATAGGGTTAAATATTTTGAATAACTAAAAATGTATAGAAATAAATACGCTACACCAAAGATATTCTGATTTAGATTATATATTTTGAATATAGAGGACATACAGATAAAATATTATCCAACAAAATAAAAAAAAAATAAAAAATATTTGGAATCAAAATTATTTTAAAATTAAAGAACGTAACTTGAAAAATTTCATACTACTTATTTACATATTTCATACTTCCAGTTGAAATTTACATACATACTTATTTTATGCGCCTAGCAAAAACTCCGATTCCCATTTCAACGTTTTTCTCTATGTAACTAATCAAATCTTCTTATTCTTTTATTTTTTAATATTCGAATTTATTGTATGATATCATGACATATTTTATACCAAGGTAAAAAACCTCAAATGAAAAATTACTAATCACTTTTGTTACATATTAATATTTTATGTATTTTAATAATTTATATTTCAATATTATTTTAAGGAGTAGTGCATTTCAGCATTATGTTGAAGGTAATTCATAAAATATCGTTTATGATTTAAGCGAATATTCTTTTATTTTTTTGTTTCATACATGTTGATTAATTCATAAAGCATTGTATACAAAAGTTGTGCATCATTAATAATATTACTAAGACATCAATCATAAATGCATATCAGCTCAAAATAAGTTTAAAAATTTCAAAACAAGATGTAACATTCTTTTATCTATAACAAAATCAACAATCTACTACAAATGCAATAATACGTTCTTAAAATTCTTTATTAATGATAAAAAAGTGCTTGCATAAAACTTTGTATTTTTTAAACTATTAACATCTTAAGAATCTTAACAGGTATTTACACGTGCACTTACTAATATTATTCAATCCTCGACTTCTTAAATTTAGCTATTTCTAATAAAAATTCAATCTTACGAGGAAAATAAATAACTAAAGATTATTTATTAAAAAATCTGCTTGAAAAACTACATCAGGAGGATTAAAATATATTTTTCTAAAAACAATATGAACATTCAATTTGAAAATTTTTAAATATAAATTTCTTAAAATATTCAAATAAAGTTTCTAGCTGTTATAATTAAAAAAGTTTTCAAAAAATACTATGCAATAGAAAAGTAAACAGTATACCTAAACAAGATTTTTTACAGTTTACTCTTCCGTGAGTAAGTAATTTTAAAATTACTCAACTATTCGAAAAATACTTTTTCCAAAAATGTCTCTTTTTTAAATTTCTACTTTACATTTCTTAATAATACGAGTTTTAAAAAATATTAAAAAACTAAGTACTGATGCATTAAATAGCACTTTGTGTCTAACACTGACTACATTTTTTATAAAAATTTATAAACACATTTTTTCAACATGTGCAAACTAAGTGGACACAAATGGGAAAAATTATACGAAGTAACAATTATAATTTTAGAAAACTTTAGACAATCATTACTTGTGTGATTTTTCCCATGATTTTCTTAAAATTTCGTAGAAGTATATATATGTATGTATATATATATATATATATATATATATATATATATATATATATATATATATATATATATATATATATATATATATATATATATATATATATATATATATATATATATATATATATATATATATATATATATATATATATATATATATATATATATATATATATATATATATATATATATATATATATGTATATATATAATATAAGAACTCTAAGCAATATATTCCCATTCAATGATGTTAAAATAACTAATTAGACAAACTATGATAAGTAAATTAATAAATTTACTATGCATGTAACAATCAGTGAAATACTTATATTACTATGATAGTAATATCAGTATTAGTTTATATATTGTGACATACAGAGCTCATTAAAAAATTTTACATATCAAGTGAGAATGGTCAAATGTAGAAACCAAATATATTCTGTCAAATTTATACTACTCCATAAGAAGTGCATTGAACTCTCTGGATAATTTAATTTGAATAAGTCCTCACATAAAATTACATTATAATGAAGAATTAAAAATTAATTAGTGTATTAGAAATATGGAGCTTAACATATTATATAAGTCCCAGTAGTTTTATACACTGTTTATCAGTATTACTTACATGTATTTTAACCAATTATTTAAAAAAATCCATACATCTTGTTATTGAAACAAGAAAATGCTTTAGAACTTAGAAGCATTATAAATTTACTAAAAGTTTATTTCTTACGTACATTTTGGACTTTTTGAAAAAAAATTAAAGGAAAGTTTTCAATTAATGCAAGAAAAAATATTGATTTAACAAGAAAAGAAATTTATTTATCAATTAATGTGTATTTCGAAGAAGATTGAAGTTGTGTTTATTTTTTTCAGAAATACATGTATAATTCTTTTTTTAATTCGATTTTCTATAACATTTTTTTGCTGTTTCTTAGGTTCAGTCAATAAAACATATTTATTTTCAGCACACTTCATGGAATTATTTTATAATTATTTTGTTTCCTTTACGTGTGTAAAATCCAGTTTCAAATAAATAATGACTCTTACAAGGAATATCTATTTTTTCTTTAAAGTCAAACTTCAAAGGTAAAATTTTTCTTCTCATCCACAAGCCTACTTAGTATTTCTAATATAAGAGTTACATCACACGAAGAATATTTTGAAGAGTATTTTTATTCTCAAAACTTAAAAATTATAATATATTTAATTTAAATTAAAATTAAATTTTGTGGATTTTTACATTTCAATTAAGTAATTAAATTATAAAAACCACTAACTGCACAATTACGAACTCTACTTTTATTTGGGGTTTCACTTTATTAATATTTAAATATCAATTCTAACTGTAAATGTAGTTTTTTTTAAATGAGTTTTCATCATTAAACGGCTAAAAATAAAATTTATTTATTATGAATATTTCATGATCATTTCGTAAATTTGGAAAATGATTATTTGGAAAATGAAAATTTAACTATTAATATTATATAAATGATTAAAATTAATTATAAGTACATCTATTTAATTATTAATTTTTTCAATTAAATAGATCTAAAATAATTAAAGTAATTTTTCATAATATAGATTCCTTAATTTTTAAAATTTCAAATCTTTATATTACACCTATTGGATTTTTACAGTCTGAAAGTCTGAGCTGTTTAATAAAATTAAGGATTTTATTTTTAAAAATAATTTAACATTTCCTGGTATTAAACTTGGTGCATTAAAACCTGCCTTTAAAAATCTTAAGGATATTTTCCTTATTACACCTCTTGATAAAACGTCCAATTATTACGCATTTTTTCTAAAAAAATTTGTCTAGATTTAAATGATAAAGAAATTCATAATTCCAACACATACAGACGTTTAAATTCCACAGTTATTATCATTATTAAAAAATTCTTATTTTTTATGAACTTTTAAATAAAAACAATTATAAATTAGAGTTTCCTTATTCAACAGTTATTCCGATATTTCATAAATCTACAGTAAAATTCAGATATATTACTCGTGGTACTAAATCTTATATGAATAAACCTGGACGCATTTTTACTAAATTTCTTAACTCTATATTAAACAGTATTGTTAAATCTAAAGCCACTTGGATTATTATAATAACCTTTTTTGGATTTTTTATCAAAAATTGTATACATTGCATTAATTCTTTTGATTTTAAAGACCGCTTACTAGCATGCTAACTGATAAATTAAACAATCTATTTTATCTCTATTTTCAGGACAATAGGAATTTATTAAATGTTAATTTTGAATACTGGAATCACTTAGTTAAAATGTGTGTTTTTAATGAATTAATATATAAGTGTGAAAGTATATTTATTCAAAATTGTGGTATGCCAAAAAGATCTAACTTTTCTAGCATACTTGCAAATCCATTTATACATTATTTTGGAAAAAGCTTCATTTATCAGTATCCTTTTGCTTTTAGGTACATTGATGATTTTATTATTTTCACTAATTTAATTTTTGAAGATATTTCTAAATCTATTTACCCCAATGAACTTTCTTTGATTAAAACTAATTTATTTGATACTAACGCAGAATTTTAGATATATTTGTGAGTATTTACAATTTTATTATGTATGTTGATGTTTTTGACAAAATAAATTCATTTAATTTTAATGTTAATTGGTTAATAAATAAAAATTTTATAAAAAATAAAAAATATTTATGCATTCTTTTCTTTCTTTATTTATTATTATATTATTACTTTATTCTTTATTTATATAAATATTCTGGAAATCAAATATTTCTTTAAAAATATATAGGAAAATTATATTTAATGAACTAAATCACATTTATAATATCTTTAACAATCATGAATTTACTAAACATCAAACAAAACGCCTGATTGATCAACTCAAAAATAATAACATTCCATCTAATTTTACTTTAAAATATGTAGGAAGTAGGGAATCATTTGTAAGATTGAATTAATGCGTAGTTATTACAACTACAGAAGAGCCAGCCAAGCATTGAAGCATGTCAGAAAAGAGTGTTTATTTTGCATAGCTGACCATCTCCCTCCTGATGAAGACTAGGTCCCAATGTCTATTCTTTGTATTGTATATTTTAGTAATTTTCAAATTTAGTCTTTCTGGTTTGAATGTTTTTCATGTTTTATCTTATTTATACTGTTCAATCTTTCTTTAGCTGCTTTTGCACTGGTTAAATTTCCTGTAATATTTAAATATTATTTTTGTATGATATTTTATGATTCTGTATTTTCAGTATTGTATTCACTTTAATACATTTATTACCTTATATTATATTATATTATATTATATATATATATGTGTGTGTGTGTGTGTATGTATGTATGTATATATATATATACGCATATGAATGATCCGAAGAGTCTGGTGAAGGTTATTATATCCATTTCTTGATTTTACGTTAAAAAAACTAATTAAGATATCCTTAATAATTTATAACTTACGAAATTTCAATGTTATTTTTATTGTTTTTATGGCTTTTTAAATAATTAAATTTTACAATTTTTTCATAAAAGATATTTACTATCTTCCAGTTCAGTCTTTTTTATTCAAATTAGCACTTTACTTCTTCATTATCTGTATTTTAACTCTCCATAATTACCTTTTGAAAGTGAGCACGCTTCACTATACAGGCTTTATACTAGTTTGCGGTCTAATTCTCTCTGAAGTCTAATGTGCAAAACAATGTAAATCAGCTAAAAATACTTCGAAATTAATAGTTTAAATAAGTAAATCCTCATACCATCACACAGCTCTTGGAATATAATGACAAGGGAAAAATAATTACAAGTAAAAATAAAATTCTGTAAGAACAACAGCGTACATAGTTTGACTAACTTTTTTGAAAATTAGTACCATCAGTTATAATTGTTATTTTCAGAGTACCCTCAAGACAAAAGAAAATATTTTATGTTTTATAAAAATGTCACAAATACATTTTTTAATTTTGATATTGACAAAAATATAAATACTAAAATTCTTTCGCTTTTCAATTTTTTCATATTAACTTCTCAAAATTTATTTCAAAGTGAAAACAAATTTATGCAAATAGGCTAATAAATTAAGAAAGCAAAATAAGGATTTTAAAGCAGATTAATAAGGATTTTAATCTTTAATATTTTTACCTCTGACTTATATAAAAAATTGAAACATTTTTAAAAAATGCTTTACTTTAAAACGAAAATCATTTTTGATTTTCATGACCTGACTGCCAACTGTTGCGAATCAGAATATTAACAAATAAAAATTTTATAGTAATATTAGTAGAAAATTTTTCTATTTATACAATACTTTTTAAATGTATTTAAATTAAAAAATATTTATTTTAACTTTATCGATAATTAGACAGTATTTTCCTATTTTAATCAATCATTAAATTTTTGTACAAATTAACGAAACATTTTCTGAGGAAGTGAAATATAAAAATTATCTAAGCTATAATTAAAATTTCAAAAATATTGTCTCGGTGCAGGTAGCGATAAATAATATATTAAGTTAAAGTCAATTAAGTATACTTAAGTTACTGACATTTTTATAGAGCTATATAGATACTATGCTAAAATAATACTGTGCTACTGTGCTTAAGAGTTGTTTCATTTCCAGACATATTATTTTGTTTTGCATTGTAGTAAAATTACATAAGAGATTAATATAATTTTCTTTATTTCGTTAACAATTAAAATTATCTAATTTTTACAGTAAGCAAATAATTAAGTAATTAGTATTTTATACATATTGCTAAAATATTAAATGTTCTACATAATCTAAAATGAGTTTATTTCATACACTATCTTTTTATAATATTTTGGTAAGAATTAATTTTAAATCGATCAAAGATTTACATTCTAATTTTCATGTTTCCTACTCTAAATGAGTGGGTCAAAAATTAAGTAAAATGTATTAATATTTAATTAAGTATTTAAAAAGCAATTTAAAGAAAATCAAGTATACTTTTTTCCGAAATCATATAAACAATTAAAAGAGTTAAAGCTAAACTGAATTTGAAACATTTTCTTCAAACTCAGTGTTTATTAATGACACGATGTTTATTTTCATGAATATCAATAATTCATTATCAATGATATTTGAAATGATTAAAAAAATTAAAACATCTCGTTTCAAAAAATTCGTTTTTATATAAAGAGATTATACCAAAAAATAAATTCGTTTCATTATGCATTGATATTTTCATTCAAATTCAAGGAATTATAACACTGCTCTCATTTTATCTGTATAAATATACATGTTAAGCAAACATTTACACTAAAAATTTCGCAGAAATAGCAAAATTTACAATACATATATATTTTTCAATTTAATTTTACTCAATAGCATATGTGCAATTAATCACAATGCATAAATCATAAGACCAAATGTTTCAATACATAAAACATAAGACACTTGATTTATTTGTTTTATCATTATTAAATACATAATAAATTACCATCAGTAAGCGATAATGCTTTTTTAAAAAAATATTACCATTTCTCTCTTACTACTATCCAAATTAATATAAATTTAAACATTACATAAGTTTATATACTAATAAAATTTGAAATAAGCAATATTTTACTCTAAAAAATTAACTCTTTTAAACTTTATTTACCTAAATATCATTAACTCATGGTTATTATCATGCAAATAAGTAAGGTAATTTGCATTATTTATAGAGCAAATAAATTCCACTTAATTCCCAAAAATGAAAAATAAATAGTTACTTTCCTGATACTTTTTCATTTCTATAATTTACTTATTTTACATTAGAATTGTAAATAGGGTAATTATTTAAGGATGTTTTGTACTATTAGCAGAAATAATATTCTGCTTAAGATTTTTTTAAGTATTGTATAAGGTAAGAAACTAATGAAAATAGAAATTTTTATTTTTTTCCAATGAAGTATTTTTAACTTTTGATTATTTATGGTATAACAATAAACAATTTTTAAACACAGAAATATCATACATTTGTTCTTTTTGTGTAAAAGTAAGTATCCATTAAATGTGGACTTTTTGCTGTGGAAGAGCAATCGAATCGCTTAAAAATACTTTAAAATTTTGATGGCTGTTAAGAAAATCTAAAATTTCGTTAGACATAAAATAATTAACATTATTATTTTGCTACAAAAAAGTTATTTCAAAACATTTTAAGCAGTCATTAGTACAATGGTATTAAAACATAGCAAAAAATGAATGCAACATATAGCTTATGACTTTGAATGGTAAAGAATGAATTGTAATAAATAAATTAATGTGAATAACAAAGGTTAGGTTTTAAAATATATCATTTGATGATACATATATTTTTGTAATATTCCTGGGCTATATAAAAGATCACGCTTCAGGTTTACAAATTTTACAACTTTTATTTAAATGGCATCAATTATGTTTGACATGATATCATTAGAATTCTTTTAAACAGTTTATTATTATTTTACTTGCAAATATTGAATCATTTTTACAAATTACTTCTTATTTTCATGTTGAACCAAATTTTTATAGTTTTATAAGTGTTGTAGAATACAAATGAGAAATTTAAATAATTTTTCACACGTCTTAATGGATTGTCAAATATGCATATTTATTCATGCATATGAATTTTCTTATCATTTTAATAAGTTGACGGATATATATCTCTTTATATAGACGGTTTCTCCATAAATTTAAATTTATTAATTGATAAATGCAATTTAATGCTATTTATATATAAAATAAAATATGATAATATAAATAATGTATTATAAAATTGGTAATCAAGTTTGTCAATGTATTAAAATAGCATATTTATTATGAAGATGAATTAATAAAATGTAAATTTATAAATTACAAGAAAATATATTATGTTAAGTTAACAAATATATTTGGCAAAAGCAGTTTTCAGCTTCATTTAGAATGCAACAATGAATAAATTCCTTTTGCAGTTTGTTTATCAGTTTATATGATGGATCGGAAAGATTTGTAGAAAAATTAGGCAAATATTTTATGTTCATTTTAAAATAATCTCTTCTTCACTGATAAAGTCCTTCAACGTAGGCTATTATATAGCACATGCTCTAGTAAAAGGCAAAATAATTATTAAAGCTGAATAGAAGCAGTCTAAGGAAAGCAGTGGGACTTCTAAAAGGACACCGCCACCTTAAAATACATGTCACCGTAATGGGAGTTTCAGATGATCCTACTTGTAAAGGTTGTCTTTATATAGAAGAAAATTCAATACACATCTTTGTGAATGTGAAAATTTTTTTGCACATAGATTTGAATACCTGGGGCAGCATTTGATTGAACCTTGGATGTTGCAAGAAATTCCTGTAAAATGTCTGCTGAATTTTGCTTCAGCCACTAGTCTCTTCAAATAGGGCTTTCTGGGGGGTTTAGTACAATAGACCTATGGTCGCGGTGCTGTGTTGTTTTGGAACTACCCTATCTAAAATCTAAATCTAAATCTAAGCCCTACACAAGCCAAGACAGTCTAAATAAGATTTTGACATCTTGACCAGTCAAACACAATTTTCCTCCATCTTCCTGGATTCATATGGAAATATTTTTCAACGCTGTCTAACCAAATAATGTGTGTTTGAATTTTTTTTCTGTCTCCAACTTATATGAGAAAAGTCACTGTTTTGGTTCCTTGTCGTCCTATCTGCACAGGTGACCTATCCTTATAATGAAATGATGTCTTAAATTAATTAAAAATTCATTAGATGATTGATTCATCAATATTTGTCATAAAATTAACAAATAAATTAAGTTAATATACACATGCAATATATTAAGATTTAATATACATAGCATAAAAAAATTTAAATTCCTTTACATGAATGATTGTGTTAGAAAAACAAATAAATGCAGTCTGATAGACAAGTAACAAATTTGTGATAAATAAATACATAATACATGTGCAATTTTGCAAAATTTTACCGGACACATCTTAAATTATACGTTAATATTTATAAAATTTAAAAAATATTATTTTCGGATTGTGAAACTTATCATTATGCCTGAAGTCAGAATATATCCTTGAATTGAAACTTCGAAATCGTAACTACTTTTATTGATTATAATAAGTTGCTAAATTATAATTGCTTTAAGCATTTCACAATTTCTAATAAAAAGAAACCCGAAAGTTATTCAATTTACTTTAATAACTCTCCATTTTCTTAATTTACTTTGCTGTTCTATAAGTTTCCTAATATTGTTTGAGATCCCTGAAGCTCATTATTCAGTTTAACATTCAAATAACTTTGAGTTTTTTAATTAATTGTTAACAGGAAAGACACATAATGAATTAGCACATTAACGTATTGCCTATTAACGTAAAGTATATCTTAACAATGTTAGACATTTGAATTAATCTAACTCAAGAACTTGAAAAAGAATTTATATTTCTAAAGTCAAGTAACATTTTTAACTCTATATAAATCCGGAAAATTTAGGATCACTCGTTGTAAAATTAGATATATTTAATTTCTTCACTAGAAAAGTAATCAAGGAGTTTTACTTATTTTTTGAAAAATTAATGAATTCTTTTAATGATAAAAATAATTTAATTTTGATGCTTAAGATAAAATTTCTTCCTTAAAATTATAATTTAACCACTTATAAATGTGAGAAGTAATATAAATTGAAATATCATTGATTTTTTTTTAGATTTAATAATATTAAATTTAAATTTTACATTGTAAAATGAAAATGTAGTAAACTTGCACTTAAAGATAAACGTGATTGCTTAAGAGCATCATTAATACACTTATCTTTCTGGAAACATATATATATATATATATATATATATATATATATATATATATATATATATATATATATATATATATATATATAGTGAGATATCTTATTATTGGTTTGAAACAGTTTTCATGTACTGTATACTTAAAATATTCGATAATCTTCTATAATTTATGTATTAAAGAAATGTCTACATGAATAAACATGTATAAAAAAATTTAATTAAGGTTGTTACTTAACATGCATTCTGATTCTGAATCAGAAATGAAATCTTGAAACTGAAAAATTACTCAAATCCACAGTTATAATTTTGTAAAAAAATGACTTGATAAATTTCCAAATTATGAGGTTGATAATTGTGAAAATTATGCTGAATACATAGTTTATGATTGTTAGAAAGCGGGGTTCAAAAATATAGTGCGTATAATTTTATCTTTGAAGTAAATTTAATGTTATTTTTAGCACTATTTCAAGTAACTATATTTTGACCTCATATGGAAACAACAGAGTTGTGACGTCAAATGTTAAACCGGATAAACTTGAATCTTTAAACCACTCTCTAGCGGTTATCCTTTGATTCAAACAAGATATTTTAAAACGACTGGGAATAAGATGATAGAAACTATTTCTGAAAAGTTATTTTCGTTTGACAATAAAAATATAACTGAAACTATTTAGAAAAAAATGGTATTAAACTCTTACACATATTTGAATTTGTTTAAAAAAGGGATTTTATGAAGCTAATGGAAATATTTTTTCGTTTTCTTTGTATCCAAATAATGACATGTTTCTCATTTTTTGTGAAATAAATTGAGTGAATTTATTTTAAATATCATGATGAATATGTAAATTGTTTGCACAATAGCAGTACACTTTGAATATTTCATTATGGTTTAGTTTTTTTTTAATTTCAGAAATTTATTAGAAATTTTTCTCATAACTAGAAATATAATAAAACTTAACATTAATATTTATTAAAAATTACCTCCATGACTTTTGCTATCAAAAATACAAGCTTATTTGCTTTTACAAACGATTAATCTACGTCTATTTACTTAATTTATAAATACAAATATACTCTGATTCACAGATTTCTTATTATTAAAAACTGAAATAGAGCTATTATAGAGATATAGCTACAATAATTATTATATTTAACATCACATAAATAACACGCCATGAGTGTAAAAACTGCATGCGTAAATCTTACATTGCAATCCACAAATCCGTAAACAGGAAAGGTGGGGATAATTTTGGTGTCCAGTGGAATTCTCAATAATCAGATTAGAATGTAACTATTAGCATTTGTGTATCTCTTGGTCCTTCTGGAATTGTCGAAATCCGTCAAAATGCATAGTGGGCATTAATGGATGCATGTGCTTAGGCAGTCTGATTATGCAACTCTCACCTGTCATAATCATATCACAAGAAGTATCATGTATCCCATATAATCTTAACAGTATATTACGATTAGCACTGCAAAGAGCCGATCTGTTCCTTTTAAATTACTATAAATTTTCGTACAGAGTCAATAATTTAAGGAATTTATACAATCATGTTAAATTATAACCTATGTAAATGAAATTGGAGGATCTAATAAAGGATAGACATAATTGTTAAATTAGACGCCAAGGAGTTTCGCGAATTTTCTCAGTTTAATAAATTTTAAAAATGCATTTTCGAAGCTTTGCTATTAAAGACTGATAATTTCGTTGCCATGTTTCCTTTAATTTAATTTAGTTACGATAAGTAGTCTATAAAAGGTAGTCAAAACATTTCTGGAGTTATAAACGAATTCTCTCTTTCACTCAAAAGAGTATTATAAATGAAAGTAGATACAGATATGTAGTGGTTCATTGCATCATTTTGAATATGTAAACTTTTCGCAAGTACAAACGGATCTCAATAAAGGTTTGAATATTAATAATAAACTAAATTTGTGATTAAGGAGAGTATTTTTAATATTATTAATTAAAAATAATAAAAAATATTTTAAAAATATTTATAAAACAAAGAGTTTAACAATTAAATCTATTATTTCTATTAAAATTTAAAAATAAAACTACAAATTAACTATAAATTAAGGACCTAAAATATTATTTATTTTTAATATTTCAGAAATTTTTATGTTAGAAAAGCAGTCTTAAAACATTTACAATCACTTAGCCTCAAACTCAAAACTTTAATTTTCGTATTTTATACTTTTCCAATACTGTGTTATTATCAAACATCTGTTTGTAATCCTTGAACAAAGTTTACAAAATATAGTAATTCGTCCTTATAAAAGAGTTCTTAAAATTTCTAAAGAACACGGAAGAATTGATTCAAGTTATAAACTTTAGTTTAGCAATAAGAGAGAAAGATAAAGTTTTTGGATTCGCATTTGTGAATTAAAGCAGTTATTTGTGAATATTTAGAAAAGTTTTAAATTTAATAGTTTTGTATATTACACAGCATATTAAATTTTTAATGAAATATTAGCATCAGTACTTTGCTTTTATATACTACATTTTACAATAAGCTTTTATAGCATAATTTTTATGAAATTTTATTTTACTATAGTCTTTGTAAAAGCAAAGTATAATATGCACACGATTTTTATTTTATAATTTAGCATAATATTTGCGGCTAGAATATAAATTATATTTCCAAGTTTCCATTAAACTTCTTAATAATATTGTTTATGTCATATTTTGAAATTTTAAAGGACAATAATTTTATGTATGAAATAAAACAGAATATTGAAATATACACTATGAAAAGAAAGGGAATATGGAAAATATGTTTGTAATAATGTATAGAGTTAAAATATTATTAAAGTTATTATCTCTTTTTAAATTCATCCTTCAGGATGTTCAAAACTTCAATAAATATATTCATACAATAATTATACATTTTATAAAAGGAAACATCAAGAGTTGGATCCTAGCAGAGCTCACTCCTTGCAGCAAATGAATTTGGTTGGTCATAATTGTGGTCTGCGCCAATCTTAGCAACTACTTCGTTACATTTGGTATAATAAGCCAAAATATTTCTGGAATTTTTTCTGGCTTTGCGCTTTTCTTCAGTTTGTCGCCAAAGGTGTGGGCTCTACTAGGATTTTACCCATATCAAGTAAAAAAATGCACTCAATGTTATAGGTTATTAGTAAAAAAATAAATATTTATAAATGTATTTGTTCATGTCAATAAAATGAATAAGAAGTTAAGCAAATATTTCCCATGTTGTATTTTGTAAAACTTACTAAAGTAAATAAAAAAAATTAAATTTTGAAAATGAGTCCAAAATTTAATATAACGCTAGTTTAAAAAATAAATAAAAGAACTTTTATTTAGATAAAATATTTTTAAGAACAAGTGTTATGCAATTTCGTAATTACTGACAAAAGCTTTTGTTCAATGCATTATTGGCATTTATTAAATACATAGTATTTTATTATAACTTCTATAGCAATTTATAATAAAATAATAATTTACATTAGAATAATTTAAATACATTATAATTGCGTTAACTTAGAGTGTTGTTTCTTAAATGCGAAAGATTTATTTATTACATATATTCAGACTTGTATGCTTGATTCTTGAGATCCGCTTCTAAGTCTTCGTCGATAATAGAACAAATAGCACAATGACAGATGTACAACCACACAAGAATAACGAAGAAAACATCCAGGGCCACGGTAGGAATCGAACCCACACTCCTACGCTCTCAACCGATTAGCGGTGTGATACTTTGACCACTCAGCCACGGAGCGCCCTAAATGCGAAAGAGAAAATGAACGAACAAAATATCAATTTAAAAATTTTTTTAAGCTCAGCAAGGCACACCAGGGAACTCATGAAAAGCAGGTACGTGTTTATGATGATCAAGCAATGCCCATGAAGTGTGTGTACGAATGGTTCGCCCGCCTTAGAAAAAACGGAGTATATGTATTTGATGAAATCGCGCAAAAGACTGGTGACCTTCGTCAGCGACGAAAACATTGAGAAAGTAAGGAAATTATTCACTACACATTGTCAATTAACTGTGCGCATGGTAGAGCTAACAGTGAATCAGTAAATACAACAATAAGCATTCATATATGTTGTATTTAATTTTAATTTAGAACTTTAGACTTTACAAACAGTACACCTATAATTTAAATATATATATATATATATATATATATATATATATATATATATATACATGTTCCATATATATATATATATATATATATATATATATATATATATATATATATATATATATATATATATTTTCTTGGAACATGTATAATTATTAAGAAATAATCTTACTTTCAGGGTTAATAGGAAGGCATAGTTTAATATACAAGTTCAGTATTGAGGGATGTCTCATACTGATTGAGTTTAATTACAAACATGATAAAACAAAACATGCGAAAATGGAAAGAGAAGTAACAGATTTTTGTAATATAATATTAATACTGACAATAATTTATGTCAAAAAGTAAGTAATCCATTTTATTAAAAATTCTCTAATAAAAAAATTAAGAAAAATGTGTTAAATAATACGTTTAATAAAAATTGCGTTTCACAACATTCTTTTCAGGAATCATAAATATCCTAGTATTAATATGTATAATTAGAAGTGATCACTTTACATATAATGATGACATAAGTAACATAACAGACATGATATTTTATAAAAAGTATGAAAAGAATTAAAAATGTATTCTAGACAAAACTTGTCATCCAGCGTGATGGTTGTAAAATTGTGTAGACAATAAAGGAAGGAATATTTTATGAACTCTTCTCTTCCAAAAACTTTATTTTGAAGTGTCATTAATAGTTTAGTCAAAATGGATTGTGAACAATATATTTTCAACTCCCCCCAATGTGATAGTTCTATTTTTGTTGCTGACTATCTTGACATTATTCAACCTTACTATCATTATTAATTTTGTTTATTCTATTTTATTAATATTTTTCACATAAAAAAGTTCTTTGAACTGCATATATTATAGTTATATGAGAAAATAATATTTTACGTATTGTAAAGTATAAAATAAAATAAACATATATATATATATATATATATATATATATATATATATATATATATATATATATATATATATATATATATATATATATATATATATATATATATATATATATATATATATATATATATATATATATATATATATATATATATATATATATATTCTTAGTATTATGCAAAATAATTTAGTTCGAAATAGATTTAAACAAAAACATGAGTGTAAACTGTAAGTTTATACAGAAAATTAAATAGTAGATTTAATTTTAACTTTACAACAAATATTACTAATAGGCGTCTGAAAATATATGCTTATCAATTTATTACATTCATTTATCCTAATTTTAGCAAATACAACAGCGTAAGTTTAAATGATACGATATTATTTTTTAGGAATTTTTAAAGATATTAATTCCTGTATATAATTACCTCCATCAATTTTTTTCCATTTATGGTTGAAGTTACATCACTGAATAAATCAATATTTTTATAGAAAATACACGCACATTTATATTCTAGAACGACAGCCTTTTAATAAAATTCTGTAGTTTTTTTCAAATAAAACTTTTATATAAGTATATAAAATGTATTTAAGAGAAAAATTTTAAAATAAACTATTTTAAAATATTATTCTTTTTACAAATATTGTAGCCATTTTGCATTAATTTTTGTTTGAATCGAGCTCATTTTAATAAATAATGTAAAAAAGCTTCGTTAATAAACTTTTTTATTACAATAATACAGTATTTTACCTTCTTCTATACTTAATCAATATTGAATAAAATTTAATTTTTAATTTCATTAAATAATAACATTAATATGAAAAAAATTAATAGTCCATGTAACTATTTGTGAAATGAAAATCAATTAATAAATCAGTATTAATCTCTAGTTTACTATTCATGAAAAACTGTGTTAATAATGTCTGAATGTTTACCATATTGGCAAGTTTTTAATAGGAGATCAGCTATTTATATGTAGCTTAAGCTAAGTTAAAAAAGGAATCCTTTAATTTAACTATGTCAATATGTTTACTATATAGTTGGCTTTAAGGAGGCTAAATGTTTTGTTAGAAACTCAATTTTTTTCTTACTACGTAAATAAAAGTTAAGAGTTTCTGAAGATAACTAGAGGTTATCTTCTATTTAAATTTAAAGACAGGAATATATTGAGAAGATCGATATCCGTGATTACATTTATTAGGAATTTACAGTTATTATGATTGTTTAAAATCATTGATGTATACGCTTTTATGGAAAGGTAACCGCACTTTCCTGCTGAAAGATTATTCTTACACAAATGGAAAATTTTAACGGTATCAGACAACAATTTTGTGTTTTAAATAAATTAAACAGGTAATTTATGGAACTCAAATTGTGTTCCAATACATAATATCACAAACAAATTATCTGATGCAGAAAGAAGATTGACTTATGCAAGATATCGCAGGTTTTGTCTTCGCATATTTTGTCACATCGTAGACTTTACATCAAAAATATGATAACATCTTTTTAAGAGTGTTGAAGATTTTTATGCTAACTTCTGTTTGAAAAAATACAATCATATTAAAAATAATGCAAAATAAGAGGATATATAGCCTAAATTATTTTTTTTTGCATTTGTATCGTTCTTAATAAAGATATATCTCCTTTGTCACGATAAAAAATTAAAATCTAAATGCCTATTAGTTTTCTCCAATGACCGGCTATTCAGATTTTCTCATTTAGCACTTCAAGGTTCAGAAAATGAAGACATTTTAATACAAATGGCACTCAGTGGATGTGCCACCCGAAAATAGTGGGTCATCGCAATTTAAAAGAGTGGATCAAACAGAGGACTTCCTGAAGAGGTCAATGCCAAATGTATCATTTCACATGCAAGATACTACGACTACGACAAATTTTATGTACCCCAGATGCAAAAAGAGGGCACATTCTTTTTGTGTTGGTATTCCATTTTACTACCTAACGATCACGGAAACGATGACGTATTTAACTAAGCTGCCGCCTCCATTTGGGAATTGTATATATTGATTTGTTTGCACATGATGATTGCTTATTATATATATTCGCACGCGTTATGCTTTAGGTAGTTTTTGTTGTTTACTGTCAAATTACTCAAGGCAATAAATTCAAGATAAACGATTTCCTGGAGTATAATAGGAAACAAATATTAGGACCTTTTACAAAGCTCTCTTCTAATTTAGCAAAGAAATTGCTAAAAAATAACTAACGAATAAAAATTTAATTTATTATTTTCTTTATTTTACAAACTAAAAATTGGAAATTAATTTCTTTAGAAAACGAAGATTACCTTCACCATTTTCACTTTCTTTAACACTGAAAATTATTTTCACTAAAAATATAAGTACTTAAAATTCTTGTATGATAATAAATTTAAAAGAATTTGCTTCGGGCGATTGTACATGCTCTTAAAAATACATATTAAATTTTGATTTTTGTTCCTAATTTCAATTTAGTTCTACACTAAGTTATGAAAAATGTACTATAAAATATATTAAATTGAAATATTCTTTAGTTTCTTAAAAGCTATTTTTCATTATCGTAACTAATTACTTGCTAAAAATTAATTTAAATTTTACTGTCAATTTTTGAAAGAAAATTGGTAAAAAGAAAATAAATGTAATTTTTGGTTTTAAGAAAATAAATTTTTCTTAAATGTCTGAAACAAATTTTCTTCAATTTTTAACAGTAAAATGTTGTTTATCGAATGCTATTAATTATACTTAAGTTTGGTTGAACATGTATATATAAAATTGGGAAATTACTGATGAGTCATAATGAAATTCAGAATATTAACCCATTGATAATCAATTTTCGTCATGCAATTCCTTTCTATCTGATTAATAACAATAAACAGTTACAGTTTGTCAATGTAGAAAAAATTTTAATCACATTGTTAAAATTAAATTTTACTATTATTTTCTTTACATTTTATATAATGTTAAAAATCTTAGACACTTAAAGTGCTTGGAATACAATGAAGAATTTTTTGAATGAAGCAAATTTCAGAATAATGGTTGTTGACACTTGGACAAGCTAAGCTCGCTATGCCTTGGCTATGCGAATTTAAGTCAATTGAGAGCGTCTTTCGATTTAATCAGAGCTCCATGAAGGTGAAACTACGACTTTTGCTCTTCAAATCCTCCGATAGACGGCAGCACCAGAGGATCTACTCCCTCAATTTTGGCATTGATCTGAAGGGGGAGTCAATTTATCCAGACCATTGCACCAATGGTTACTGCTCATCAACCGACCGCAGGACTTTCGTTTCCACAGATTTAACGCGCACGTATATCGCATGTACTCGGTGGGTCTTTGGCGGCATTGGGAATCGAACCCCAACTTTCCAGATTGAAGGCCGATACCACTAGGCTACCACGGCCCTACAATAAATGTGTTTGGATGCCGTTTAGACATTTTATCCAGTAGCGTTTTCCTGGAATATCTTAAATCAATTAAAACTAAAGTGATTTAATTTTTCCTTTTTGCTTAATTTTACTTCCAAAAAAAAGATCAAATAAAGTATCATTTTCGCATAGTAAAATTACTTTTCATTAAGCGATTCCTACATTTAATTCTAATGAAAATTATTATTAAAGTCATAAAAGTATTGATAAATAAAATTGTATAAGCTTTGCGAATATATTGATAGAATATCTATCATTTTTGCTATATATATATCATCAATAAATCTTGTTTGTTATATGATTTTATGCCTTGGTTCATATATTAAATACAGATATTTATTCAAAGCTTAGATTACACTAGTGTTTCTTTACAAAAATTCATATCTTATTTGTATACGAAAAACAAATTAGTATTTTCAAGCTATATTTTTTAATTTTATCATTTTTCACAGCCCTGCTCCAGCTAAAATGTATACAAAGATTTTTTTTTCCATTCATAAGATAGTTGTTATGGCAATTATTAATTATGGAAGAGGAACAAGCAGAAAAAATGATTGCGAAATAAGTTATTGATATCATGGAAGGAACTTCTGTCTTGACATAAATATTTCGCAAACAATATTATGTATAAACATGAATTAAATTTAAAATTCGATGTAATTTTAATTAAATATTTGCCTGCGTTTACCAAGAATTAATTATAATCAGGTAATAAGAAATAAATATGCTTCAGTTGATATTTTTTCTTAAAATAGACATCAAGCAAGTATTTTTATAGTTAATCTAATTCAAGGAAGTTAGTGGGAAAATCAATAATTGTTCAATAAATATTTACTGGATTCTGCTTTAAAAGCTAAGTATATTTCTATAATGTATATTTATAAGAAAAACATTACGGAAATTTCGTAACATACATCATTTTTTGTAGTATACAGGCCTCAAAAAGTTAAAGAACAAATTTGCAAATAAATGAATACAGAAACATTAAATTTTGATGACATGCGTACAAAATAGGTATGAATTAATTTTAATATAGAATTTTAAATAAGTAAACACATGAATAGTTTACAACAAAAAAGCAATCTCACTGGAAAAAGCCCTATTTAGAAAAATGAATAACTACAATAAAATGAAATAAAATATCATAGAAACATTTAAAAAAGGAGTTTTAATAAAAAAAATATACTAACATCTTGCTGGAATTTATTGGTGGAATCCAATTTCTATGCTGTCAATAAGGTTGTTGGTTATCGAAGTAGGAAGCAAAGGCCAGAAACGAAGTAAGTAGTTTTCCAGATCACCAACAGGGCCTGGATAAGGATTTAAAACAGCAACCAATTTACCTTGTCTTAAAACAGCAACCTTAAAACAGCAACGAAAACAGCAACCGATAATAGTTCTACACAGATGCTCTATGGGTTTCAGGTCTGAATATCCAGCTGCCCATTCCTTTCACTACAAGCCAATACTCTATAGATATTCTTCAACAACTACAGCTCGATGAGCTCTTGAGATGTCATCCATTAAGATGAAATTTTGGCCAATTGCACCGGTATGTAAGTAGACAGATGGGTCGAGGATTTCATCCCGATATCTCAAATCAGATGCATTTCATCCTTCGAAAACATGCAGGTCAGTATAAACAGCCTGCCTAAATATTTTTTCCACTACCACAGTAATAGTGTCTTTCCACTGTGTTATTGATGGCATCAGGTGCTTTGTTGCCTCCAGATCGGAAGCGTTCTGAATTGCTCGCCTGTAAAAATTATAGAAATTCTTTGCTGTCTGATCCACGAAACGCGTGCAGTTGCTCAGAATAAACCGGACCTTCTCTGTCGTTCGGTGAGAGGAATATAAGCAAATAGTCACTTTACAGAAAGACCTGTATGGTAACGACACCTTTGCACCATATTAGCGGATATTCTTCTGCATGATGATAGAGATTGATCTGAAACAAGTTGCGCCACAGAAATGCTTCGTTTCCCTCTAGATGAAAGAGCTATAAAATGATCTTTTGCAGGGATTGTTGCTAGAAATTAACAAGCTAGAAAGAGAGAAATCGAGCAAAATTATTTTTGATTTAATTATTTAGAAATTATTTAATCTATTTCAATTTTTAAAAGTGTGCTTGTGATTTTATAACTTGATATTTTTCATAAATTGGGCTAAATTTAGGTAAATTTTTAAAAGTGAAAACAATTATGTAAGCTTCATCCACTTTAATAAAAATTAATTAATAAAATTTCGAAGAACAAAGTTAAAACCCAAACTGATATTGCGCTGTTATCGAAATGTGTTACTGATATAAAATTCAAGTTAATAATTATTTTGACAGTTGACTAAAAAAATTATTATATAAGATAACCTTTGATGTTTGTATAAATGGTTTCTTGATTACATTCATAAATTCAAATATTATCATATTACACTTTATTCACCAGTTTGTAAATTTCAGTTTGCCAGATTTAAATTTAAAAAATACTATGTATTTATGGAAATATATTAAAAGAAAAATTTTAATTTTATTTAATATGGTAATAACAAAACTAATTAGATAAATTATCTTTACTTTGTATTTGTACGTTTAAATTCTATATTACAAAAGTCAATAAACATGAAAAATATCATCTGGAAAGTATCTTTAAAATATATAATGATTAAAAGAATTTCCGAATAAAATTGCAAGTTTTAGTACAATTTTGATATTTGTTTATGGATATTTCATTATTTTATATTTTAGATTATTCTTTCGATTAACAGCATTTTTATGTATTTTATGTGATACATTTGTTATACTGAATAAGCCATGATATGAAATAATTTAAATAATATGTATATATATATATATATATATACATATATATATACTATATTCTATAATATGTAAAATTTTAATGTAAGTTTATTGTATATTTAAAAAAAAGTTGTATATTCGTATTCTTGAATTATAGGCTGCCCTAATAATAAACTCTTTCAATATGTTATAGATTAGCTGACTTAGCATCGCCAAAAACTTTAAGAAATGGCAAAAAACCTCTACTCCTCAAATCCATCTGAAATATTTTTTTATTTCAAATTCGCTTTCCCCAAACTAGTAAAAAGTCATCGGTTATTTCGTTCTCTTAAAAAGAAAGAATTCTTACACTCCTCAAAACCGACAATTTAACTGAATTTGATATCACTTACATTTATATATATAATATATTATATTATATTATAATATATTACATTATATTTTATTATATATATATATATATATATATATATATATATATATATATATATATATATATATATATATATATATATATATATATATATATATATATATATATATATATAATCTGCTAAATACTTGCAAACCTACATATTTAGCAGTTTGCTAAAATACATTGTGCATCCAAATGAAAGTGACTTAAATGAAATTGTATACCTCACTTATTTTTATTTAATATTTAAAGCAAAAAATAATAAATAAATAACTTTGTGGCGCTTAAAGTAAATGAATTAATTCCTAAATGTTTTCATGATGATTTATTGCATAATATATAGCACGAAGATCTAGAGTTCCCTGAAATTATTTTGATTTGCATTTTTTATGCAATTTTGATTAAATAAATTTGTTTGTTTACTAAATTGTCCATAAATTAAATAAATTGTTTCCATTTGTTACATGTTTACATTTTGTGCGTAATAAAAAAATAGGCTTTTTTCAATGACACCTAAATAATTTTGTGATTTTTATTTCCAAAAAATTATCTGGATTCATATATCTACATTTTCTTATCATATTGTAATTTGCTTAACGCATTTACCCATTTTTTAATATTTTTCCTGCACATATTTATATAGTAATCAGAGGAGTTAGCATTTTCTATGAAAATAGAAGGTTAATGTGTTTTGAATATTTTTTAATATAGTAGAATTTTAGAGACACGTTAACTAAAACATTTTAGTTTATTTAATTAAATTCCTTGGATTAAAATAGTTCATTATAACGATAGAAAATTTGCATAACCATTTTCATAAGTCATTTTATAGCCTCCAGTGTTTAATGTTTTGAGAACTTTGATTAATACAGTTTCGAAAGAAATATCTTTATTTTATATAATAATTGACAAATTTTATTTGAAAATACAAAGCAATTTATTTTTACTTCCATATGTAATTATTTTTAATAAAAAAATATTCTTAAATATAAAATAAATTTAGATTTAGTTAATTTTATTTTATATATTAAATTAATCAATTTTAGTCATTATACATTAATTTAACCAAAATTAAACTACTTATGCTTAATATGTCCTCCTTATTTAGATTATAGGAAAATATTTTATGATTGTTATTCTTATTTATTTTCTTTTCAAATTTATAATGATTTATAGGCTGCTAACAAAATATTTTGTTAAACTATAGAACTTTTGAAATTCAAAAACAATTTCCAGTGAAGGAAGAAAGATTAATTGCAACAAACAACAACTTTTTTCCTAAATATTCAGTGTATTTATTCAAATGAAATAAAATTCATTTTCATTTAATGTGAAGATTTTGAGAAAAATAAAAAACAAACATAAGTTACAAACACTAAGAAATTTCCTTTTTATTAGATATAACAATTTTTTATTTAAATTTTGTAATGCATTCTATATTTCTTGAAAATATTGTGACTTTATTCTATTTTTCACTTTATTTGGTAATTAGTTATTATTAATTCTTTGAGTTGAAATCATTATTCAACTTTATTGGGACCTGGAAAACACACAGCAGTTTAATAATTTGTATTTAAAGCAGAACAAGAGCTTGTTGTTACTACAAAATCTAGTATAATTTTTTCCCTCTTAATAAAACGTATCATGCAAATTACTAAATAAGGAAACTGAACTGCAAAATATATAAAGAACTGTACAGTATTTCAAGTAACTTCACTTTCCCATACTGTTCCCATCTAAAAAAAAATTGTAAATGTAAATAATTAATAAATAATTAAGTAACTCAAATAAATAAATTTCACTTTATATTAATAATATACTTTTCAATACATATCCGAAAATTAAATTCCATTATTTATACATCTTAAAAATCCCGCATTTTAAAAGAACATTTATTAATAAATATTATTTTGAAATTTAATTAATAATTAAAAAGACATTATATGCGTTTTTCCTGATAAATAAATATATTTTTTCTACTTAAATTTAAATACAAATTTAAAAGCTAGATTCACGTTTCTTAACACGAAACTAAACATCCTCAGTTGAAATATTTTGTTTTATTTTTCAGATAAAAAGAACATGAAAATTAACTTTATCGGTTAATCTGAATTGAAAAATATATATGGGAATGTATTTAAAAATGTATTTAAAAAAATTACGATCATTACATTGAAATGCAAATGGCCGATTTATTTATATGCACAATTTCAAATTTTGAGTTGTTTTCAAATATGGTAAAGGTGTATATGAGCTGAAGTTTAAAAATGTAATCAAAAATAAAAATAAAGGATACTTATTAAATTTAGCATAATAGGCATATTTATACGAAGAAAATAGATATAATTATAACGTGTAGCCATATATTAATTTGAATTTCAATTCATCAAAAATAATACACTAAGAAGAAGTTATTATTCCTTCATTATAAAAAAATATGAAACGATTTTGGATTTACAATGTAACATCTTAATTAAAATTCAAAATTTAATTGAAAATATTATATTCCATTACTTACATATTACTTAAGAATTTGGTATATTTCAGTCACACTTAGTATTAAATGTTACGCAGTTAATATTATTTTCAGTAATGTAGATATACCATATAGAAAAATAAGTATTCAGCTGTGTTTTGTTAGTCAAAATGTGATTTCTTTTAAACTTAATTTGCGTATTTGTTTTGTTTTAAAATGACAGGAAACTTATTTTATTGTCATTCACATTTATTTTACAATCATAATTTTTGATATTTAGTCAAATAAAGAAAATAAGTATAAGCAATGACTTCAAGCCTAAGTAGAATATAATTTTCTACTTAGAGAAAAGAAACATTTTCTTAAAAAGATTGCAGTTGTATTTTTTATCCAACCTTGGAGCTGGCGGAGCACTTGAATGTGTTCAATATAACGGATATTTAAGATGAGGGTTTTTAAAAAGTGAAGTTTAACGGAACAGGTAATAATTTCTACTTTTGACTGTTTTAAAATTTCATACCCTTATTTTAAAATTGCTCATATTTTTCTACTTTTTTATGTCATTAACTTCGAATCATATGGAATACTTAAAGCTTCAAATTACTAATTTACATGATTTAGAAACTTCGATTGCAGAAAAATATATCATCCCAAAGATTTTGTTGGATATTTCATATACATTGTTCATTTTTCCATACATTTATTTATTTATTTCAAATATTCATTTTCCCATTGACAGACTGACTACTGTCTCATCATAGTATTCCCTGAAAATATAAAATGAAGCAAGGTATTTTCCTTGATAAAGATCTTTAATAATTAATAAAATACATTTTTTTAACAAAAATAGCTAAGAACTTTAAAACTAAAACTGTTTCAATATTTTCAACAGATGAAGTATCTAATGCATACTTTAAAAGGAAAATCAATATAATTTATTTTTCAATATCACAAATTTGAAAAATATTTTAAATTATTGCATGGTTTTTGAAGAACAACTCTTATTTATACATTTAATTAACAGGACAATTTATATTTGTAATCTTTGAAACTGGTAAAATGCAAATTTAATTCATTGATTGAATGAAATTAATATTTATTATAAAATATAAATTCATATTTCGCTAACCTATAACAAAAGTTTGAAAATCAATGAATTGTTTCACTTACTGACAATTTAAATCAGGATAAAAAGTTATTTATATTTGAAACTAGATTTAGGGTTAGATTTGTGTTAATGATTTATCATGAATATTTTGCAAACGGGATGTCTTCTACATTTACTTTTAAAATTTCAATGATTAGAACTTGTAATAAAATTGGGTAAATTTGTTAGGATGAAAATATCTTAAAACTGTAACTTAGGAAATTTTAACCGTAATTTTAAAATTACAAGCAAACTGTCATAATTAATGTAAATTTACTGTGAGTCACTGTTAAAAATTTTTTGAACTAAACATAAAAAAGTGTTATAGTATTTAATTTACAATTAATTAAGTTAAGAATCATTTTAACATGTTATTTGAAATTATATGCGTGCATAACACTTTTTCAATATTCATTAATATATTAATTATATTTACTCATTACTTCTGTGATATTTGGGACTATATGTAAATTCATAAAATAAAATTACAGACCTCAATTTTTTATACTTCAATATTGTTATTATATTTCCTATTCATTTTGCAATATTTTTATAATTAGGTATTGTAGCTCATGCAAAAACAGGGCAAAAATTTCATATCTAAGACCATTCTTTAATTAGAGATTAAGTTTTATATTTTATGCTTTTATGTTCAGAATTTCCAATACCCATTTCAGTTTCAGTATTTTATGGATAGAACATTCTTCACTTGGTTAGCAAACCATATTATTTTTAAGAACACATTAAATAAATATTTTGTAAAAAAATGATGAATGCCACAAAGTGTGAAAGTATATTTATTGACTTTTTAACACAATAAATTATTCAGAAATTATGATGTCAAATTGTTTTTATAGTTTCAGTTCACTATATTCTGATTTCAGTTTAATATTTACAGTTCAATATTTAAAACAAAAAAAGTCTTCAATGTAATATTTTTAATGATATTTTAATTAATAATACAAATAGGTAGTCCTCAGTAAGATATTTTTTTAACTTTTATTAACTTAAAATACTTTTTCAACAAGTAGATTTGTGATTTAAACCAAATAATGAAACATTTAAATCATGAAACATTAATATCATGAAAATATGGGTTGTCCATCACATTTTAGACTGAAATTTAATTTGCATTTTAAAAGTCAATAATACAACTAAGTTAATTAATTTCATACATTTAATGTTTATATGATCATTATTAAAATTCTTTAATTATTTTTAAAAAATAATACAATAATCTATTGAATATCTCTTAAACATTTCCTGGAAATTTAATAATTTTTATAATTCATAATATAGGCAATATCAGCTATAGAAATATGAAATGCAAACATGTTATTTAAAATTAATAAGTTATAATTTATTCATATTTTATTCTATATTGAATACTGTCCAAGGATAAGAAAATATAATATATTATTTTTCCTAATTTAATTTGTTAATTCTTATGTATTGCTTAGTTCCATTTGAAATAATGCAATTTTTGAGAATTTCGTAATTAATTGAAAATAAAATTTACAAAATATCTTTGTTGGTATTCACTATACTTTATTATTATAAATGACTAATTCAAATTATTGCAGAATATAATGACATGATTAAATTTTAAGTACTCATGCAAAATATGGTTGAAACATTCTAAATTTAATATATTTGCACTATTCCTGAAAATAAGAAACATTTGGAAATTAAATCATACCTCTAGGGTATAATTTTATTTGTTACACAATAACATACTTCACATACCCTCGTCGTCATTAGTGAACACCGAGGTTTTCGACTTGCAAGGTATTGAATCACAAAGTTCTAATTATGGCTCATGGCTCCTCAGCGTATCAAGATAATGCAATTTCCTTGTAATTAATATGAAACTAATTTTGTTAATTAAATAAAATCAAATTATTAACTATGTTTAAAATATGCATTTTAGTTTTGTGATTTATTTTTATGTATATAATAAATTAAAATATTTGTATTAAATAAAAAAGTTATACATTTTTAAGAAATGGGAATGATATGGACTAATAAATTATTTTCGGGAAAAGTGAAAGCACATATCTGTACGGCTGTTGAATTTAAAATTGCTACATATGTACACAAGTATAGTTAGTAATGCAGGTTTAATATGATCTGATAATTTTTCGCCCATAATGATTATGATTGTCTCCAGTATGGAGTTTATTAACGAGGCTAAAACTCGTCAATCATTCATTAGACAGTTTTTATGACATGGCTGAAGATTCAATTGCTAAAGATAGCTGCAAAGATTTTTTGTAATCGATAGATTCCATTCGGCATTGGTAAAGAAGACTTGTGCTTTATTTTAGAGAAAGATAACATTTCACAAACAATAAAGCTACTGGCTAAAATATAACAGGAATGTAACGGGTATCTTCAAACTGCCTAGTGTTCACAAAACAAGAACGTGACGTGTCTCATGATGGGTCTGTATGATAATTTTGAGTTTAAACTGTGTATTGATGTGGACCCCCTATGTTTTTAAACAAGGTGACTTTAAATATGTATTATGCTCTAAACCAAACCACAATTCATCTAAGGACACAACATGTTATTAAAGAACCTACTTTTTTGTTAATTATATCATTGAAGGCACTCCTATTTATGATATAGTGATGACTATAAATGATTCTAAATTATCAAGATGACAATCCCTGCTTCTTCAATCAACATCAAACCGATCATGCACACATTTCTAGAAAACAAATTTGATTTTTGATTCATGGCTCTTGACAGAGTTATGCGATTCATTAAATCAATATTTTTATATTTTTATTATAATCTGTATTTTCTACATATAATAATAGCTGACAGCTGTGATCGTGTGCAGTTCTCTGTATGAATGTCTGAGTCCTATGATTACATATTCGGCAAACAAACATAGGTGGTATCGCTAAAATAGCAACAATACGGCCATTAATCCAACTAATATTTTGAAGGGAATAATTGTAATTCCATCTATGTCAGAAACGGGGTAATAAGTATTTCTTCATTTGAAGTGAGATATTACATAACTTTTGAAAAGGTAACAACTTTTATATGCAAATTATGTATGAGAAATCTGCAGTATAATTTCTTCATTTAAACACATTGATAGTTACATTATTTCACTGCAGAGGAATTAGTCTATTTCCAATACTTCTCAAAATATTTTCTAAAGTATTATCCGATAGAATTAAAAAAGTATCAAAGAAAATGAAGAACAGTACAAGCAGGTTTCAGGGGAGGACAAGAGACTGCAAAAATGCGAGTTTCCATCCACTGCGAGTTATAATGCGAGACTGCGAGTTTCTATCAACAGAAATATCAAAGAAAAAATATTCAACTAAAAATAATTATTGACTTAAATTCATAGAGTTTGCGAACACATTTGATTTCACAATATGAAATGTTTATAGAAAAATTTTTAACTTTACGAACTCCAAGAAAATATTATATTTACCAATTAGAATTCATAAAATGGAAGCGAAGGGCAAATCATTTTAACAGAATATATAGTTAGCAGCTTCTACATTACAGATGGTGCTATACAGGGATACTTACTATAATAAATGCTGTTCAATATTGCTTCTTATACTGTTGATCACGAGGGTAACATTAAAGATAAAAAAATCTGGAACCGCAGATGAGTTGATTGATTGGATTGTCACTCAACGTTTATTTTTTTGGGCATATGAGCGAATCAGACCGAAATTTACGGTTTAAAGTGGATCCCTAACCACTACAAGCACCAAGCCCAATGTCGAATATAGATCCAAGAACTGTTGAACCAAAGGTAAGTGCACTAATCATTCGGCTACGAGCTAAGATGGAATCAGATGAGAATTCAATAGAGTGCTGAAAGATATTGACTATATTTCCTGGAATTAAAGACATGCAAAAAAATGCAACAAGATTTAAAGAAAATGCTGAAAATTAAGCCTCGCTATTAACAAGAAGGAGACAAAATCATGGAAATTAATAATCGTAACCAAAATCCAATTTATATAAAAGGTTAGGAGGTAAAAGTGAAAGACTTAAATACTTTGGTTTAATTATCTCTAGCAAAAGTGATCAAACAATGTCATTATATCAGTGATAAATAGATCACATCATGAGTAAAGAATTCTATTTAAAATTTCAAGAGCGAGACATATTTATAAAAGATATTAGAAAAGTAATTACTGAAAAATGTTATCAACTTTGAAATTAGAATAATTTAAAAATAGAAATTTCTTCAAATAAAAATTTCAAAATGATTCAAATAAATATGTTTTAAAAGTAATTATTTGTTATAGTAATACAAAATGAAAGACTAAATATTAGTAAATATTTATCAGAAAGTTAAAATAACAAAATTATACAAAATTTTACTATTTTACATAATTTAATTATTCTTAAATATATATGCCTACATCAGTAATATGAAATTTTAATTATTGAAATTTTCAGAACCATAAAGTTTCATTACACTTTCAGTGCATCTACAATTGATTATTTACCTGAAGTTCTCATAAAAAATCAACAAAATTTAAGCAAGACTTTTATTTTTTTATAAATAAAAGGAAAAAATATAGTCTTTCTCTACTATTCATTTTATGTTTTTATAATATATGTGATAATATGCATTAGCTTTTTACAATTTTGATCTCATATACATATAAATGTCTAAAATTACTCCATTAATTGTTTTAAATATTTCATATAGTATTAATTATAACTTTTCAAATGATCATTTGCATTAAGTTATTTGAAAAGAACTGTGATAATTACTGTCATATTTTATATTTCCGTATTAAAGGTAAATTAAATATATATTAAATGATTTTTTATAACTTGAAATATATCTATTTGAGCAAAAACTGTTTAAAATATGATTCAATACTATATGACTTTGTTAGGTTCCATAAACTATATTACAGGATAACACAGCAAATTTTGATAAAAGCATTACATTGTCAGGGTATTGTTTAAAAAAAGTTTAGTAATAGGATTTCAATTTTTTAAAAAAATTATATTTTACTAAACACAACATATTAAGACAGATTCTAGAATCATATAAGTATATAATAAAATAATAAAAGTGTACAAAATAACATAAAACTCATTACAGAAACTACACAGAAACACATCAATTTTCAATAAATTGAAAAGATTAAAGCCAAAAGAACAAATACATATTTTGTATATAAAATTACATTTTTCATAGTTTAGCTAATTACCCGAATTGCCTTATTTTACTCAACAAATAAACTGTAATAATTTAATAAGATTGTAAGTTGAAACTGGAAAATATTTTATGTGGTATATTACTTATAAATGGCTTACATTGTTTTAATAAGTAATTTTTACACATCCGCATTTAATAAATCATATAGCTATAATTTTACTAAATTTAGAATATTAAAATTCACTGCAAAAATGTTGAAGTTGGATAAATTAAAAAAAGTAATTTAAAATTTTATGTAATCAAAATATAATTTTCTTAAATTTTATTTTTTGTAAAGATTAAACATTAAAGTGTATCAAAATGTTGGATGCCTGAATAAACATTAAAATAACTGTAAGTACTCTTCTCTGAATATTTTTTTCAATAATTAAGTTGAATAAAAGAAAACCAGTTGTAATAAGTTATATTTATGCATGAACTCATCACAAAATTTATATTGTATAAAACAAGAAATTAATTGAACTCCGAAATAAACAATATATAAAAATGAAACGTCTGATCCCATCAATAAATGCTTATGAAACATTCCCTTTTCTTCCAATTTAAAAAATTTTTATGGCACATTAACACCAAATATGTTATACTACCCAGAAATTCCGTAAATAGCTTTTTTTATGATATAGCAAAAGTAGTATAAATAAATAAATGCAATCAATGCGTTTACTTTCATTATTTATTACTTACATAGTCTGCAGGCTTAAAAACCACCTTTATGATTAAAAAAAGTTTTCTAGCTTATCAATATATTTTAAATTGCAATATTTAAATTTAAAATTGCAGTTAAATTCCATTTATTTTCTATGCAATATCATATGTTTTACCTAATAGGTAACATTAAATATGCTGTTTGAATAATTGCATTCCTGATTTGTAGAAAAAAATAAAGGAAGTTTGATACACTTATATTGTTTAGGTAACATAAAAAATACAAGTAATAATTGAAGACCACTCTTTTGGGTCAGGAATGATTTATTGATGCTCTCAAAAATATTAAAATGTAAGTGAAATTAGATAGGAAACAATCAATTTCACCAAGTCAAAATACAACAAATAAAAACATTTTAAAAACATCAAATGCATTGAGCTAAGAATAAAAGAAGATTTGTCTTGTTATTATACGTGTGTTTCTTATTTATAAGAAACTAAGAAATTTATTTATGTAGTGACAACGTGAAATGAGATTTTAATGAGTTTTTGATGTGTATATTTAAAGATTAGGATTTGAAATATTGTTGCTGGTAAGCTGATTTAAAATACATAACGGATTTAAAATACATAAGGATGAAGTAAAAGAAATAATAATTTTACACGAATAAATAAGATGCATACATGTTAATTTGTATATTCTTCAACTGAAAATGCATGGGTTTATATATGTGAATGATTTATTAAAATAATTGTATGTTACGTAAACTTCACACAATCGTCATTAATGGATTATATAAGTGGATTACATCAATACATTCTCAAAAAAACTGGGAAAAACTGCATAAAAATTTTTTAATTTTATTAATTTAAAATTTATTTATAATTAATAAAGCAATTATAAAACATCCCAAGCATTAAATACCCTTTATTGCATAGCACCAAACTAAATCATTTACATTAAATAATTATAATAATACTTATATGTTGTTAAATAATAAAACAGGAATAAGGTAATATCAATATTAGATCAAAAGCTCACAACCACGAAAATTCGAGTATTGTATTCAACAATGTATCATAAAAATAGACGTCTTTCATAAAATAATAATAATGAAAATAATGTAAATGGAACTAGTTTTTCTGCTTAAGACTTGAAGTGACATATCTGCCCACAACTCATTAAATATCCAGAGTTTTTGTATATATATATATATATATATATATATATATATATATATATATATATATATATATATATATATATATATATATATATAATAAAATATTAAAATCACTAATAACAGCTATTAAATTCTATTTCTGATTAAAAGTAATTTTAAAATATTGAAAAAACCACAATTCATACTGTCATACCTGAATATTTCTGGCATACACACAAAATTTACAAAAGATATTAACATTAATTAAATAATAAAAAACATTATATTAAAATAAATTCTAATCACACTATTATTATCAAATTTTTTTTAACTATCAAATATAGATTAAGTTAAGGAGGAATTTGTTTTTCTTAAAAACGAAAACATTATATTTAACTGAGACAATGAAAAAAATATTCTAATGATTAAGTTTTTATGCAAGTTAGTAATTATATTGAACAGAAATTTTAAAAGTACAAGCTGTTTCCACCTAGTTTTTTCTAATATGAAAACACATGGTTTTTCCTGTCTAAAATGACAATTAAACGCTTAAGTGTGTATATGCCGGCCCAAACAGTTTTATGCTTTAACAGTTTGTAATACCTTTATTTTATTTATTTTGCATCATGAACAATTTTAGTAATTAACTTAGTATATAAATTCTTTTTTTATGCATTCTGAATTGATTTGTATAAACATTAGTAAAATAACTTTATATTTTAGAGAAGACAGTAATGAAAAAATATAATCATTTTATGAGTTAAATGAAGATAGTAATCTTTAATCAATTTAGTAATTTTAAATCCATTTTAAATGATTCTAGAAATGTTTTTCTATGATTTATGATAATTAACATTAGTAAGTCCACAAAAATTCTTCATATTATAAATCAAAACAAAGTTAGGTATCGGTGCTGAGGCTAAAATCTTTTTTCCACTTATTTTTTGCATTTAATGTAATTTTATATACCATACAAAATCTTTTTAAAGAATAGAATATATGAAGTTATTTTTTTTTTGCTTATTTACAAAATTAAGTACAGCATATGAACGCTTTCATAATTCAAATATTTAAATATTAAGTGGAATAAAAAAAATCGATGCATAGCATTTTGCTGTAAGTAAGTTAAATGCATTCAAAAAATTTTTTTCCAATAATTTATTTTATAAATCAGCTTTTCAACTTGAAATTAACTTAACATTCATTAATTTATATTAGACAGATTTTCATTCATTACTTATGAAATAGAAACAAATTCAAAACATATCCTATTAGATATTCAGCTAATAAATATACATCATAATTAGAGTTACAAATATTTAAAAAATATCAAAAAAGATCTAAAAGCTTTAATTATTCAATATATATTAGAAATGATATAATTAATTTATCTAATTAATAACAACCATGTTAAGTTTAAAACAATTAAAATCCAAAGAAACTCTGTGTTTTTTTTCATTATTAGATCTTTTCGTCATTATCAAGAGGAATCATTTACTATTTCATTAACCGGGTATTATTTGTTAAAATATATGAAGATTAACGTAATATACATTTATTAAAAAATTAAAACAAGTTTCACATGACTTCCTGATTTTAAAATATATTCTGATACAATAAAACAAATCCAAAAATATTGAATAGAAATGTAACAATAGAATATGAGAAAGAATGTCATTATACGAAAATATTATTACAAAACCCATATAGTGATGTTGCAAACATCTTTCTAGGTAATAAAATTACAATTTTTTCTTAATATCAAATAGTAATAAATATAAAATAGGTAATAATGAATTGTAATAGGAGATTCATAAAAAGAGTATCATTGAAAAGTGGTAAATATTCTAATCTTTGATATCATGCAATTCTGTATGCAATTTGAATATCATGATCCATGAAACTATACCTTGCACAAAGGAAGCAAACCTATCTAATATTAGCAATAAGCCAAATGAGATACTCCCAATGTCAATTCTTGACGGATTTGAAAGCCATAAGCGGAGAATTTTTTGGGTAAATATGTAATAAATAACTTTCTAGCTATTAATAGTATTTTCTCAAAGAACATTTAATCTATTTTTTCTACGTATGGAAGTTCATAACAATGCGTTGTTGCGCCACTAATGCACATATGGTAATTGTAGTTCATCGACGAGGCTGGCTATTATACACAATTGTTAGAAATGAATATCTGCGGAATTACAGAACATAGATTTGTCCAATAAATGATGTTCTGTGCTGCATGGAACAAACATCTATAAAAGCTTTCAGTATTTTCTAAAAGCAAACAACCAACTATAAGTGCCAGTGATTGTAGTTTTCTGTAGACATTTCAATCAGGAGGAAAGAGCATTATAATTTTTGAAGGATGTATCTTCGCAATAATATATTCTAGAATACTTGACGGCTTAAAAGAAATGAAAGTGTTCTTTTAATGACCATCTACTTCTACATAAGTATTCCTTTTCCACAATATTGTGACATCAAATCTCAAACATGTCTTTTACAGCTCTAATGTGCATGTGTTATTCAAAGAATATTTGGTCAAAATTAAATTAATTAGTCTCAACAATATTTGGAGTAATAAGCTATCAAGAATTTGTGAGGATCTGCCATCCCATTTGCTCGTAACATACGTTTTCAACCATGCTGCCTAATTTTTATTTTAGAGGTCGATATAACTCCAAATGTCCCTTAGCAGCTTCTGTTCAATGACACTCAATTTGAACGTCTTTCAAAGGCTTTCTCTAAAAAGAGTGATTATTCTGAACTTGTGTTTATAGTCGTATAAATGATACCGGTCTATGAATTCTCATTTTTCTTTGTCATGTCTTGACATGAATCCAAATTTCAAGTTCAAGTGAGTTATTCCTAATATTCAATTATCTTTTATTTTAGCTTTCCATAACCTAATAGCAACACAGCTTTTAATGGAGTATAACGACGTATATACGAGGTTTGTCCGGAAAATACGTATAAAAGTTGAATAATAACTTTATTTTACTGTTTGCAGTCACCGCCAGGTGGCACTACTGCTGTAACTAATCCCATCAATGCTCAGTTCGAGTCAGACCATTCTGTGTATAAGTAGGAGTGTGCGGCTGCTTGTTGAAAGTTACTCTTTTTCTCCTGCCGTCGGCATGGAGCTCTCTCTGATTGAGGAACAGAGCCAGAGAGTGAAGGGAAATTTTTACGTTGAAGTTTTGACAAGTCTCAAAGCTCGTGTGGCCCAAGTTCTACCGGATTTGGCAGAAGGGAGCAGGTGGATGCTTCATAACGACAATGTGCCCGCTTACACGTTGCTCGTTGTGCGTGACTTTTTGGCCCGAAGCTCAATCAACGTTACAGACCACCCGCCTTATTCAACTGATTTAGCCCCTTGTGACTTCTTCCTGTTCCCTAAGTGCAAAATGGTGCTTCGGGGGCGGCACTTGGGAGATGTGGACGGCATCAAGGCAGAAACGACACGGCAACTGAACAGCACTACAACTGAAGACTTTCAGCAACGTTATCAACAGTGGAAACGGCGTTGGCAGAAGTGTATCTCATCCCAGGGTGAGTACTTTGAAGGAGGCCATATTGTAATATCTGAATAATTGTAAAATAAAGAATTATTCAACTTTTATACGTATTTTCCGGACAAACCTCGTATAACGAATATAACGATAGCATGCATTTGATAAATTTTAATTTTAGGGGAAATTCAAAGTTCCAGTTCAGGTGAGTTATAGTAAATATTTAATAAAATTTTACTTCAGCTTTCAATGATCTAGTGGTAACACAGCACTTTATGGAGAAGAAGGATGGTTATTCGATTCAAGCAACAATTGAACTAAGAATTAAGGTACATAAGGTTAACGGAAAGTCCCAATGTTTGACTGGATTCAGAATTTTAAAATACCACTACATAGAATTTTGATATAAATGGCTAACCATAGGCTTAAGCGTTACTTGTTTTGAAAAATTAGTTTGAATATTTGTGTAAATTATATTATGAGATATTTATTCTAATTAGAATTCGGAACTAATCATTTATAATTTTGATCAAAGTAAAAATGGAATATATCAATTTTTGATATTCTGTTTGATGGAAAATTCAGATTCCCTTAATGGATGTTTATTTGTAAAGCTATGTATCTGCATATGTTTGCAAACAATTTGTTGACCAGTGCTTCTGCAAATTTAATTGCTCTAGAAAACTCTGGTTATTTAGAATATATATATATATATATATATATATATATATATATATATATATATATATATATATATATATATATATATATATATATATATATATATATATATATATATATATATATATATATATATATATATATATATATATATATATATATATATATATATATATATATATATATATATATATATATATATATATATATATATATATATCAATCTTAAAACATATAAACGACAATATAGCAATATTAATAATATAAAAAGAAAAGGAAAAATATATTTCTTCAAGTATTCATTCAAAATAATACATTTATATGCTTGACATTTTATATGTTTGTATTACTTTGATTGTATTTTGTGAAAAATTAAAAATGTTTTTTGTGTTACTTTTTTTAGTTAAACAATGATTAAATGTAATAAATTAAATGTTAAAATATATACTCATTGTTCTTCAAAAATTCAAGTAAATGCACCGTACATTTCATGCTTATTAATAATAAATGTCATGATTTTCATTTATTTCTTAAAAAACCATATAATGGTAAGTTTTCTTAATGCGGTAATCTGTCTGAGAAATAAACTATGAAAAACGTATAAAATTGCTTATTGATAAAAAAAAATATTTACCTTTTATTTCTGAATGACTTTTAATTATTAAAATGCATTTGTAGTTTCTTCATTGCTTAACTATTCCCCTTTAAGTATTTTTTACTATCTTTAATATGTGGTTCTTGGGATGATTCCTTAAAATTTTATATTCTATTTTAGAAAAAAAATGTATTGAAACTGAAAATACGTATTATCAATGAAACGAATACTTGTTCACAAGAAAGTATATATTACTAGGACTTTTCTTTAGATAATATTTTAGAATACATCTTTAAATAATAATACATAACTATGAAAATGAAGATAATTAATGATAACAATTATTTCCTCATTTTAAACTATAATTTAAAGATTTCTATATTTGTAACGGTTTTTTAATCAAAGGAGAAAGTCATTCTAAATATTTGAAAAATATTTTCTATGACGCATTAAATTATTTGCACAAATTTTACTATTATGTTTAAAATATTAATTAGCATTAAATAGTATCTTACTTAATGATATAAAAATATGAATCCAATTAACTTTTAAAGTTTTAACAATGTTCAATAATAAGGAGTTGCCATTTAACTCTTAGAATTTCTTAAACTACTACTCTACTACTACTGCTTCTACTTAAACTACTTCTCTTTCAATATTTATTTTCAACAGGCTTTCAATATAGTGGTTTAAAATATACCAAATCCTAAATCCAGTACTTTTTGGAAATATGAATGATGACATCTCGATGCAGGATTTGAAGGATTAATGCTTCAGTTCAAGAATTGCCACTTATATTTTAGTTTCATTTGCTATGTAATAAACTTCTTTTCTCATGCAGACAAATATAGCTATGAGCAAACGGATCGATTGGCCAAAGAGTGTTGTGGCCAAGATTCCTCTTCAATACACACTTTTTCAGAATATGAGTCTATTGTTAATTCTGAAATTTTTAAGAGGTCGAAGATTACAGCCATAACATAACAACAAATTTTTTGATGAAAGGGAGAAAACTAATTTAAACTGAGTTTTAACTTAGTATAATAATTTGTTTTTAAGTATTTAACAACATGTAACATACCAAAAATAATTTATGTGTAGTATGTACGCTTACAAACTCTACATTAAAGTTAAATAGTTTTACATACTGTAACACTGTAGCTACTATTTACAAGAATATTTTAATATTACCAGGGAAATTTACATAACACTTAAGAGATATAAATTGTTTCATGAGATCATTACTCGCAGGTTTAAAAACTCATTACTCGCAGTTTTCAGGACATAAATGAAAAGCACTAATTTCAACTGAAATATGGCTTTTGCAATGCTATATAAACATTATAAAATACAAGACGTAAAAAATTCAAAATAAATTGGAAAAAATAAAAGATGAAATTTCATTAAAATAATTTATATATCTTTCATGTTTCAGTATTTTATTTAATCATGTGACTATGCAATCAATTGCTGCTATTTGATAAATAAGATGAAGAGTAACTTTATAAATAATGTAATCTGAGAATACTTTTTTTTCAAACTATATTTTTCTTATGGATAGAAAAATGCACAAGCTTTCATATTAAATTTCTAAATAGAAAAACTATATGAATAAAATAAGAAAATTTTTTATATAACTTTTTATTCTTTTTAAGTAAAAGGACTTTGTTAGAAAAAATGTATAGTCTTTAATGTTAAATTTCTAAATAAGAAAGATATATGGTTAAAAAGGAAACATTTTTAAATTATTTTTATTCTTTGTTAAGAGGTTATATGTATAAAAATAAATTTTGTATTTTTGTATATCAAAATGTGAGATCAGTAACACAAAATAAAATGCATTCAGTAAAACAATATAATAAAATAATATTTGTAAGCCTTCTCTCCATAATATTGATAGAAGTGACTAAAAAATTAAACATTTTGTCCATTTGTTTTAGTAAAATCCTTTGTGAAAAAGTATCACATTTTCTTTATATTTAAAATAGAAAATAAACCATTCTCAGCTTAAGCCTTTGTTTTAAGCACAGTAAAACTTTAAAAGGTTAGTTTGTATTCTTGAATTGCCAGTAAAAATAAAAAAAAGTTTGTTTGAAAATTCTGTATAATTGCCGATTCACAAGAAAATAGTAGAATTGCATGATACGTATATTTTTCTGATTTCAATAAAACAAGTTAAATTTAAAAAACAAATTTTTTGTTTCATGAAAAATCTTTCAATGGTTGTTGATGTATGGATGAGAGTTCATTCCAATGCCGCTTTTTAACATACATGATAATTTATAAATTAAAAAAAAAGATTTATGTTATAATATTTTTATATTGTAAATCTAATCAATGTTTACTTGTTTCCACTTTCTAATTCCATGAAAAACAAAAAGCAATAGGTATATCACTTTACAAAAGCAATTCCTGTTTTGTTTCAGTCAAATTTATACTTTAATTGCTGATCTAAATTTAATCATTTATTTATTTTCGCATTCTACATTATATTTCTTAACTAGTACATTTTACTTCTTATTTTTAAAACACAAATTGATAAAAATTCAATATTTCCTTTTTTTTTTCTATTTTTTAAAATTTAGTTATAGGGTTAACATGAAATTTGAATAAGAACGGAACATATTGATATTGCAAATCAAATAAAAACAATTTGAAATTCAAATGCACACACAAACTGATAATTTAGAATTAAATAAACTGCTTACATAAATCTACTTTTCGAATTATATTTTTTGAAAACAAATTAAGCATATCAATAACCACGACTTTAAAAATGTTTGTCTCCTATTGTGTATTTACAGTTCTCTACATATAAAATAAATATCTACTGAAGATTGAAAATTTAATTACAATTAGATTTCAAATTTTTGATTCTAAATAATTTCCTTATAATGCAGTAAGCCTTTTAAAATAGTGCAGTTAATCACTTGAGAGTCATATAAAAAAATTAACATTAGAATGCTGGGAAAGATACGAAAGCTTATATGTCCTATAATCATGAGATATTGAATTAACTAATCAGAAAATATTCATCTTTCAATATATTTATGAATAATTTTAATTTAAAAGCTTCTTTCTTTAAAAATATTATAGAATTGCGCTATTTATAATTTAAAGTATATTTATAATATATCTGGAATTAAATAATTATAACTGAAATTATAAAGTCAACTTGCTTAATTAAATTTATTCCTTAGAGAATAAAACTCATGATTCATTTGCTTAATTTAATCGTTCTCTGCACTATCTACCCACATTTAATTCAGTCACTTATGTGTCACATGTTTTTCTTGAGTGAAGTTCTCTTACACACATGACTAAATAAACATATAAGATATCAGAACAAAAGAAAAAATTCCTGCAATTTGAATTTAATAAGTTTAAATTAATAATAGTTAGAGTGAAAATCCTAATAATACTTGAAAATAAATTTTAATTTGATAAGGCACATGGGAAAGTATGTTATTATTGTAATTAAACTTTGTTGATTTTAATTAGTTCAGAAATTTTATTTATTTTTTGTACGAAATATTTTGATTACTTTTTATCTTAATTTATGAAATATAATAATCATCTTTTTCAGATGTTAGCTTTTCATACCAATTTTTAACAATAGTACAAATTCTGATGAATGTTTATTTTTACTGAACTTATTAATTACATATCTTTAATGTAAAATCAGATCCCTCGAATCCTAATCTTCAAAGTTATTTTAATTAACATATTAAAATAACTATACAGGTATGTAATGTTATACATACCCTTATAGTCAACCAGGTATTCTGTAAAATGTGAACTCTGGTATAATTTTACAAGTCAATTACTTTATTTGATTATTTCTTGAAAAATTTCTAGTATTGTTTTAAATGAACTTCAACTACTTTCTTTTTTGTGGAACATACATGTCTCTGTTTATTAAATTACATTTTAAATAAAACTGGGAAAGTAACTTTATTCAAAATAATTGTTAGAATTAGAATTACAGAAACTGTTAAAATACACATTTTGTAACTCTAATTAAACTTTAATAAGAATAAATTTAAACATTTAAAATATAATCACAAACAACCTATTTTATTTTATTCCAGTTTTTCATTATTAAATAATCCAATCTTTATGAAATTGTGACTAATCAACTTTTAATTATATATAATTTTTAATTTATAAAAATTGGTTTTTAAAAACTTATTTTTGCAATGCTGTTGATAATATATTCAATGCATTGATCATATTGAACTAAGGATCCATTTAAATTGTGAAAAAATGGAAACGAGGGATATTTTCTATAAATTTTGTATTTTCAAATTATATGATACCAAAAAATGACAAAACTCTGATAAGAATCATGAATAAAATGCTTTTTTACTTATTGCTGTTAATTTTATATAATTTTGATTTTTACAGAATTTAAAATTGCATATATCATTCAATATCTATATATCGTTATGGATAATATAATTCCTAATGAATAAAAATATATTGTTTATATAAAAATAATATAAATGAGGGAAATACGAGTTCATCAAAACACATCTGCCTTTGCTTTTGCTTAAGGTAAATGATATTTGTGTGTAGGCTTTATCTTTCATAAAAATAAGTATACATCTATTGCAAAGAAGCCTTTTTTATTAAATGTTATCAAATTTTGTATTGTTTAATAAATACTTATCTTTAGATACAGCACAGTTTTGTAAATTATTTTAATATATAATAATGTATAACTTTACAATTATAGAAAATTATTCATTGCAAAATTCAATTAAAAATAATTTATTTTCATCTATGGAAATATTTGGTCTGCAAATATAAAGTTTCTATTGTAAAAAATTATTTATTATTATATTAATATAAATAATTATCACAAGAATCCTCTACGTACATAAACGATAATACATTTTATGTGATTACAATTTTGTTTGCTCAGCGTTTGCTTTACAAATGTAGGATAAAAGTGTCTATTGATATACGTATTAAATATTACATTTAATCAGATGTAATTTTGACAATAATAAATAAACAATGTTAATTATACCTAATATCATTCAGACAAAAGTATTATCCATGATAAAACTTTACTAAATATGATATATCGTTTGCTCTCTTTCTCTTATTCGTTTATTACTTCAGTACATGAGAATTTTATGCCTGGTCCAACATATTAGAAATACCTGAAAAGTAATTTGAATCTTTCTTCATCATCTACATTTTCTTTTTCTTATCGCTACCATTAGTTATTCTAATTATGCAATGAAACAAAATTTAATTGCTTTAGTTTTATTAATATTAATGCCAAAGATATTTGATTAAAAGTTACAATAGTAGATTAGTTTGAGTGATTCAACAAGATCATGAAGTGCTATTTATCTATCTATCTATATATATATAATATCTATATATAATATCAATCTATATATATATATATATGCCTATATTAATGGCACTTATTACGATAAAGTTTATTAATAAATTTGCTTACAAATGAAAAAAATATCTAATTCAAAATATTATCTAAAATTAAGTTTATTTTTAAAACCGATATTTATAATTACAATTGTTGTTTTCCTTTGCCCCATACCATCTGCACAACAAGAGATTTTATGTACAATAGAATGTAATATTATTTAAAAAATTTAGACACTTATAACGTAAAATTATTTTTAATAAATTTTTAACATTAAGGTATTAATGAAAATTTTTAATTATAAATGTTATCTATCAACTGTAATAATATTGCATTCAACATTAATTTTGAAAAAGGAGTTTAATTATTAAGAATTAATGTTGAATTCCATATAACGAGTTAATTCTGAATAATGAGTCTTAATAACGAATAATGAGTTTTGGGGAGAATAGTTCCTGGAAACATATGTGAAAAAGTTGATACAGGAGTTTACGTTTATTTTATTATTCAGATCTCTAAAGATACCTTGTATGCGTGTAAAATCATTAACTTTTATGATAACACCCTATCGTTTATAGCAGCAGATACTCTCCAAACAAGCTTATACACAATCATATATTGATTGAATATTTGAGTTTATTACGTAGCACATCAGGCTAAGAAAATTTTCCAGGTGATTAAGATTTCATTTCTTATAAGGTATCAAGTAATTAAGAAATTGAATTTTTTTTATTTTATAAAACACCCCTTTTACATGTAAATTTCTTTTTTAACAAATTCATGTACTTAAATTCTTTTTATCTTTGAATTTTGGCTACAAAATTTATTTTTAAAATAAAATATTTAATTCTAAACGTTATCATGAATTTGATTTAAAACAATGAGGTTAATAGATCATATCGAGGTTAATAGATCATTTAGGATGTTTGCTAAATTATCTGATCAATACTGAATCGGTTTTACATTAATAAGTTAATAATACGAAAGAAAAGTAAGTAAATGTAAAATTTGATATAATAACAAAAATATAAGGTATAATATAGTTCAAATGTAATAAATAGTATTATAAAAATATTTTTGATTAAAGTTCAATATCGATCATACATTTCAGAATTAAATCTGATGTAAAATTAAACAATATTAAAAAATAAATTATGCGAAAAATTTCTTTCTTTAATCTTTACTTTCCGTGTTATGAAAATTAAATTAATTATGTTGGATAAATAATTATAATATGAAGTCAAAACATCTTTTAGCTTTACCATAAAATGCTATAAGTAGAATGATACATAAAATGTTTGGTATTGTTCTTGGTATATTTATCAGTTTTAAATAAGTTTTTTTACAAACAATATTCTTACCAATCAATTTGTTTCATGAGTAAGTTTAATAAACCAAAAACTGCTTTATGTTATTGAAAAATGAAATACCATAAAATAAATGTAGTGAAGAATATAACTATGTGACATATTTAAGAATTTATTATAATTCCACTAACATGAAGACTAAAAGTTTGAGCACTTGTTAATTTTCAATGAAATATTATTTTTGCCATTTCCATCTGAATAGTGAATGTGACTACTTGATAACTAATGCTATTTTATGCATATTTTTCCTTCTAATTTTTCTCCCTTAGGAGTTGAGCTCATTTTGATGACATAGGATGATCAAGATATATAATAAAAAGCAAATTGAAATTACTTTGATAAAGGCTAGATTTTAATGGCCTGAGAATGCAGGATTAGGCTTTAGGATGTTTGCAAGTAATCCGATTTGGCTAATAGCTGAGAATCATACAGAGAGATATTCATGCAACATAAACCACCCAGGATATCAGAGTCTTACTGCTTTGTAAAATAAGTCAGTGTCTCAGTTGATGACTGAATACAACGTAGGTGAAATTCGATGTGCTTCAAATCGCATTATTAGGAATTATATGTTACGGTGCACCGCCGATTTAATCTTAACAAGAGAGTTAACCTTTAATATATTTTATCATTAATGCTTATGAAGGTCCAATACTATGGAATTAGCTACTTATTTCAAAATTATATCTCTCTCACTTAGCATAAGTAATTATAATGATATTACTGGAATAATTGGCATGCTGTGTTTTCTCTCCCATTGTTGCCAAGAAATTCATTCCCAAATATTGAGTCATCACAATCTATCACTATCTCAGTCATTTAGATTAGAATCCATTTTCATGACAGTAATATATCTATACACAAACTTAAGGCTACACATTTGCCTTTAAAAGTATTAAAACGTCACTACTGGATCTCTGCCTTTAATATCATATATGGCGTTTCCCTTTCGAGTTGTGGTGATCTAATTTTACAGCTTTTTTAGTTTGTTTATGTATATATTAACAAATAAATGTTAATGTATATCTAACGTATTGCTAAATTCATTTAGCTGACATTCAATTTTAAGCAAGAACTGAGTGAAAATTTATTAATTTCATAATTTAAAATTTATGAATAATATGGGAAAGTATTCCTTTAATATTATGAAAAAATAACTAAGCGAATTTACCTGAAAAAATATATCTGCAATAAATTCAAAAATTAATCAAGTAATGTTTTGCCTTTCTTCCCTCTTATTATAATTCAAACAAAGCTTCTTATTAAGTTTTCTTCAGTTGTTAATATATTATCGAGATTAATCAAGTAGGCGAACAAAAATTATCTTGTAAAAGAAAAATATCAAACATATTTCAGTCCTCTTTGTCCAATAAAATATACATAGTATTTAGTTTTAGTAAGACCTTTCACTTCGTATTATTTTCCATAATTAACAATCGATTTTTCTGATATAAATAATTTAATTCAAAATATTATTCTTCTTAAATTTTAGTGAACTATTTAAATTTTATTTCAATTATAATATAAAAACTTTATAACTCTAAAGGCAAAAAGTTATTTTTCTCGTTATAATAAAATTAACTTGACGAATGTAGCATTATAATGAAACTTATATTTATAATTTTGGTTGGATTATTTGAAATTCAAAGATGATCATTAGTGTTATATACAATTGAATAATGCATTTAAGTTTCAAATATACATAAATATATGTTGGATTTATTTTGACTACATGATTTTTTAACATGTAAAGTTTTACATTGCAAATCTTTTTGTGGAGAAGTAAAAGGTTTAAAAAATATTCTAAAACAAATAAATTTGCATTTTAGAAAGATGTTATTAAGTGTTTCGTTGATTGAAGAAAAATGTGAAATAATGGTTGTATTTCTATATATCTCTAAATTTCTCTATAAATAGACTAATGAGATTAAATAATATGCAATGACTGTAGAAATCGTATTTTATTATTCATAGTGACTTAATATGCATTTGTTTTTTTTATATATTTTCAAATAGAAATTAGAAAACTAATGTGGGATATTTATTTCGTTAAATACCAAGCAAATAAATTTATCCAAATTTATTCTGCAATTGATAGTTAATTTTTAATTTAAATTTAAACAAAAATTAATAAGTATGAACATACAAAAGCAGGATTCTCTTCATTTGCTTTGTAAATGGCACTCTTTCCATACTACTTACATTGACACAAATCAGGTCTCAGACATATCAGTTTCATTGCTTCTAATTCCTAGGTTTGACACCTCTCTCGAAAATGACTCCCTCTATCAGTTCAGAATATTTTTAACTTGTATGTCTTTTTAACATTAGCCCCCAAAAGTTCTTTCAATTGAAAAATATTAAAATAAAAATGGTTCTATAACTAATTAATTCAAAGCTGAAATACACAAAACTTTAATATGTTTTCCACTTTATTTTTATGCTTTTGTATACCAATATGATTAAATTTATAATCTAATTATGGGTATGTAATTAAGAGATGCATTTTAAATGTAACAAGAATGTACTGTGCAAAAAAAAACATTTTTAATAAATAATATCCAAATTTATTATTTCAGCTTTACGAAATTAAATTAAAGACCCTCTCAAATCCTGCAGATGGCCTCACCAAGGCGAGGGAGTGTTCCTGGGTGGAACGGGCGAAGTACGTCGGGAGTGTATTCTCCTGGTAGGGCCACCCAAGGCGTGAAGGCCCAGCTAATATCTGCAGGAGAAGCCAGGAGCAAAGTCAGACTTCTACCACTGGTGCTCCAGATCTTGTAGCAACAGAAGCTGTCCCCTTAAGCCTCAGTACCTTACTTGTCCCATTAATCTATTATCGGGCTTACCAAATGCTTTTTATCCCACAAAGCTTTTTCAGAAGTCACCAAAGGCACTGACTCCCCAGATTTATTAAAACAGTTGGCTTTGGAGGTCATAAATAATATTCCACCTAATGATTTCCACATTTATACGGATGGCAGTGGTGACGTTAGCCACTACGCAGGCAGTGGAGTTTTTCTTAAATACCCGGATGGATCTAGTGATTCAAATTTTTACAGAAACCCAGATTGCTTTTCGGTATTTCACAGCGAACTTTTGGCTATCAAGACTGGTCTGGACTCAATCAAGGATAAAGCCTCTTTTAATAATATACGGATTCTCTTACTGACAGTCTTAGCTCCACCCAGTACTTGAGCAATTGGACTAAAGTAACAGACCATGCTGGGACACATATTCTTCGTATGTTATTTGATCTCTCAGCCTCCCATGATATTCACTTCCAGTGGGTCCCCTCTCATGTAGGTTTGTTCGGAAATGAGCGAGCTGACGCACTGGCGAAGGAGGGCTCTTCCTCTACTGCTTCTCTAGATCTAGATCTTATTTACTTAGAACTATATTCTGTTTGTAAAAATGCTATTTCCAATACTTGGCAGCATCCCCCTGCTCATACTTGGTACTACCGTAGGCAGCCAGGGGCAGCCATTGAATTTGTGGGTTCCAGATATAATCAAACTGCGATTTGTAGATTTATTAGTGGACACATTAATTGTCTATCCTTTGACCATCGTATTAAGCATTTCCATATCTGTAAAAAGTGCAACTCCAACGAGGCTAGTTCTCAACACTTACTCAATTCTCGAAGGAGAAGTTCCTTGGAGACCCCCTCTTTTTTCTTGATTTTTGAGACTGCATGGGCTCATGGATCTAGTGTAGATCCACTAGTCTAGATGGGATTTGTAACAACAACAAATTAAAACCTTTTACTGACAAATTTCTCAGTCAAAGAAGTCAAAGAAACTTTTAAATAAAAAAATATTATTATGATAATTATTTATATGCTTATATAAATTATTATATTTAATTAAATATTTAATTTTTATTAATTTTGAAATTAAACAATGAAATATCTAGTTTGTTATCAATAGTCTTTTTATTACTATTGGTTTATTTTCGAAAATAATGTGACGAGAAATTACCATATTTCTTAGCTTTGCAAATGCACATGCATCTAAACCTTTATCTAATGATTTTTATAATGTCCCCAAAAGTTATCATAAGAAAGTTTAATCAGTTGTGGTGTTGCGTTTTACTTATATCCATGTGATTATATTCAAGTAAATGGTTTGGCGTTCCTGATTTCCAGATTCTAATTTCATTGGTCTCTTTTTAAAATGTAACGAAAATGGTTATTTAGGACATATATTTGATGTATAAAACTACTAGATTGTATGAAGCTATACAATCCAAATATCTAAAAATCTCTCTTAATTACGTACTGAAACATTTTTAGGATTCACCATATTCGAGTACGTTTCATTTCAATTGATTTAAAACTTGCTTGATGATTAAGACAATATATATCTTTAATTAGATGCATTTTTTAAAATTTGATATTTTAGAAAATAAATAAATGTAATTATTTTTTTGGAAAGAAAAAATACTTTTTTTTCACGTAAAAGTCTATTTTGCCTCTTCAATTCTTCAGAAATATATCGATGGTGTCTCTCGCGCTACTACTGAAATGATGCACAAAAGATGCAAATAAGAAAGTATTAGGTTAACTGATAAAGTATCTTTCTTTTAAAGAAGAAAATTTGAATTTCATTGCGAGTTCATTGAATCTGAGAACTCAAACAAATGTAGGAGAATGCTATGTTTTTACATTTGTATTAATATTATGTGATAAACATCTAGCGTGATTAATTACGAAATATATATATATATATATATATATATATATATTTCGTAATATATATATATATATATATATATATATATATATATATATATATACATACATATATATATATATATATATATATATATATATATATATATATATATATATATATATATATATGTATATATATATATTATATTAGAGGAAAAATTTACCAGCAAAATATGTATACATTTTGTGTTTAATTGTGGTTCATATGATAAAATTACATATATCCGTAAATGCGTGATGAACAAATTACAAATTACATATTTAAATAAAGCACAAACAATTTTGCTTTTATGTTGGTTAAACAAACATTTAATTGAAAATAATATTTTTTCTCTGATATGTATCTTATACAAACTGAAACAAGTACAAAATAAAATGTAAATACAATTTTCATAAATTTCTGTTTATTAGTAATTATTTAATCTTTGAAAGATTAAAATAACCTACTCCAATAAAATTTTTCTAATTCTTTCATTTATATTTTATTTACGAAAAATATTATGTTAAAAAGCGTCAAACATCTATGAATAAATTCAATAAGACTTTAAAATGTAAACAAATATTTTTAAGATAAACAAATATTGAATACACAAAATATCTACATATAAACGTAGATGAATTCACAAATTTCCTAAATTATTCCCAATAATTAGCTAGCAGAGAAATTCTTAGAAATAAAATGAAGCTGAAACAATTATTAAAATCGTAAATATATTTTGAAAATTAAAATCTGTAAAAATTAAACCTGTTTTTATTTTCGCTTACAGAAATTAAAATATGTTTAAAGTACCGACTAAACATCTTAACTTCATTAAAAATAGCTCCTAATTATTTGATAATCAAAATTTTAATGAGTGAAATTTAAGTAAAAAGTAATGAAAAATAATTTGATATAAAAGAAAATATGAGCAGTTAGCAAATTTGATGAGAATGTTATAAATATGCAGTTACGTTAAACTATTTCTTATGCTCTTTTGGTTTATGAAATATTCGTATAATTAATATAATATAACCATTATAAAATAAATGATGTATAAAATTAAATATGAATCTTTATTTCTTTAAATTTGAATGAGAAAATGTCTTGAGATATGCAATAAAATATTACACTAAAAATGACGAAGCTTGAAATAGAGAAAAATTTGTGGTATAAAAGAATTTTTACAAGGAAAATTTGTGAATATAAATTAATATAAACATGTATTTTTATGTTAGGTATTCATAAAATTAATTTCTTTGGTATTATTTATTAATATTAGCACTTATTCAAAAAAACTTCATTGAAAAATTAAAAATATATAAAAATAATATATTGAAATATAAAAAATCAATTATTTCCTTCTTGTGCATTTAATGAGTGTTTTTAAGGATATCAGTTTCTTATTTGTCAATACCGTTAGATTGAATTTTTTGCTTAACGACTATATGATACTGATTAAAATTTTGATGAGTCCACAAGAGGTATATCGATTAAAATAATTAGGTAATAAATTTTGAGATTTTTATTGAATTTTTTCATAAAATTAAATTACATATTTAATGAAAAACTGCAATTTTAGCAATTGATTCAAATTGGCTTAAAATAATAAATAAAACTCTGCAAATATAAAAATATCACGAAGTAAAAATTAAGTTTAACAATAACTGAAAAGTTTTATAATTTTTATTACGAATAAATATATATTAAATACGTAAAATATTTACGTTACATTTCCATCAAATGGAGTGTAATATGTTGTTTAAATTAATATCCTTGATAATGCATATATCACTATATACAGCATACTTAATGTTTATAAAATTTAACTTCAGTGTGAAAATACTATAAATAACAAGCAGTTAAGATATGATTAAGAGACTTATATGAGAAATTGCCACTTTCATTTATATTTAAAATTATATTTATCTGAATAGAAAATAATTTAAAATATGACCATATGTCTAATTTTATTGAATTCCACCTTTTATTCTAAAAAGTAATTTCGATGCCCTTGATATAGAAGATTATCAGCAACATATATAGAATGAAATACACATGTGAGTCACATATATATATATATATATATATATATATATATATATATATATATATATATATATATATATATATATATATATATATATACATACATACATACATACATACATATAAAGCTTAGAGTTTCTATCTTTACATTTTGAAATCTTTCTTGGTATCACAGTTTGATTTGCTTACGGCTTAACATTTAATTTTTGCACCCAAAGATTATTTTGACCAGGGTCAATACATTAAAGATGATTTTAAATCAAGAAACTATGAAACTAAAGGTTAGATTTCAAACAATACGGATGTCTATTCGGTTCTTTTTTGTGATGAATACATCACTAAAAATGTAATCATTCCTCATATACGTGAAACAAATATTCACTGAGTTAAAAACTAACTGAAATATTTTGTTAATTGATGCTTTGCAACGCGAAATGGAGTCCGACATATAAATTACCTGAAATCAAAATTGAATGAGGTGTTCAATGCTTGCAAACTTCCTTTGGTTACAAAATTTTTAAATGAAATCATAAATTTTTTCAAACATATTTCAATGGATTTCCGATCGTGAAAACATTGGAAAAGTAAATTAGGTGCAAAGGACAAAACAACATTATTTTTCCAAGATACAAATGAAATATTAAATATATTTATTTTCAAAGAAGAGAGATTTGCACAGAGAGAAAATTGAAAGAAATGTCTGATGCTGAAATACTTTTTCTCTATTTCCAATAGTTACTCACAGTCAACAGTTTTAATATAGAAGGAAAGGTATCATTTATTCAAAAGAAGAGAGCCTCATAGTGAAATTTTTTTATTACTTAAATTATATCACAACACAAGCAACTTTAAAAGAACATTTAATTTTATTTAAGCTAACTACAAAAGCTATAGTCAAAATTTCGAGATGAAACATATTTATAATTTTTCATCAGTGATAAACTACATTTTGATTTAAATTTCACTTCATTCTGTTTAGTCGTATAAGATTTCATTCATATGGATTTAAAGGTTAAATATTTAAGAATTTTTAGTTTTCAGTTAGAATTAAAACTAAGTAAAATTATTCAGAACTTATTAAAATATTTCAAATACACGTTTGCATATAAAAATTCTATTTTCTATTTCATATACTTCAGTAATCTTAAATATAGAGCATTATTACTATGCATTACGTATCCATTAATTATTGAATTAAGTTCATATTTATTTCACACCAATCAAAAAAAGTATATTCGAGCAGAAAGTTGTTAAATTATTTTAATAATATAAAGTTATTATATCTGTATTTGTAAGTTTTAATTTAATTATTTTAACCAACGAAGAATCATAGTGAATACTAAAATTGTTACTTTTTTGAGATTGGTGAGAATAATATGTTAAAAAAAGGTACGCAAGATAAATTTTAAAAATATTTTATTAACAGAAGTATCATCATTTGTTATTTTTAAACCTCTGTAACAAAATAAAATAGCGTTAAAATAGGTTTCGCTAAAATATACATTCTATTAACATTTTATCTCTTGAATATTTTATAATTTTGTCAAATAACTTTTCTATACAAAGAAATGAACTTACACTATAATATTAAAAAATAAAATATCCTAAATATCTATATATTAAAATTAACTACGATTGCACTTTACGTAAACATTTTCTTAACTAAATTTATACTTAATAATTTATTTCAATTAAACTTCCTTAACATTGATAAATAAAGAGGAAAAGAGATGTGCAAGTTTAATTAAATATATTTAAGTAGCTTTTCACAAGGTAAAGTGAAATTTTTACATTTTCAAAATTTAAAACAATTTATATAAGAATATGCATATTCTTATTTTATATTTTTAAGTTATATAGTTAAAAAGTATAATATAAAGATAATTTTTTACCTAAATTATGGAAAAATTTTTAGTTATAATATGTTCAATGTTTTTAGGTAATTTTTACTTTAATCTAATTCTATTTTTACTGGGAATTTCAGTAAAACTAAAATATTTTAAAATTAGATTTATAAATAATTTCTAGAAATTGTTGGTGTTTCATGCACCATATCAAGAAATGTTTAATTATTTTGATAAAACATTCATGCAACTACAAAATACCACACTATTATACAGATTTTTTTCAATTTTGAAAAGATGGTTTTTCATAATTGTGTGCATAACATTTAAATCATAACATTAGAAATCAACACAATTAAAATATTTTTAACATTAATGTAAAATTCTGGTAACAGCTTCATAAATTGAAAAAATTTGCAATAAAATGCTGTTGTTATACTTTAAACTTTCAATCTATCTTTTGTTTTACGTGGAAAAAGAAAATATGCAAAGTTTTAATAATTATTTACTGTATTCAATACTCCATTCCAGTTAATTGTGATACTTACAAATATTAACAAATTCTAAAACTCAGAAAATGTACATTAATTGAAGTAGAAATTTAATTATATTTTCTGAGAATGCAGTTAATAGTAGGAATTCATTTAATGTATTTAATAATTAACAATAATTTATCATTTAAGTTAAATATTCTGGTGAGAACGAAGATTGGATGAAATTCCTTTTCCTTAAATTATGCGTTAATACTGCATAAATTACTGAAATTAATTCCTGCAAATGTTTATATTTAAAATGCCGTTTTGTTAAGTAAATACTTCCTTATCAAAAGCTGCTGAAACTTACTTTTAATAAGAAATTTAAATTTAATTTATCTATTACTGCATTAGTAGACAAATAGAAATCTAATATAAAACATATAATCTTAGTAACATTGTAAATCAGTATTGCTACATAAATTATTTCATACAAATAATTTTTGTATGATATTTCATAAATTCAATCGAATTACGGAAAATAGACAATTTTGCAAAAGGAAGAATTTTATATCATTTGAATTATTAAGATCATTTTAACACTTATTGTTAAAAATTTTACGATTTCAACCAAATATTTTATATAGAACAAATATCTTTTTAAAATTTATAAAATGTGTTAAATATGGGTGTTAAATGCTTTTGCACGCACTTCATTTTGCTCAATTTGTTATTGCTTTTCGCAACACAGTAAGTAAAACAATATTCGACGAATATAAAAACTTTGGTATTAAGATTTTTATGTTTAGAAAATTATTTTTCTAAATGAAAAGAGTATTAACATTCAAAACAAAAATTGCTTACCAAAATAAACTCATAAATGTCTTTTTAATTTTTCAATTTTTACAGCAAATAATTTTGAAAAGAGAATATTTAATGAAAGAATATTTCAATGAATAAATTTAGAAAAAGGCTATATAATTCAAAAAGTTTCTTTACTAAGTGAAATTTTGCTCTTTTTTTCCTAAAAGAACATTTTTAAACATTTGAAAAGTTTTTACAAATAATTTGTTAGGTTACTGGTAATATTATGTCTCACTTGCAACTAGCAACTCGTCGTATATGTTGTTTCAGGTTTATGTCTGAAGAACAAACTGGCAACTCCATTCGTATGGTTTCTTTGTTGAAAAGGAAAGTATGTTGTAGCATGTATCTGACATCAGTAAACATGTCACTTGCAATAATAACAATGCAAAGACCTGCAATAGACATGAAGGTGTCATCATTATGTTGCTAGCCAATTAGAACTTCAAAGCGTGGGACTATGTGTTCTCATCAATGGAAATGCCAACATAGATCATTACTCCCCTCGCACTAAATATATTAAAATTGACGAAGAAAATCAGAAAAGATACAAGCCCTACTTTCCTTCCAGATGAAAATACACCATCTTTTAGGATGAGCAGAAATATATGAACAATGAGTCCTTCATTAAAACTTCAGTTCATATTTTCATTTTCTCAATCAGTGATGTTACCATTGTGCCTTATTGTTAACGTAATAGATATTACTGACCAACAGCAAGAATTCAAATAGTTTGAGTTGATATCGCATTGTTAACTTGTGATGGAATGTGATAATGAAGAAAAGTATCATTCATATTTTGGTATTTTCCAGTCATTAGCATTTAATGTGCACAATTATTGAATGCTGTACGTCTGAGGCCTTTCATAAATCTTTAGCCTGCGTTCCCGGTCAATGAAAGAAGATTTCAGGTCTTTGAAATTTAGTTTTCTAAAATTCGATTGGTTTGTACTAATTCCTTAAGCATTTAATACCCTTATAATTCATCAATTATTCTATAAACTTCTGATTTAATTGAATGACACATTTTAACGTCAAAACTTTTGAAAAAAGCACTTGCAAAACATCGATCATTATTTTGTTTTACTTTTAATTAAACTGGAAGTGGAATTTCTATTGCTGCTTCTAAAGCAACCTTTCTAGCATCTGACTCAAAATTTACCATTGAAATTTTAAAATGAAAAATATTTGTATTTTTGACACTGTTCTATTTTCTGCGCAAAGAAATTGTTCACACTTTTATTTCAAAGAATTCTTATGGATTTATTTAATTATACTGAACAGTGTATTTTTGCAAATAAATAATCTGTACTTATATTAAAGGAATTATTTAATTTTTCATTAAATTCGAGGAACATTTAAAAATTTATTAAAAGAAAAAATGGATAAGAAGAATTGTTTAAGTTACATTTTACACAGTGCCAGCTCAGACAAATGCTAAAATAAGAAAGAAGTTTCCGGACAACAAAAGTGTGAATAGTAAGATTAGTGTAATAAAAGTTATAAGTACTTACAATTTCAATGAGGGTATGCATCATATGAGGCTGCATCAAATTTACAGTTTTTAACGAAAAGAAAAACAATGCATGCCTGAATATTATTATTTCAGACAATATTCTTCACAAACAGATTTTTGTGTACCTTTAAACAGAAAATTAGTGTTTTTCCTGGAATGTTTCTTTCATCCACTGAGCTTCAGAATTCAATAGTGGAACATTTTTTCACTCTATAAAGATTACATACTATAATTCCTACTAATCCGTTATAGTATCGGACATAAATATCCAACTGCATTGCAAACTTGCAATCTACAAAAGGAAGAGGTATTGAGATTAGATCAGCGTTAGGTAACTATTCACATTTAATTCGAATACGATATTTGTACCATGTTATTTTCCAATAAATTCACACTAACATCTACATTAAAATATTTGTTCAATTTTTCCTGAATTCGAAGACTGTTTGTCTTACCATTCCACACTTTCACTTCTAAGTCTTTTTAAATCTGCCATATCATAAATTGTAATCATAAAAAAGGACAATTTTAAAAAAATGATAATACAGCGTTTAAACATATTTGTGTGGGGTGTGTGTGGGTGTGTGCTTTTATCCTAAGCAACTGCTTATTGCAATATATTTGAAAATATATATCTTATATCTGGTAATTCTAGTGATGGTGGTGGTGGTACTAATCCCCATCTGGTCTAGTGGAACTAGACCAGATCCATGAGATCATAGATAGCCAAAAAGTCCAAAAGCAGATGTGGACTTTTCACAGCCTCTTCACGAGAAAATTCCAAGCATTTCAAGATGTGTAGCGGGCAAAATGGAGCATTGTCGCACTTGGGGCATGATGGGTATTTTCTTTCACAATCTTCAAGATCATACACTTCAAATGGCCAGTAGAAAGTCTAGACAGTGTCGTCTGATGTACTCTGGAGCCCTTAAATGGCTCCAGGATGTCTTTGGGTGAGCAGGAGGGTCAGCCCAGGTTTTAAAAGTAAGTTGTTTATAATAATGGAAGAGATCTCTGATGGTGTTAGTGCCATGTGATCTTCCGGGTTCAAAGGATTACTGGCTGCAGCCTTTGCAAGATCGTCGGCTACTTCATTCTCAGGCAGACCAACATGCGAGGGGACCTACTGAAGGTGGATTGGGTGTTGAACTGAAAGGCATTTCAACAAGAGTAGAATACTTCTACTAGTACTGTCGTCGATGTATTGCCCATTGAAAAGGTGCTGAATCGAGGATAGAATGTCTGTAAGGATCCATATCTCATAGAAATCATTTTGTGTATTGTTATCTAACAAAGAAAGTCCACTCATGATGGCGATGAGTTCCGTTCTGAAGATGGACGTGTGATCAGCAGTTCTTTTTTCATGCTTGATGGAATGTTTGGGGAGTTCAATACATACTCCGCTGCCAGTTGCATTGGTCTCCAATTTGTTTCCATCAGTAAAACCCCTGGCTGCTCCGATAGGAATCTTGTCAATTGTCTCTAGAGCCAATTGCTTTAGTAAGAATGGGTGGTCCGACTTTTTACTTGCATCAAGCGTTAGGTTGGGAGGGAAAGTGACTCCTTGGAGGCCAAACCCTCCCAACCTAACGCAATCAAAGGTAATCAAGCAGAAAGGCTCAACATAAGGATACAGCAAGTTCTGTAAGTGTGCTTGGGAGAATGGACTATTACGTTTTAATCTTTGGTTATTGCTCCAATTGATTAAATATTCTGATGTTATGTGTTGGTCTCCAAAGCTGATCAGTTTATTAAAGTACTTGGTTAAGAAATACTTTCTTCTCATATGCAATGGTTGAAAGTCGCACTCGTACAGAGCTAAATTGTTAGAGCAGCTGTTGCGAAGTCCTCCAATGATCCCAGCAGCGCTCTGGTGAATTCTTTCAAGCTTTTGAAGGTTAGAATCAGAGGCACAAAAATAAATAGCTGAACCAAATTCTAACAAAGGTCTAATTAAGGAAGTATAGGTAATTTTCAGAGTAGAGGCATCAGCAACCCAATCCTGCTCAGAGATGTATTTTAATATATTTAGTCGTTTTCTGCTTCTTGTGACTAGATCTTCAACATGTCGATTACAAAGAATCTCTTGATCCAAGGTAAATCCCAGATATTTGGGATGTTTTGAATATGGCAGTTCATGGCCCTTCATGAATACTTTTGGCTTAAAATTATAAGGGGGTTTATTGGTGGTGAAAAAGCTGACCACTGACTTCGTGAGATTGAATGAGAATTTGTGGTCTATAGCAAAATCACTAACGCTGTCCAAAGACTGTAAAAGGGTATCTTCAATAGATGAAACGTCGTGGCTTGAGCACAAAAGGCAATATCGTCTGCGAATAAGCCAATACAGCCATTTCCAAAAGTCCTCCTTTCCACACCTGCCATGAAAGAAAGTTTGGGACTGAGGACTGATCCCTGGGGAACTCCTTGACCGAGCTTAAAGTCCTCTTAGAGAGAGATTTATTAAACTTAACTCGTATTACTCTGGATTTCAAAAATCTGAAATGCAAGGTAGAGCTCTCCCTTTTATTCCAAAATTTTTAAGCATATTAAGAATGAGTTTCTTTCTCCAGACCATGTCAAAAAGTCTGGATAAATCCAGAAATGCTGCTATGGTGTGATTGGTGGGTTTTAAATTATGGGAATCTCTGACATTTTGGTAGAAGTACAGTCTTCTTTACTACGCCCTCTCCTAAATCCATACTGTTCCTTGGGTAGCAGATCATTGTTTTCGAGAAAGTAGATGAGTCTTTTTAGTATCATTCTTTCCATGATTTTACATGGTATACTTGTCAAAGTGATAGGCCGATAGCCATCAGGGGAACTAATTACCTTACCAGGTTTCCTAATGGAGATAATGGTGGCTCTTTTCCACTCCTTCGGAAGTCGTCCACTTTTCTAAGATTGATTAATTATATCCAAGAGGTATTTGGTGCTATTTCGGTCAAGATGAGTAACCATATCCCCATGAATGTTATCAGGTCCCGGTTATTTCTTCGAGTCAATGGCATTAAAGGCCGGTTCGAATTCTTGCATAGAGAAGTCAGTCACGAAGACAGGATCACCCAGTTCCGAGCTATGGCACTTGTGTACAGCAGTTTTGGCTTCTCTTTTAGTACATTTGTCGATTTTATCAAAATTAAATCTGCTCATTTTTTGATAATGACTGCCAAATATGTTAGCGGTAGATTTGTCATCTTTTGGAGGATGACCATTCGGAGTCAAAGTGGTGTTGCAGACCTCCTCTTGAGGTTGATCTTTAGACAGGGATTTGGCAATTTTCCATAACTTAGAGTTGTTTGTTCTAGCATCAATTTCATTACAAAACTCATAACTCGTTTCTTTGTTGCGTGGAGACGTTTAATTTCAGCATTAGTTCTGTTAAAGTCAACACGAGTACAGTCACTGTTGGTGCCCTTGAGTTCCTGGTACAGTCCATCTCTTTTATCAACAAGAAATCGTATGTTAGGATCATTATTTAAGTGGGTTGCTTTAAAGCGCCTGAAATTCCCTCTAGGGATGGTTTTCTTAGCATTACGGATCACGATATCTTTGAAATTGAGCCAGTTTGCATCAAGTTGACGGGTGCAAACTGGTGTGTATGAGGTGAAGTCTCTATCTGTTAGTGCAGCATAGGCCGGCCAATCAGCTTTTCTGAAGTTCCAGAACTTTTCTATTGTGATAGGTCTCTTCTTTGTTATTTTCAGTTCTATTTTTATCGGGAGATGATCACTTCCTATATTATCCAAAACGGACCACTGACAAGAAGGGTAGATATCCGCGCTAGCAAGTGTGACATGAAGGGCTTCAGCGGTATTGTAACTGAATGATTGGTGTGTTGGGGAGCCATCATTGAAGAAGAAAAAGGCTCTGTCATCAGCTGCATTTAGGAGATCACAACCTCTACTGTTATTAACAGAGCAGCCCCAGAAGGTATGCTTAGCATTAAGTTCATCCATGAAAAGACATGGTATATTTGAATCTGCCAGGTCAAAGAGAGATTTTGGCAGGTGACTCAGATTAGGAGGGTGATACATGTTAAATGTATTTAATTTATGCTTACCCCCAAAAATGGAGGCTCCCTGGATTTCTAATTCCGTACCTGTGGGCGGTAATATGATGCTTTTATATTGAACATCTCTAATTAAGAGTGCAATTCCACCTTCACCTCCAGTGGCTCTGTCTAATCTATAAATGTGGTATCCTTTAATATTCACTTTCATTTGCTCTTTTAGTTTCGTTTCCTGGATAGCAATAATTTGAGCCTTATGAGCATTGGAGAGTTCCAGAAGTTGGTCAAGTTTAACTTTCATGGCATAGGTAGATAGCCCATTCATATTGGCTTGAAGAATTTTTAGTGATTTTATCTCCTGAAGACGTGGAGATTGTAATTTATTTTTCGAACTGAGCCCTCTGCCTAAACTTAGAGCGCGCCCCTTGATAACCTGTGCGACGGGCGATGCAGTATGAAGTACTGTAGATGTGTCACTCATGGTAAAGGGGAAAATTTGACAGCTTCTGTTGATCCGGAGACCTGGAGCACCTTATACTATGTTAGAACCTAAGGTAGAAGTCTGACTTGGCCCCTATGTCTGCAGACCTTAGCTGAGCATATTGGAACGGCCTTCACGCCTTGGGTGACCCTACCAGGAGATTACTCTCCCGACGTACTTCACCCGTTCCTGCCAGATACAGCCCATCGCCGGCTATAAGAGCACTCTTTGAGGGGGCCTGCAGGACTTGAGGGGTGTAAATCTAGTTATTTAATTAATCACTTTTAAAATAATTGCCACATATTTTGTGCCTTTAAAAATACAGTAATATATTTTATTGAAATTTTAAAAATATATACTTAACTATTAAATTAAATCTTTTTTTCTAAAATTATTTTAAGTTTTATAAACAAAACATGTTTTATTTTTTATTTTACTTTATTTTATTTTTATTTTTTTTTTGAGAATATAGTTTAAAAAATATTCTCTTAGAAAAGAGTCATACTAAATAAAATTAGAAACATGTTGAATTTACGATAAAATTTGTCAACTTCTTGAACTAAATCTGCAAAGATAAAGTAATTCAAAGGTGTCATAGTAAATTCATAAAAATGAATAGCAGATATAAATAAAATATGTATAAAAAAACTAGGAACAAAATCCTGGATATTTCCTCACGTGTCAAATGCACATAGTTTATCTTTCTGTTTAAAAATATGTTTCAGATAAATTACAGGTGAATATCATAAAAATTCTCTTAAATACTGATTTTAGAATCTTTAATACAATAAATTTATCAAACCTATAGAAATCAGTAGCCTTTCACAAAACGTCATAAATTCTGACGCAAAGAAATCTGCATTAACTGAATGATAGGTAATATTATTGAAAGTTTTTATAATACCAGATGATAGGTTTTTCTTTGGATACTTAATTTTTAGATAATTTAACTATTTAGATAAATGTGTTATTTTAAATCACTTTTGATTAGACTAATGAAGAAAAAAAGCTGTTTGTTGGAATCGTCGTTTTAAAGAAGTCTATTTTATGCATTCGGAATGGAATTTCAGCAAATCAAAACAGAAATTTATTACTCATTTATCAAAACTTGAATTTTAAAGTTTACAAAGAAACATCAGAAAAGCAGTTGTTAGCATATGCTCCTTTTCCAGGTGATTCATATTCCAGCAAGGCACTGCCTCTTTCTACACGTGTAATGTTTCAAAAAAGTATTTAAAATTAAATTAATTAAATGTTTTTAGCTGCAAACTAATATCTCAGAATTTAAATGTAATTTGTTTCCAAGTTTTTTTTGGAACTGTTATTATAAGATTATAATCGACAATGGTAGACATTTGGATCCCTTTGTATATTAAATGTCTCACATAATTTTATTCACGAAAATAGATTTCCTGTTTTCACACGTATTTCCCTGCAAACATTTCTTACTTTCTATTAACGTTTTTTCTACCTCACTGTATCAGAGAAAGCATTAAAAATTATATATATATATATATATATATATATATATATATATATATATATATATAAATTTCGTGTCACGATGTATGTTCCCGATAAACTCCGAAACTACTGAACGGATTTTGATAAAATTTTGTAACCATTTATAATATGGTCCAACTTAAAAGATAGAATAGTTTTTATTTTTTAATTATTGATCTCAATATTTATTATACGACATTAGTGTTTATCTATTGGTTAGTTCTGTAAGTTCCTAATAGATGGCAGTTTAGCATCTAAGTTGCACAAGTATTCGGCAGATGGCGACGTGTTTATTTTTCTAAATTATACCATCTTAGAGAAAACTCACGTCCACGCGCAAGCGCGTGGTTAAATATAGAATTTACATACATTTTCATGATGTATAATCATACGGTAACAATTTTTTGTAAATCATTTTCATAATTACACTTTATATTGTGTTATTATTGTGCAATGTTCAATATGAATATTTTTAATATTATAAATAGTAAAATAAAATTTTATTTATTACTGTTTTTCTATATTAATTTTCATAATACCTCGAAAACATGTAAGTATTTCTTGATAGCCTTTTATTTTTTTTATTTTTATTTTATAATTTGATAATTATTAATTTATTCGGCACTACATTTTGATCTAATTTATTTATTCAAATGGTAAATTCTTTTAATATTTTTTTACTTCAGTATAATGCCGCGGAAAAATTTTTAGTTTTAATAATTTAAAATTGAAAAAATAATAGTTCGATGTCAATGTTATCTACCTCATTTATAACAATTTATTTTTACATGTTTTTAATTTATATAGTATATTTTATAAGTAAGTCACTGATTACAAACTATAATTTAATATAATATGAATAAAATATAAATTCAGAAAGTATATGTTGATTTGCGCTTAATTTCAAAATTTCGATACTTTACCTATTACTTTTAAATTTTGGTGAAACGTTTTATTTTTAATCTCATATGAATGAACCTATTTTAAATTTTTTTAGATATTAATTTGATTTTACCAAGGAATTAGTAAAAAAATGATTCAATGTATTATAATTACTCAGCCACAGCAACGCGTGGCTGGGTCAGCAATTCTATATACATATAAATTTCGTTTCACGATGTATATTCGCAATAATCTCCGAAACTACTGAACCGATTTTGATAAAATTTTGTAACCATTTATAATATGGTACAACTTAAAAGATAGAACAGTTTTTATCTCTTAATTATTGATCTCAATATTTATTATACGATATTAGTGATTATTTATCAGTTTGTTCTGTAATTTCCAAATAGTTGGCGATTTAGCATCTAAGTTGCACAGGTACTCGGCAGATGGCGACGTGTTTATTTTTCTAGATTACACTATCTCCCAGAGAAAATTAACGTGCGAGCGCAAGCGCATGGTTGAATATAGAATTTACATATATTTTCATGATGTATAATCATACTGTAACAATTTTTCGTGAATCATTTTTATAATTATATTTTGCATTGTGTTATTATTGTGCAGTGTTCAATTTGAATATTTTTAATATTATAAATAGTAAAATAAAATTTTATTTATTCCTGATTTTCTCTACTTATTTTCATACCACCTCGAAAAAATGTAAGTATTTCTTGATAGCCTTTTATTTTTTTTATTTTTATTTTATAATTTGATAATTGGCTCTGTAATCGTGTTATTTTGGCAGCAAGAAACTTTGATGTGAATGAAATTAACTTCCATATACAACAGATGTTGCCCGGTGATTTGATGTCTTTTAAATCAATCGACACAGTTATTGATGAAAACGAAGCCGTAAACTTTCCAACTGAATTTTTGAATTCTCTGGATACGGTAGGAATGCCACCACACAATCTTCAATTGAAAATTGGTTCACCAATTATTCTTCTACGTAATTTAAACCCAACTCAATTATGTAACGGTACACGTTTAGTCATAAAAAAATGACCGAAAATATTCTCGAAGCAACAATTTTGACAAAAATTTAAAGGAGATATCGTTCTGTTTCCACGTATTCCACTGATAGCGTCAGAATCTCCAATACCGTTTAAAAGGCTGCAATTTCCGATTTGATTAGCTTTTGCGAAATGACCATGAATAAATCTCAAGGCCAAACAATGTCTATTTGCGGTTGGGATTTGAAAAACATATGTTTCTCACATGGACAGCTACATGTTGCCTGTTCACGTGTAGGAAAACCATCAAATCTCTTCGTGTTAGCGAAAGACAGGCTAACCAGGAATGTTGTACAAAAAGTAGTACTTAGATAATTTTTAGTTTTAATAATTTAAAATTTAAAAAATAACAGTTCGATATCAATGTTATCTACCTCATTTATAACAATTTATTTTTAGATGTTTTTAATTTATATAGTATATTTTGTAAGTAAGTCACTGATTACAAACTATAATTTGATATAAGATGAATAAAACGTAAATTCAGAAAGTATATGTTGGGTTATGCTTATCTAATTAATTTCAAAATAATGTCAAATTAATTTCAAAATTTCGATACTTTACCTATTACTTTTAAATTTTAGCGAAACGTTTTATTTTTAATCTCATATGAATGAACCTATTTTAATTTTTTTAGAAAATATTAACTTGATTGTACCCAAGTATTAGTAAAAAATTGATTCTATGTATTATAAAAATTCAGCCACTGCAACGCGGGGGTCAGCCAGCTAGTATATTTATATATATATATATATATATATATATATATATATATATATATATATATATATATATATATATATATATATATATATATATATATATATATATATATATATATATATATATATATATATATATATACATATATATATATATATAATTAATAGTACATTTTTATAAAATGAGTAATCAAATATTAGATGCATAAAAATACATTAAAAAACTTTATATACTATGTATATATATATTATTATTCCCATTTGGTATTTTCAATGTATTATTCTCCATCTAGTATTTAATTATTATTCTCCATCTAATATTTGATTATTAATTTTATAAAAATATACTATTAATTATATTTTAGTAATTCTATTTTAGCTGCTTTTGTACTGAATGTTTTGCTAAACATAAGTGTTATATCTATTCTTGTACTTTTCAATTTTATACCTATTTTTTATCTTTAAATTTTTGCTTATGATACTTCTAATCTTGCTTTATACATATACATATATATATATCATATATATATATATATATATATATATATATATATATATATATATATATATATATATATATATATATATATATATATATATATATATATATATATATGTATAAAGCAAGATATATATATATATATATATATATATATATATATATATACATATATATATATATATATATATATATTAAAATTTAGCGTGAATTCGGAAATTTTAATTATATTATTTCTTATTTTTGTTAAAGAAATCCTTCAATTTTTAAGTAACTTATAAAAACAGAATTTTTGCTACCAGAATATATACAGTTAATCATTTATTGAATATATAATATTCAATAATTGTTCTACTTTTGGGAAAGATTTTGTATATTTTTCGTAAGTTATAACAAAACACTAATAAAATAAAATATAAGGGCGGAATGATTATGAAAGAATTATTTCTTAATTATTCTTATTTCTAAAGAATTATATTTAACTGTAAAAAAAAGTTAAAAAATACTTGATGTTATTAGAAACGAACAAGGAATTTCGTTATTATTAAGCGAAACTAATTTTTAAAAATATTATTTTCAATTATTATGTCCATTATTTGTAATTCTGATTTTAATCGAATATAAACTTAACATAAGTCGTTGAAAAATTTATCTATCTGAGTATATATAATGAAATCCTTAATAGAATCAGTGAATAATGAAGTGAGAATGAGAATTGAGAATGTGAATGGCTTATAATATGAGATTTGTATGCTCGTTTATGAAAGATAATGAAACAGCATCATATGTTTTAAATATTAGTGTATTTATAATGGTGAAATATAATATAATCTGATGCTAGTATTCAAGAAAAAGTTCTATATCTCTAAAGTATTTCGTCCAAAATAGCCATTAACCATTGTTTAAATAAAATGCAGCATTCATTTTAGCAGCTACTATAAATAGTGTTTTTTCGTATGCTATGTCATAATGAAGTCTAAGTCATTTAGCTTTGTAAGAAATTAAGAATAATATAATAGAGATAAAATTAAATGTTTATGATTCTTTTAATATTTTGTAAATTACGGATTTGAATAGCAAAAATACTGTTATATTTATTTCTCTGCATTTTTATTCTTTAATAAGTACATGGTTGCATCGCTTTTTTAATAATGATCATACAGTTTTAAATTACTTTCGTGTTATTTTATACATATAAATTAATTTGATGTTACTTATTGTTTTCTTGAAAGGGTTTGTTTTTAATATTTTGAGACTGCAAAATTATTTACTAAAATTTTCATATAAAAATATTTATTAAATTTCATCATCAAATGAGTGATTGAATTTAGCGTTTAATTGTATTTTACTTCACCATTACTAGAAAAATATTTCTATCTTTATTTGTCGTATTTTTCTGATATTTATTTGGAATGTTTCAATAAATCTTTCATAGATTCAAAAAGTAATATTAGTTAAAAATATCTCGTAATATCTTTTCAGTATCTTTTTCTAGCTTCCAACTTCATCATGCAACAAGAAAAACATCTTTAAAATAAGGGAACATTTTTTTATGTTTTACTATGTATTTAAATATATTTAAAAAGTAAGAATATTTAAGCTATGAGTAAAGATATTTAATAAAAATATTATATTCTTCTAATTATATATTTTCATCAAATTAGGAAGTCTTTTCATGAAAAACAAATAATAAATTTGCAAACATTAATAAGAAAATATAATCACATATTTTATTAAATTCAAATTTAGTGCAAAAATTATTAATTTATCGTATTCAATTTTGTTCATTTTAACTTGAGATATAGCGCATTTAATTGAAGGAAGATTAAAATATTTGAAATTCCCTTATTGACAATTCAGAAAAGGAAAGTAACATTATATCGAAATAAATTAAACTTAAACATAACGTAAATGTGCATTAAGCTTAGTTGAAAAAAAACAACAATTTTTATTCTTTTAACAATTCCAAACTTTTTAAGAGAGAATTAAATTTCTAAGCACGAACTAAAGAAATTTTTAAAGGCGAAATGACGACGTAAGCAAAACTGGTGCGTGAAATCAGATGGCATGCATCTTTAGTAAAAAGAAAAGTTGAAGTTATTCATGTGAACTGCTACTGTTCTTAGAATTCGGAAATCTCTTATTTATTAGAGGTTTTATTTTTTGAGAAAAGTTTAAGTAACTATACTTTACTAAATAAAAAATATTCTCTTTTGAATTCCAAGAGAATTTATCATGACGAATTATATGAAAGGTGTAAGGGATATATGTACTATTTATATGATTTATGTGTAAAATACGATAAAAAAGGATGATTATATATATATATATATATATATATATATATATATATATATATATATATATATATATATATATATATATATATATATATATATATATATATATATATATATATAAAAGAGAGAGAGAGAGAGATTTACATTGTAATTAGTAAAAAGGAAAATGGGACTACATTATGTTATCATAGTATCACTAATTAATGAGTTTATAGTTGAAATAGACAAAACTTTTTATTTTCTTTGTAATGTACATAGTTATAAATTATAATAGATTAAAAATGCCTTCTAACTTTATAATTCAATCTGAATATTTGCAACAGAATTTTCCTTCTTAACCTGTATTACTTGCAAATCTTCTAAAATTCAATCGAATAAAATTCTGAAACAGAAAATTGTGTACATACAAACACACCTATGTATGCATATATGAATGAAAGTGCTATTTTATATTAAAATATACTTGATTTCTAAGTTTAATACAATATTTTAAACACTATTTAAGATTAATGACTTTAATTTTTTTTAAATCTATCTTAGCACTTTTGAGGCAAATTTGCTTCTACGCCTTTTACGTAAGTTTATAAAGCTAGTATTTCAAACTTCCCTTATGATTATTATTCCCATCAATCAAGTAAAATATTAACAAAATATCAATAGAATTTGAAAACATTTGTGTGCAACATGCATTGCCTTAAAATATTATAGTAATTATAAGTAAACATATCGTAATTTAAGACATTTATGTTTTGTTTAAAGAAAGTAAAAATCATTGATTTGAAATAAAATTTACTTTCTGTTGGAAAAAAGTTACTCTCAAACTATGAAATGGAAAGGAATGTTTCATTTAGAAACAAAATACTTTTGCAATTGAAAATATTTGTAGCTTTTACAAAATATTCTAATTTTCTTACTTTGGTATTTTTTTCTGGTAAGAAAGGTTTTTAGCCTTAAAGATTATACTGACATTGTATTTGGTGGTTACAAAAATGAATATTCAACCATATAAAATACTTTACATGGAGGAATCAGAATAAATGTAATCTCTATCATAAATAGCCATTTTAATATATATCTGTTTTGCCTAATACATAATGTTCTGTTAATATTTTAATTTTACCAGATATTATATTATTATATTGTTTGTTGCTTTAATATGTTTATAAAAATGTTTTATATACTTCCTGAATTCAACATCTAATTTTACATGTGAATTTTGTGTGTTAGAACCAATATGAAACAGCTGCCGTTGAGAAATACACACCAAAATATTTAGCCATGTTTAATTCTCAGAGTGTTTAAAATAAAAACATTACCTATGAGCGAGTTATATATAGCAATCAAACTGCATTTTATTAAGCTTTTGTAATAATGTAAGCTGTTCGGAAATATTTAAATGGTAAAGGGGCACACTTATAAGAAAAAAGGGAAGGCTCTATAGATCACATTTTCTTGATATGGTCAAACAGTAAAAATCATTGTTATGTGTATTGTATTGTTGAATGCAGGTAGTATAATAAATATTACTTTGCTTACTAAGACTATTGGAAGTTCACATCATTTTAAGTTTTTTACCATATATGATAAGCAATTTTTGGTTATATATCTTAATTGATCAGAAGGTGATGGTATAACTTGATCTCATTGTGCGTTATTTGAATTGAGATAAAATAGCATCTATTTTCTACATACAAATCTTTCAAATGAAATACTTAAAATTTTTGCTTTACAAATAACTGTTGTTGCTCTATCCATAATGAAATATCAAATTAATGCAACTGTCATCGTTAATTAATTAATCGTAAAGAGTTACTCGTCATCTCATAATGGTTGCTGTAATCACTTTAAATAAGAAATTGAATTTCACAATATAATAGTACAAGATAATAGGTACTTCATGAAATTAAGTTCAGCAAAAAAATAATAAGTTTTCCACAACTAAGTTGATAACTGTTGTCTAAAATTTTTATCATATTTTCTCTTGTGAACACTATTGTTGATCATCTTTTTTTTATTCAAAGAGGACTAAAAATAATTTGTGGTAAAATATAATGTCCTCAATTAAGAAACTAATTTACTTATACAAAAATATTCAAATTTGAAAATTTAGCACTGTTGCAATTGAAAGTATATTTATAACTGTACAGAGCATGGTACTCTAAATTTTTCTAAATTTCCAAACAAATCTTAATTTATAATCAAAAGTTGTTTATCAATACGCGTTATCAGATTTTTCAAGGAGAAAAGAAAATAAGGAAAATGTTGATAAAATAACAACTGAATATAAATTTCAGTTTACATATTTTCATTTAATTGAAATACATTTTTGTCCAAGGCGCAATAAATATATATTGCTAAAAGGGAAACTGAATTTCGCAATTCTTAAAAAATTATTGAGAAATTTTAACTGGCAATGATTTAGGAATTAAAAATAAGCCATTGAGGTTAGTAAACGAGTCTTAAATATTACGCTATTAGTCATTCTATCTTGTACTCAGATTTAGCCATAAAATTCTTAAACTAACTTAGATTGCTATAGATAAACTTTAAATTCTATCCAAATTAGCAGAAAAAAAGTAAAACCAATGAGTTCAAATAAAATTTATATATGAGAAAGCATGTAAAAGTGTTTTTATTAATCACACTTCAACACATTCAAAATTTTCAAGCAGACCTAAAAAATTTAATTTCCAACAATAAATCAGAAAATCAGAAATTTTCAGTAATATCAATACATAGAATATTATCGAAAATTTTTACATGTAACAGATAAGCAATTTAAAATGAAGAATATTGGAGCTGAAATACTTTCATTAGAAAACATAATCGATTTTGATGTCAATAATGTATGTGTGTAGCATGAAGAGGAAATATTTAAAACCCAGTAAGCAGAAGCCACTAAAAATAAAAAAGATAAAATGCGTTAAATAATTTCTTAAAAAAATAAAAAATTTGGGATTGCCAAAAATACTTATCAGTCAAACTTTTCTGTGCTACTAACAATATAGCACATTTGACTTTCTCATATGCACAGGAAATTCAATTAAAGCATACATAAATAGTAAATTGCTAAAATTTAAGTGTACTTCTTATATTCCAGGAACATGTTTCTTTCTCAAAGCTATGATAAGCTATACATATATATATTATGCCACTAATAAATAAATAAATATGTATATATATATATATATATATATATATATATATATATATATATATATATATATATATATATATATATATATATATATATATATATATATATATATATATATATATATATATATATATATATATATATATATATATATATATATATATATATACATATATACATATATATATATATATATATATATATATATATATATATATATATATATATATATATATATATATATATATATATATATATATATATATATATATATACATATATACATATATATATATATATATATATATATATATATATATATATATATATATATATATATATATATAGATAGATAGATAGATAGATAGATAGATAGATATAGATATAAAAATAAATATATATATAGATTGATTGATTGATAATAAATGTACTGCAGATAGTGAAACAGTGAGAAAATTGTGTTCTGGTCTGTGTATCGGGAAACAATAACTAATTTCGTCTTTAATAAAATATGATTCTTAACATATCAGAATTTTAATTTTGAAAAAATTATTAGTGGTAAATATAGTTTATCCTACACTTATAGTATAATAAAGTTCTTCAGTAATTTTCAAAAAAACCATTATTTAATAATGGAAAATAATTGTTGAGCTTCAGTTATCAACATATGTAGTAGTGAATGTTGTGCTAAGGAACTTTCCGCAATTTTTTAATCAAACACTTGAATGCAGATTAATGTCAATTAAAAACTTATCCAAATTAGATGTGATGTATATATAATACTTTATAATAAATATATGTTTTATATTAACATGAAAAATTGTACATCACTTAAGTAAACAATGATTTGTTTTTTGCAAAATCAAATTTCGTTTTTATTGACTGAAATATCACATACAATGTCAAGAAATGACTTAAGGATATAAGACCTCATCAAGCACACTAGCATGTTGTTTGATTATTTGAAGTTGTTTGATACATGTTTATGTTTACTCACGTTGAACTATTGATGATATTATATAATTTTAAAGCATTTCCCTAAAACAATAAAACTACTTCAAGAGATAATTTACAATGTTCATCATTGTTAATAGGCACCCCAATGATCCAAAGTGTAACCACCAACAACTTAACTTAAATCGATATCAAAAAAATACTGATCTATAAAAAAATGATTTTCAAATTAAAGGAAAAAACAACACGTTTAAACTACTTTAAATTCACCATTATGTTTAATAATCTCTATTATTTCTGTATTTTTAATATTTTTATAACATTTATGAAAATAAATTTAAAATTATCATTTAGTGTTAATCTGTACTTATTATTAAATAACATTACTCAGTATCTTACATGTTGTACTATTTAATTTCGCAATTTTAGCTGTCTATTATTGCAATTTAACTAATAACTTTGCACCCCACAACATGCGATTATTTGCAGTTTTCATGCTAATCATGAAATTTAAAAAATCGTTTCATATACAGCTCCATAATTGACCATCCCAACTGATATTATCTCATTTACCAGTTGAAAATATTAATTTGTATTTTTGTAGCCAATGTTTTGAATCCATTGAAGCCATGAAAGAAATTTCTTTAAGTCACAATAACTATAAGTCAGTAAATGTTGTTTCAATCTTTAAAAATATTTCCCGAAATAATTTATAGTCTCTAAGAATTATTTGATTTAATACATTTTTATTAATAAAATATTGTTATCTTTTTGACACTATTCTGTATATGTTAAATAGTAATGACAATTTTTTATAGTAAATTGATATATAAATTTAAACGCGCACATACATTTTACGTATATATTTACAAGTGCAATCATTTTACGCAAGGAAGACAAATTATGCAATGTAGCATTGTATTTCCGCTGTATATTAAGTTGCACTATTGTGAGTATCTTAAATAATAAACAAATAAAATTATATCTTTATATAAAAACATTGTCTATAATTCAATCAACTATAATAGTTTATCTCTACCTGAATAATTGCAGTCAAGTATTCCAATAAATTTATTACAGTAAACTGAAAATCACAGTGAAGCTGTTTATTCGTATTTTTAGCCTTAATAAATGTAATTAAAATTTTTGCCCACATTACACAAAATATATATAAAAAACTTAGAGAAAAGTATAAGCGGCTTTTACTTTAGTTTCTAATTTATATTTATGAGTACTAATTTGCAAAGATTAATTTGATGTATGGGAAAGAAAATGCATTCCATGGTACAATTTATTAAAAAAAATTATGCAAATTTTGAAGGCTTAAAACGACATTCATAAAATTAGTTTAATGTGCCCATATGCATCAATTCTCTGTTATTTATGTCTTTTGCTATGCAAACTTTTGGAAAAATATGGTAATGTTAATAATTACATTATACTACATATAATTATTTTTATTACATAAAATATAAGCAACAAAATAAAATGGAATATTGTAACGTTAATATTTACATACATAAATTAAAACAATGAGCTTACTTTTCAGAGTATTTTAAGGAATTCAACAAATTCTGAATATTAAATAGCGTTTCTTTTTTATTTCTATGCTTTGAATCCACGATTACTACTTATTCATTAATAATTAGGCAGATTATATTACAGAAGCAATAAATGTTTTTCCCTTATTATTATGTAAATTATTTCCTCAGAACTTTTACACACATCTTAATTAAATTTTTTATTTCATATATATTTATAAAAGAGACCTTAGTTTTACTACATATTTGCTTTTAATTCCTTTTAGTTAATTACATAAAGATTTCTAACAATAAGAATAAATGTCTAGATTTCTTTTCATAGAGTGATCAACCAAAGAAACTTCTACTCCTGAATAAATGGAAGTAAGTTTCTTTCTCTGTGTTTTATTATTTCAATACATTTCTTTATTACTCAGTACGGATCAATGAACCAACACTAACGTTCAAATAATTGTTAAATAAACCTTATATTCATTTTGGAGTAAATATTATCCAACGAGACTATTCAAATGTAAGACACTAATTACAGAGTTATAAAGTAAAAACATACTATGCCAATGAATGTACAGACGTACATTCCTCATTTAAGAGATGAAAAGTATCACTTTCCATTAACTGCAATGAGAAAGAGTCAGGTTTATAGTTGATTTACATTTCTATTTTTCCATATGAAAGGTGCCATATTTTGCTCATCAGTTCAGTCAGTTCGATGTCACTAACATGGTTTTCTAATTAATGAATCAACTCATCATAGTTCCGAGAATTTTATGAACTAAACATTATTCATACTTATGCTTAAATCTCTCTCTATTAATCTGTGAATCCATTGGAAATGTTCAAGGTGAAAATTGATATTTCAATTTAAATAAAATGATAAATTATTATTACTATCAAACATGGTCATTTATGTTTCTAAGTGATGTTTTTCTCTGAATTACAAAAGTGAATATTATATACATGTTTAAAATGTGTATTACAGCATACATTTTTAAATTCTCTCAAAACTATAAAACTGTAATTTGTAATATACAAAATACTTATTTATTAATGTACTCAATTTTTACTCAGATTGGATGATAGACTGCAGATAAGGTCATTCCTCTCAGGACTTTTATATAATTTTCATCAGTAAAAATGCATTTTTTTATTATATTCACATATAGTAAACATTTTAGAAGACTTAACAAATTCTGAAAAAGTACATTTACACTTAAAATATATTATTCATAATTAAATCTGAATAATAAACTCCACCTTAGTTATTTACTTAATACTGTTATATAAAATTAATGCACAAGTTCATGAATCTCATTTTACTATGTACAAGTTACTTATATGATTGTTTTCACATGATTTATCAAAGAAATAAGACAAAAGAGAAATCTATTAAATAATAATTGTTTTGTTTAAAATTTTCAAAATTAAGAAAAACTTATTTATTTTGCATTTTGTCAGAGATATTTAAGGAATCTAATGCAAATATGTTTTGTTATTTCAATTAAATTTTGAAACATAAATCTTTAAATAACTAATTAAATATCTAAATTATTTTTTGCTATACAAAAATAATTACAGTATTAAAGAAGTGTAATCATGAAATCACAAAAAACTACTTCAGGTGCTATTTAGACAACTTACTATGAAATATTTGAAGATTTTGAAGATGCAATAAAATTTTTGTCAGATCTATGGCAGCAATTATTTGTCCTCCAAATGTTATTCAATAAATTATTTTATACATTAATCAAAGTGGTTAGTAATAAACTATAGATTAAAATCATAGTTTCTCATTCTGTGTTAGATAATTTTCACCTAAAGGACACTATATTATTGCATCTAAGCATTGTAAAATCTACCGATTTCTTTCATCCGATTATGTATTTCCATAAACAGCACTTTTCAGAAAGATCCATGTTGTTTTTGATTATTCTAAATTCCCTCATGTAATTTTACGGTTATCAAATAAGGCAGCAAGCACACTTCATGTTACAATGATAAGCTAAATCAGAAACATGACAGTAGTAGTGTGTATCTTTAAGTTATAAATGTCAGCTTAGTGGCAAATGTTTGTCAGCTTAACACTAATCATACCATAACGGGTTAAATGACCCATTTTGAACTTTTGCATTGATAATGCACGTATTATCTTATTACTTCTCCAAATTTATCTTACTGACTTTTTCTGACTAATTAAGTCTACTGTTCTTATACTATTTTTATAATTTTTTGTTTTGTTTATTTTGAGTAATAACTGTCGTACACCGTTGTCTACCACATCAGGTCATTTGACCCGGAGAACATTTTTTTGTTTTATAAGCTTATCAATACATATTGCTTATCTTATTGTATTCAGTAAACTGCAAATGTATGCAAAGACTGTTACGTAAAGTAGTTCAATCAAAATAGCTGAGAATAATTAAAGAATATATAAAAAATTTAGATTGAAACTAGATTTTTGTGTAAAAAAGGTAGCAAAAAAGAAAAGTTTAGTACATAGTTTTTATTTTATTTTGATAGCTTTATTAGTGATACAGGTTACTATTTACCCATAAAATGTCGAAACAAACGAGACAGTCCAAATTCTTAGAAGATATAAATGATATTGGAGAAGAGTTTTCGGAAATCGGTGAAGATGAATTTTCTGAAAACGAAGATATATTGGTTACAAACGAAAATGAGTCTGAATCTGAATGAGTCGAAAATGAGTCTGAAACTGTTTCATATTACAATAAAACCAAATTTGGTGTAGACATGACCGATCAAATGGCGAGGAAATTTACTACAAAGTCTTGCAGATGGTCACTCCAAGTTTTTTTCAATATCCTTGATTTAGCTGGTATAAATGCCTGGATTTTATACAAGCAAACGACAGGAGATAATATCTCGAGACAAAATTTTTTACTCAAGCTAGCAGTAGAACTTGCCGACGATTTTCGAGTTGCCCGTGAACAACCAAAAGAAAAAGCAAATACTAAACGATCGTTGCCTAACCCTGTTACAGCTTCTAATAAACGTAAGAGGTGTCAAATAGGATACTGCAAAGAGAATAAAACTAATAAAATTTGCTCCAATTGTAAAAAATTTGTTTGCGGGAAATGTGCGACGGAAACACTTATGTGTAAAAAATGTGATGTATAAAAACAACTCTTATTTTTTGCGTTTGAAATAGAAATTGTAAAAATACTATTTCATATAATTACAATACATATGTTATTATCATTATATTTTTATTTCCTTTCCAACATCCATATTTCATACATAAAAGTAGGAAACGTAAATTTCAGGTCATTTGACCCACTATGGTAAACTAGGTATCTAATAAGTGTTAGTATGATTAGTGTTAAATGATACCAAACATATAGTGACAAAAATAAAGCTTTACTTGTGAAATATCACCTATGAAAAGTCATATCGTCTAGACAGATATATGATTCAGCCAGTTGAATCTTTTTTTTTCCTTTGCTTCAAAATTCAGTAATGCAATGAGAGTTATTTAACTGCATTGTTATTTTTCAAAACTCATTCTTATTCTATGTTTCAATAAATTAGCTATTTCATTATAATGATTTTTAAAACACTATTGCGTAGTTTTTTTATTGATTTTTTTCATGTATATATTTACTATATCAATTTTTTTTTAATATCAATACATTAATATATTTTTTTTATGTTTTCCATATAAGAATTAAGTTTATTTTATTAACTCTTCCATAAGGAATTCATTTACGCATATACAGCACAAAGAACTTATTTTCAAAGCTTATATTATGAAAAAATCTCTTTCTCTCTGAATTTTAAAAAGACCAATTACACAACATTTCTGAATCATAAATTTACATAAGCAATTATCAAAATTTTCTATGATTTCTAATTTTCCTTACTCAAGTCATTATTTACATTATAGTTTATTAGCGTTATTGAGTTTAGAGTTCACACAAGTGTGCTTCTTAAAAGTAATAAATAGAAATGAGAACATACAAAATTATTGAACAAATTTGAATTAGGTTCAAAATTAATTAATTATATCAGTAATAATTTAAATATTCTAAAGATTGAAAGTTAATGATTCTATGTAACTACTAAGAATAAATTAGCTTAGTTTATTTCAGAAATGCTTGATTGCCTTAAAATAAAATATTTTTTCAATAAATTTCTTTACTTTGACAAACACGGAAAGAAATTCACTATTCACCATTCTTTCAAATACATTTGTACTATATATATCCAAATAAAATTAATTTAAATTTACAATAATGAAAACTCCAATAAAGAGTTTGTTTAAATAATTATTAAATACATAAATTCATTACATTTCATAATGATGAAAGTGTTAAATGGTGTTGATTTGATTTAAAACCTTTTATACTATCTTACAAATCATCACCGAAAAATGTAAAATAATTCAAAAAGGATTACATTTTTTACTTTACAAAAAAAACATTAGTTGGACCAAAAAAAGTTTGATTAAAAACCTTTGAATAGCTGAAAGCAATTTTTTGATGTTAGAAAAGTTTCTGAATTAGTAAAAGAAGTACTGAATTACTAGTACTGAAATTAGTAAAAGAAAATCTCATTTCCGAAGTTTTCACCATTAAAACTTCCCAACTAGCATATTTATTGAAAAGAAAATAATTACTTATAAACAAATATGATAGTTGGTGACATTTTTAATTAAAAAGCCAAAAATAAGGTATTAGAAATACTGAAAAAAAATAGTTTCCCCAAATTCTTATTCACTCAATGTTAAGAAAAAAATTTTTACCTTTTATTCAAAATGAATAATTCCTTATAAATTTAAGTTAACAAATATGTTTAGAATATTTTTCTCTCCACAATAATAACATGTTTATCAATTAGTTTACAAAAATTTATCTTAAAATCATATGTTTATTATGCAATTACAATCACTAAATATATGTATATAAAGTGCAAGCAGCATTTACAAATTTCAGGATATTTTTACCAACAATAAAATTCAAACTAACAGTAAATTATTTAATATAAATAATATATTAATTAATAATAACTTAATTATCAAACACTTTCAAGAATATAATTATACTGATTCTGTTTTTAGGATTTTCAGATCATTACCTCTCTTGAATTTTCTCATCAACTAAGAGAAATGAAATATATGAGAAGGACATTATTATTTTTAAAACATTTGAATTTTTAACAATTTAAAATAAATTTTGCTTATTAAAGAGAAAATGTTTTTGAAATGAGAAAATGACAAATAATTTGTCTAATATCCAGTATAAGACTATTATTGTTCATTGAACATATACATGGAAATAACTTTTGTTTTACAAATTAATCTATATTTTTATATCTTGATATTAAAATGGCTATTTACATCCATTTGCTAGCTGCTAAAATATTTTAAACTTTTGTAAAGTATTTAAAACAAAAGTATTCAAAAACTTAAACATTAAATCTTATATTAAATGCATTTAAAACCAATTTAGTTGAGACTTACTCACCAAATTAAGAGAAATAATTTATCAGTTACCAGTACCTTTTTTGACATTCATTTATAAAGGAATGTGAACTGTTTTCAAATTCATCTGGTAGTTATTAATATTCAACAGATTTGTGGAAAAACGAACACATTGCTAAATTTTTTATAGAATTTCAGATTAATAATATATTATTTATCAGTATAATGTTATAAATTACAGGCAAAAATCTTTTCAGATGATTGCAATGTACTGTTTATTTCCCCGTTCTGCATTTCAGCACTTACAGTACATTGTGGTTTCAAAATCACCATAAGCACATCTATGCACAAAGGAATTACTTAGAGCTGTAATTGCGTCTTATGTGCTATTATAATGAATCTGGCTGTCCAGAAATTAATTAGGCTCTAAAGGAGTTGGGATTATTTGACTTAAATATTAGACTTATAATATTTAGACTATTCATTATGTAATATTTGATGTAATTATGTAATATTTGAAACACGTCTAAGTTTGCAAACTCAATTTAATACGAAGATACAATAATACGTACTTCAACTACTTGATTCTGAACATTCTAAGATAGTTTAAATTTATTTTGATTAAAATAAAATTTCATTTAATTTACAATGCGAATTTATGTTTATAAAATTGCCACATTAACATCTCTCTTTGCAATGTTAATTCTAATTAATGTTTCTAATATAAATATACTTTAAGGGAAACAGTCAAATTAAATTTAAAATATAGAAAGTTAGGACTAATTACAAATAAAGCTGCTTTCAAAAATTTAAAATATCAATTAATTTATTTTGTTCCTAATCTAATACATAAATATTTATGTGTACGCGCATTTTAAGAAATAAGAGAATAACGAGGCATAGACTTACAGTTTTTAAAAATAAATAAATGAATACAAATAAAAAAATACAAGACATATAGATAATTTATAAACCATGAGAAACATTTCTTAAAATTGCTTAGCTGAACATAGATTATGCATTAATCCGAAAGAAATTTGCCTATGATATACAACTTTTATGTGTAAATTTAAACATACTTTAAAATTAATCTTTATATCCATTAAATACTTCAATATAAATAATTATGATACATTAAACTACGAGCATATTGCTTAAATATTCTAACGTACATTTGTCATATATTTGTTCTGGTTTAAAAAAGATATATATATATATATATATATATATATATATATATATATATATATATATATATATATATATATATATATATATATATATATATATATATATATATATATATATATATACATATATATATATATATATATATAAGTGAATTAAAATATACCATTACTGTATTATTCAATAATATTTGAAATCACAGATTTTTTTAATCATTCTGTGTTCTGTGTGAAATTCACGTCAAAATGCCATTGTAAACTCAGAGAATAACTTAAACCACTTTCACTAAACATTAAATTTATTCAAAAATATGAAAATATTTTGATTTTCATAATAAATTTTTATTTCAAAATTATTATTATTATAATAAATTTTTATTTCAAAATTAAATTAACTAAACTTATTAATTTTTTGATATTGATTTTAATTTAATGACTCAAAATTATACATACAAATTCCTTTTCATAGATGTTCCAAGTAATTTTTGATACGAAATAATATTAAAAAAGTATTTTTAGTAACATCTGCAAGGAAAAATATTTTTCTTAGAAAGAAATTACTTGAAATAGGTTATGAGCATATGATATGACATCAAACGAATACAAAAATTGTATATTTGGCATTATTTGTAGTTAAATTGTAGTTTATTTCATTAATAATAATATAATTGTTTTAAATTTCATTATTTCACTTTATTTTGCAACTGAATCTACACACCTTTCTGATTAATATACAATTATGTAAGGACACTTATGGAACTATGTTGCTTTGCCTAGAGTAAGCAATATTCATTGCGAGACGGAGTATTTTATCATGTTTCCGATGACGAGAAAGATAATGATCTATTCTTCAAGATGTATTTATCAGAAAGATAGTCAACTCGTCTCAAGCATATCAGACAATATTTGTCTTTCTGTTTACTTATATTTAATTCATATTAAATTTTTCTTCTTAAAATGACAACCTTAGGCTCTTTTACGTTATTGCCCCTTTATGATAATAAATTGGAAACATGTTTAAAACTATTAACAATGTATTTATTTTACAAGTTTAAATTCATTCCCTTTCAGATTTCTTGCATATTTCTTAATATTTATTGGTTTCTTGATTCTTTTTTTACAAAATGGTCGGGAAATTTATAATAACAAAGTTATCGAATTTTTTAATTAAAGTATAATTGCAAATTATCATAGTAATTTAAATTTAATATCGGAAACTACATGCTGTGTATCGCACAATTCTAAAACATTTCTGAATCCAAATTAATTGATAACATTTCTATCTATATTTTACAATAAATATTGATATTTATGATTCACACAAATATCATTACTTTTATTAAATACATAATGTATTCAGCGCTTTAGTATGTATTTTTGAACTTCTCATAAAAATAAACTTCTTTTACAGATGTTTGATAAAAAAATCTTATTCAAAATTTTCTGTGAGAATAAGAACTTGGAACTGGGTAATAACATTTCTAAACTATCGATATAAAGCAGTTTTAGAGAATGGGCTTCCTGGAACTTATTCAGAAATATTTCAATCCACATCACAAATACTGGATGCTTAGGAGAGAGCCAAAAATATTGGGATAAAATATAAAATGTATTTCAAGGTAAATATATGTGTATATTTGCTTTTCAAATTCACTAAGATAGGAGATCTGTGTACAAATGAAATAATTGCCATAAAATAATCATGTTTTAGTAGCTTTACAAATATAGAAAAAAATAAACTACTTGAATTATATATATTCTCAGTAAATTTATGGTCTGTTCACTAATGAATTTAATACATCTTTCATCAAAATCCATGCAAAATTAAAGGTAAATAAAATCTTTGTTAATTAAACAAGTGATACACGTTAGTTATTTCCCCTTTATGAGATAAAGTTTGATGATTTCGATACCGCAAGCAATGTTAATGCAAAAATGAGAAGTTTATTTCTACTAATAGAAACTGTTAAATATTTTTTCGGATTTTAAATCACGTTGTAATGAAGAGGTTGAAGTTTAAACTCACAATCTACTTTCCAATTCATATTTTACCAATGGAATATTACTGTCCCTTACTAAATTTATAATATTCTTGAAATCCTCCTAGAATAACAGTATTCTTCAAATTCTTTATTACTGTCTTCATATCCACTTTCGCAGAAAAGCATTAAAAAATTTTCGAAGTAAAAGAAAAATTTAAAATTATGTCTTTGCTGATAACTCTGAAATCATAGATTTGCAAATGACCAATGGAAAAAATAATCATACTGAAAAACTGTTAAAGAAACAGTGAATTCAATTAATACAGTTTATCCACAATTTAAAAAAATGAAGAATTGCGACCTAAAACATTCCCTAAAAAAGAACTTATTTAAACCTAATGGTTAGAAAATAACTTAATGCTTAAAACTCTAAGAAATGATATTACTACTCAAAGGTATTATCTTATAGCCCTATTAATATTATTATAATACTTAGCATCTCTTCATTTTTAATCATTAAATTCATCATACCTTTTGCATAATTCCTTATAATTTTAAGATTTTTATCTTAGTTTCGATTTTATCTATAATTCTACAAACATATATCTGAAGAAAATATAATTAAAAATAATTCCTTATTTCTATAATTAAACTGTAACCAATTATTTATCCAATAATTACTTACATCGTACTTTGTACGTTATTTAATTGAGATTTGTGGATTGGTTGAATGTATTTAATGTGTCAAATAACTTTAAATTATTGTAACACGCTTTTTGATTACTACTATGTAAATCAGAATTATAATTTTAGACTCAATAATTCTGTTGCTCTAAGCATTGTTTAATTTTGCATATTTATGAAATTTTAAATTAATAAAAAAAGCAATGTTTCATAAACATTATGAGAAATTTGGGAAATATTCAAGATAAATTGAGCATATGCAGGACAACAGTTTTATGATTAAAAATTAAATTAAAAATTGGAAAATTTGATCATATCAGAACAAACGAAAAGAAAAAATTTGAAATGTTTTTAGACTCTTATAACATGATAGAAATTATTTTCTAAATACCGTTTTCAGTTAATACTACGTAATTCTTTGAAACTAAATTTTTTCATTTTTATTTAGTATAGATCATTGACTTATAAATTAATAGGAAAGATTAGCGATAACATAATTTGAAGACTTTTAATGCAGTAATTCGAAGAGCTCAACTTTCAGAACAGCCAATTTTCATTTCAGTAACAGTATATAAATTCCATTTGGCATGAACTTTAGCAGAAATTAGATGGCATGCATGAGTTGATCATGCAGCTTAACTTTGTACAGATTTTAGAGGTCATAGTGATTCAAAAGTAATTGTGTGTAAAACTAGTAAAAGTGATGCTTTCAGCCAGTAAAAATCAACAGAACGTGTACCAAGACAAGTGTATAGTATTTTTGAATTAAAGAATTAGTGATTTTTGAATTAAAGAATTAAAGAATTAGAATGATGAAAGTGTTAAATGGTGTTGATTTGATTTAAACACTTTTATATTATCTTACAAATCATCACCGAAAAATGTAAAATCATTCAAAAAAGATTAAATTTTTTCTTACTTTATAAAAAAAAACTTTAGTTGGACCAAAAAAAGTTTGATTAAAAACCTTTGAATAGCTGAAAGCAATTTTTTGATGTTAGAAAAGTTTCTGAATTAGTAAAAGAAGTACTGAATTACTAGTACTGAAATTAGTAAAAGAAAATCTCATTTCCCAAGTTTTCACTATTAAAACTTCCCAACTAGCATATTTATTAATAAGGAAAATAATTACTTATAAACAAATATGATAGTTTGTGACATTTTCAAGTAAAAAGCCAAAAATAAGGTATTAGAAATACTGAAAAAAGAAAAATAGTTTCCCTAAATTCTTATTCACTCAATGTTAAGAAAAAGAAATTGTACCTTTTATTCAAAATGAATAATTCCTTATAAATTTAAGTTAACAAATATGTTAAGAATATTTTTCTCCCCACAATAATAACATGTTTTTCAATTAGTTTACAAAAACTTATCTTAAAATCATATGTTTATTATGCAATTACAATCATTAAATATATGTTTATAAAGTGCAAGCAGCATTTACAAATTTCAGGATATTTTTACCAACAATAAAATTCAAACTAACAGTAAATTATTTAATATCAAAAATATATTAATTAACAATCACTTAATTACCAAACACTTTTAAGAAAATAATTATACTGATTCTGTTTTTAGGATATTCAGATCATTCCCTCTCTTGAATATTCTCATCAGCTAAAAGAAATGAAATATATGAGAAAGACATTAATATTTTTAAAACATTTGAATTTTTAACAATTTAAAATAAATTTTGCTTATTAAAGAGAAAATGTTTTTGAAATGAGAAAATGACAAATAATTTGTCTAATATCCAGTATAAGACTATTATTGTTCATTGAACATATACATGGAAATAACTTTTGTTTTACAAATTAATCTATATTTTTATATCTTGATATTAAAATGGCTATTTACATCCATTTGCTAGCTGCTAAAATATTTTAAACTTTTGTAAAGTATTTAAAACAAAAGTATTCAAAAACTTAAACATTAAATCTTATATTAAATGCATTTAAAACCAATTTAGTTGAGACTTACTCACCAAATTAAGAGAAATAATTTATCAGTTACCAGTACCTTTTTTGACATTCATTTATAAAGGAATGTGAACTGTTTTCAAATTCATCTGGTAGTTATTAATATTCAACAGATTTGTGGAAAAACGAACACATTGCTAAATTTTTTATAGAATTTCAGATTAATAATATATTATTTATCAGTATAATGTTATAAATTACAGGCAAAAATCTTTTCAGATGATTGCAATGTACTGTTTATTTCCCCGTTCTGCATTTCAGCACTTACAGTACATTGTGGTTTCAAAATCACCATAAGCACATCTATGCACAAAGGAATTACTTAGAGCTGTAATTGCGTCTTATGTGCTATTATAATGAATCTGGCTGTCCAGAAATTAATTAGGCTCTAAAGGAGTTGGGATTATTTGACTTAAATATTAGACTTATAATATTTAGACTATTCATTATGTAATATTTGATGTAATTATGTAATATTTGAAACACGTCTAAGTTTGCAAACTCAATTTAATACGAAGATACAATAATACGTACTTCAACTACTTGATTCTGAACATTCTAAGATAGTTTAAATTTATTTTGATTAAAATAAAATTTCATTTAATTTACAATGCGAATTTATGTTTATAAAATTGCCACATTAACATCTCTCTTTGCAATGTTAATTCTAATTAATGTTTCTAATATAAATATACTTTAAGGGAAACAGTCAAATTAAATTTAAAATATAGAAAGTTAGGATTAATTACAAATGTAGCTAATTTCAAAAATTTTAAATATCAATTAATTTATTTTGCTCCTATATTTAATTATTTGTATAAATATTTATGTGTACGCGCATTTTAAGAAATAAGAAAAAACGAGGCATAGACTTACAGTTTTTAAAAATAAATAAATGAATAAAAATAAAAAAATACAAGACATATAGATAATTTATAAACCATGAGAAACATTTCCTAAAATTGTTTAACTGAACATAGATTATGCATTAATCCGAAAGAAATTTGCCTATGATATACAACTTTTATATGTAAATTTAAACATACTTTAAAATTAATCTTTATATCCATTAAATACTTCAATATAAATAATTATAACACATTAAACTACGAGCATATTGCTTAAATATTCTAACATACATTTGTCATATATTTGTTCTGGTTTAAAAGATATATATTATATTATATTATATATATATATATATATATATATATATATATATATATATATATATATATATATATATATATATATATATATATATATATATATATACATATATATATATATATATATATAAGTGAATTAAAATATACCATTACTGTATTATTCAATAATATTTGAAATCACAGACTTTTTAATCATTCTGCGTAAAATTCACGTCAAAATGCCATTGTAAACTCAGAGAATAATATAAACTGCTTTCACTAAACATTAAATTTATTCAAAAATATAAAAATATTTTGATTTTCATAATAAATTTTTATTTCAAAATTATTTTTATTATAATAAATTTTTATTTCAAATTTAAATTAACTAAACTTATTAATTTTTTGATATTGATTTTAATTTAATGACTCAAAATTATACATACAAATTCCTTTTCATAGATGTTCCAAGTAATTTTTGATACGAAATAATATTAAAAAAGTATTTTTAGTAACATCTGCAAGGAAAAATATTTTTCTTAGAAAGAAATTACTTGAAATAGGTTATGAGCATATGATATGACATCAAACGAATACAAAAATTGTATATTTGGCATTATTTGTAGTTAAATTGTAGTTTATTTCATTAATAATAATATAATTGTTTTAAATTTCATTATTTCACTTTATTTTGCAACTGAATCTACACACCTTTCTGATTAATATACAATTATGTAAGGACACTTATGGAACTATGTTGCTTTGCCTAGAGTAAGCAATATTCATTGCGAGACGGAGTATTTTATCATGTTTCCGATGACGAGAAAGATAATGATCTATTCTTCAAGATGTATTTATCAGAAAGATAGTCAACTCGTCTCAAGCATATCAGACAATATTTGTCTTTCTGTTTACTTATATTTAATTCATATTAAATTTTTTCTTCTTAAAATGACAACCTTAGGCTCTTTTACGTTATTGCCCCTTTATGATAATAAATTGGAAACATGTTTAAAACTATTAACAATGTATTTATTTTACAAGTTTAAATTCATTCCCTTTCAGATTTCTTGCATATTTCTTAATATTTATTGGTTTCTTGATTCTTTTTTTACAAAATGGTCGGGAAATTTATAATAACAAAGTTATCGAATTTTTTAATTAAAGTATAATTGCAAATTATCATAGTAATTTAAATTTAATATCGGAAACTACATGCTGTGTATCGCACAATTCTAAAACATTTCTGAATCCAAATTAATTGATAACATTTCTATCTATATTTTACAATAAATATTGATATTTATGATTCACACAAATATCATTACTTTTATTAAATACATAATGTATTCAGCGCTTTAGTATGTATTTTTGAACTTCTCATAAAAATAAACTTCTTTTACAGATGTTTGATAAAAAAATCTTATTCAAAATTTTCTGTGAGAATAAGAACTTGGAACTGGGTAATAACATTTCTAAACTATCGATATAAAGCAGTTTTAGAGAATGGGCTTCCTGGAACTTATTCAGAAATATTTCAATCCACATCACAAATACTGGATGCTTAGGAGAGAGCCAAAAATATTGGGATAAAATATAAAATGTATTTCAAGGTAAATATATGTGTATATTTGCTTTTCAAATTCACTAAGATAGGAGATCTGTGTACAAATGAAATAATTGCCATAAAATAATCATGTTTTAGTAGCTTTACAAATATAGAAAAAAATAAACTACTTGAATTATATATATTCTCAGTAAATTTATGGTCTGTTCACTAATGAATTTAATACATCTTTCATCAAAATCCATGCAAAATTAAAGGTAAATAAAATCTTTGTTAATTAAACAAGTGATACACGTTAGTTATTTCCCCTTTATGAGATAAAGTTTGATGATTTCGATACCGCAAGCAATGTTAATGCAAAAATGAGAAGTTTATTTCTACTAATAGAAACTGTTAAATATTTTTTCGGATTTTAAATCACGTTGTAATGAAGAGGTTGAAGTTTAAACTCACAATCTACTTTCCAATTCATATTTTACCAATGGAATATTACTGTCCCTTACTAAATTTATAATATTCTTGAAATCCTCCTAGAATAACAGTATTCTTCAAATTCTTTATTACTGTCTTCATATCCACTTTCGCAGAAAAGCATTAAAAAATTTTCGAAGTAAAAGAAAAAATTTAAAATTATGTCTTTGCTGATAACTCTGAAATCATAGATTTGCAAATGACCAATGGAAAAAATAATCATACTGAAAAACTGTTAAAGAAACAGTGAATTCAATTAATACAGTTTATCCACAATTTAAAAAAATGAAGAATTGCGACCTAAAACATTCCCTAAAAAAGAACTTATTTAAACCTAATGGTTAGAAAATAACTTAATGCTTAAAACTCTAAGAAATGATATTACTACTCAAAGGTATTATCTTATAGCCCTATTAATATTATTATAATACTTAGCATCTCTTCATTTTTAATCATTAAATTCATCATACCTTTTGCATAATTCCTTATAATTTTAAGATTTTTATCTTAGTTTCGATTTTATCTATAATTCTACAAACATATATCTGAAAAAATATAATTAAAAATGATTCCTTATTTCTGTAATTAAACTGTCCCCAATTATTTATCCAATAATTACTTACATTGTACTTTGTACGTTATTTGATTGAGATTTGTGTAATGGTTGAATGTATTTATAAAGTGTCAAATAACTTTAAGTTAGTAAAACGCTTTTTGCTTACTATTTATAAATCAGAATTATAATTTTAGACTCAATGATTCTGCTGCTCTAAGCATTGTTTAAATTTGCATATTTATGAAATTTTAAATTAGTAAAAAAAACAATGTTTTATAAAAAATATGAGAAATTCGAGAAATATTCAAGATAAATTGAGCGTATACAGGAAAACAGTTTTATGATTAAAAATTAAATTAAAAATTGGAAAATTCTATCATATCAGAACAAACGAAAAGAAAAAATTTGAAATGTTTTTAGACTCTTATAACATGATAGAAATTATTTTCTAAATACCGTTTTCAGTTAATACTACATAATTCTTTTAAACTAAATATTTTCATTTTTATTTACTATAGATCATTGACTTATAAATTAATAGGAAAGAAAAGCGATAACATAATTTGAAGACTTTTAAATGCATTAATTCGAAGAGTTCAATTTTCAGAACAGCCAATTTTCATTTCAGTAACAGTATATAAACTCCATTTGGCATGAACTTTAGCAGAAATAAGATGGTATGCATGAGTAGATTATGCAGCTTAGCTATGTACAGATTTTAGAGGCCATAGTGATTCAAAAGTAATTGTGTTTAAAACTAGTAAAAGTGATGCTTTCAGTCAGTAATAAATCAACAGAACATGGTGCCAAGACAAGTGTATAGTATTTTTGAATTAAAGAATTTTAAATTGTATGTGAAATATAGATACGTGTTGTTTATGTTTTACTTAGTGATATAGAGTTAAAATAATGTTAAGAATCGATTGTAAAATGAACAAAACATGTCAAAATCAGAACTATATATGGTTAATCTTCATAATGAAAATCCTATGAACAGAAAGTCGTATAGATATGCATCCAACCGCATTCCCTATTGTAAATGCAAATGATGGAACAATATCGAAGACCTACCATATTTCACTATGCAAACAAATCCAAATAAGTTAATCATAATATTAAATTAAATTTCGGCTAAAAATATGATTTGAGGTAATTAAATATTTTGTTAAAATTGGAGATAGATGTTCCCTGAATGCTTAATAAATTTAAGTACAATTACAAGAATATTATAATATCTAGAATAACATGATTAACATGCTGTCAGTTCATACTGCTACAAGCAGTACTCAAGATATGTGTTGACAATTGCCACCTCTTTAAATAATTCCACCTTTTGATACTAGTAGGAAGAAAAATTTCCAGCGTTTACAGGTAAAATGAATGACATCTTAAATGTTGTGAATGTGTTTGGCGTTTTATATTAACATTTTGAATTAATGCATTTATATCAATATTACATAATGTTCATCGAATGCCGTAAGATCTCGAAAGATATACCATTACTGATTGCTCAAATAGAATAATAAGCCACTGCTCAAATAGACTACTATTCAACATCGATAAAATCTAGTTGAATGTGCTGGTATGCATTTCTGTTGTTTCTAAGACTCATGCCAACAATTACCAACCTGAAAATATATGGTGTGAATAGAAACATATTGCAAAATAATTTATACTGGCCTCTAATTATTTAGGAACAAATGATTTTTGGTGCATAATTACAAACAAGAAATTTAGATGAAATATGCTCAAAACAGGAATATATAGATTGCAATAAGAACATTTAATTAAGAAAAATGGAAAAAATGATTTACAACAAAATAACTTCGCTTTAAAATTCTTTTCTTGAAAAAAAGAATCACAGTTTTATGTGGTAAAATATCACAGAAACATAACTAAAAATGATTTTAATAAATGATATACCCACCCTTAGACATCGACTTTCCATGCCGTTAATTGAATTGCAAAATGGAAAGTAAAAACTAAGCACGGAATAAGCTGTTTTCCAGCGCTTCTACAGACTTTGCAGTGCGACTTAAAGTAACAATCTTTCTACCAAGATATTCTCGCAGATATACTCTATGGGATTCAGGTCTGGATATTGAACTGGCCATTCATTTGCTCCAAATCAAGACCCCGAAATATTCATCAACAATCACAGTTTCATGAGGTCTTATATTATTATCCATCAGGATGAAATCAATGTCAGTCTCACCAGCGTATGGATATGCATATGGATCAACTGTCTCATCCCGATATCTTACACCAGTTACACTTCTTAAATGGAAGACTTGCGGTTTAGTGTGGGCACATATTCTGACCCCTGCTCAAACCATTAATTATTCAATCAATTTGTTGAATGAGTTTTTATACAGTTGATATAGTATCTAATACTTTCTTCCCTATAGATCAGCACACGATTTGCATAGCTCTTCCGTGTAATTTTTACTCTTTTGTAAAATGTACATACGTACATACACTGTAATGCAAGCAAGCCTCTGACAGGCACCTTTAGGTTAACGGGTTTGGAATTCTCTCCTACCACCAAATGCCTCATAATTTTGAATCACGGTCAAGTGACGAGGTCACACTTGAGCTGGCATCCTCCTCTCTACATCCACTCTCACCACCGTAAGGAATTTGAGCGTCGCATATTAACGTGGGCACGTCCCCAACACATGGAATTCCAACAACTCAGTGAGTTAGAGTACGGGTTCACCTTCCCAAACGCATACTTTACATTAATGTTCTTAAATGAGAGAGGCATGAAGGCTACTGAGCCACTGTTGCTCTGTGAAAATTACAGAAGCCCATCGTTTTCTGGTCCAGGAAACGCGTATTTGCCCAAAATAAGATGGCCCTTCTCTGTCAATCTGTAAGGAATACACACAACACTAGTCACCTTGCATAGAGACTTGCATAGTGAAGACACATTCGCAATATACACTGTATTTTCTTCTAATTGAAGCTACAGAATAGTTAACAATTAGTTTTGGTTCATTTGGGCCAAAGGACATTCTGCTTGTGTTGCTTATGATAGGCCTTGAACATGTCTTCTTTGAACAGATTTTTCGGTTTGATATTGATTCTAGAGACGATGAATCACTCTGCGAAACACATTAAGGCACCTTGCAACATCAACCTGTGACATCTCTATTTGCATCCCTCGGACTGACCATCATCTTAACGAATTGGGCTACCAGCTTCTTTCACACAGTGCTTGACCCCTATGACTACTTGAAACGGATATGCTAATAAAAGTTGAAAATCAACAAACGTTCGACACACAAGTTACAAAGAGAAAGGTACTCCCCACGAATTTCATAAGATAATCATTCAATCTGACATTAATCATGTTAAAAGCAACAGAATAGATAGCTGTGTTTAAATTTAATCTATTAAACTAATAAAAAGACTAAAATTATTTGCTGAAATTATAAAAGCATTCATTAATAAATAAGACAGTTTTGTTGTTAAATAGTTAGATTTGATTATAAATTGTCATTATATTTAAATTTAAGACTAACGACCATTTCATAATTAAGTGATCATTTTAAATTATAAAAAACTAGATATTTCATTTTAAAAAAGGAAATAACTGAGAAATGAAAGTAACTTAGAAATGAAAGTAAAATTAACTATGGTTGAACCATAGTAGTTGTTGCTTAATATTTCTGCCAAGAGTAAAATTATTTTAAAATTTACACTTTATTTAAGTGATGTAGACACCTATTTTATATTTACAATATTTATGGCAGTCACCTGAAAGTAATTTGAATGCGAACATATTCTTAAATTCTGAAATATTTCATCTCAGTGTTCCATTTTGCATAATTTATTGTTACGTATATTACATTGTGCAAATTGGAAATCTGAAGTTTGTGAGCATCAGTTTCCTCCTGAAAATCGATAAATTCTTCCCGACAAATGACTGAAGTAATGAAGTCATTTTTCAATTATCATTTGCGTGAGAAGCATTATTCGGATTATATTTACATTTGTTTTAATTCCTTTGTATTTGATTTCCTGAAATAAGTATTTTCCAATTTAGGAACCAAATATTTGAATTCCGTAAATAAAATTATAAATGTGTTAGAAATTCTTATTTATTCACACACACAAATAGTTGTTTTATTACATAAATAACTAGATAATTTCTTTAACAGCTTTTTACTAAGCAATAACAAAATTTTATTTATTTTTTATAAACTAAGCAATGTAATAATATTTTTATATACACTAAGCGATGTTTTAATTATCTTGTTATATATTAGGATAATTTATTATCTGTAATAAATATGTATGCATATAAATATCCATATATATTATTTCTTTCATATTTTGCTTTTAGCTAGTTTTTAAAGTTATAAGCTTGCCATTTTATTGAAAAATTGAAAGAAAATCAATCTTAAAGATATAAACTATATAATTTTTAAACAACCAAATGAGAATTAATATTGAATATTTAATTTTTACACAACTTATTCAATTTCACACAAAATATTTTTATATAAATAAAAAATATACTTTTGTTTTGGAATTCATAGTTTTTTCATAAATCTAAGGTAAAAAGAATAACAAAACCAGTTCAGCATTTGACTGCAACTTAAATGAGTTTTGGTCACCATACTTCAGCAATATATTTGAATTCAAACAAGTTTTCAACAGGACAATGTGCATGAGGATTGTCAATATTATGCATTCAATAAAATAAATCACCAATTTCTGCATCTTACTATGTGGCATGAGACCTCAATATGCACATGTCTTTAGGAAACTAAATTACTTTTCCAATGATACAGAAAACAAATGTTGCATGTCAAATTTAATTTCATAAATCTATACCAACAATCCACTACACACTTAATATTATCTTACACTGAAAATATGAGTTTTGTTAGTATGTTTCGAGGATTTTTCTCCAAAATACATTTTCTACCAAACTAAAATGTAAATTAGAAAAATTCGCTAAGTTACACTAAGCTGTAACTTTTTATAATGAGGTTCAATGAGTTTTGCATCAATCTTCTGCAGCTCAATGTCTTTGGCTTATAGAATGATAAATCAAAGAAATATAAGTCAGCTTGACTACACGTATAAATATTATCATAATGATATCAATTTTTATTTGTTGGAGTTGGAGAATCTTTGTCCTGTTATTAAAATAAGTTATTTTCCTATCAGTTTTATTTGAAAAAAATTCTAATATATTACAAATATTTACCAAATCATTATTTGTTGTGGGGCAATATATTATTAATGTTTTGCTGTTTGATGAAATGCACCATCCACCTTTGAAATGGTATTAATTGACACACCGGCAAACGACAATGCATACTGTGTTTTCCTAGATAACCACTCTGTGTTGTATTTTCTCAGCAATTCACCAAACAATAAATTGTTGTTAGGCCATCTACCACTTTATTGGCATAGATGCCGTGTAATCCAGGATACCAAATTCTGAGTTTGGTGATTTTTTGGCTGATTTTCCTGTGTATCTGGCAACCTGGTTTTTATTACGTCACAAACAAAGAAACCTATAAGAATTGAGCAGAAAACTCTATTTTCACAACTCTGATAATTACGCCATCACGCACATCACAATACGTCGTCTTGGCAATATTCTTTATCTTCAAAAAAAATTAAATGTAGCATCCTGGAATATACGGTATCTATGCGTTTTTCTAACCATAAACTATATAATTAAATCATAGAAAGAGAAATTTCTAAGAAAACTTGATTAAACCATGAATAAATTTTAACGTCATTCTCATTGATGTCTATATAAAGTTTTCTTCTGTTTTCTGTAATTTTTTCACTTTTGTTATATTTATTCATTACTGTTTCCAATAATTCCCATAACGAATAAATTAGAAATAAGGAATTTTAATAAAAGATTTTTCAAAAATTGTATTAAAAATTTTGATATTAAGAAAGCTTAGTTAATATGAATTAAAGCTTCATCTGATCACTTGCAAAAATATTTATTATAAAAGTAGATAGATATTTTTTTAATATTTCATTATTTTTTAAAACAGCTTGTGAAAAGAAGGTATAAAATGCGTAACCTAACATTATGTTAATTTAATAAAAAAACCAATTCTTTACTTCAACACCAGTATATATTTCCAATATTTCTAAAGAAAGTACTGAAATAGTTTATAATCTTCTGATTTTTGTCAAACATCTTCATGTATTAGAAGTTTCATATAATTATTAACAAACTATTAGAAAAATAGATAGATTTAAATTTTTCATTCTATTGGTTTATATTAAAACTTTAAATAAGTCATCTAGAAAATAATGAATGTATTACTATAAAAATAAAAGACATTTTTCTATAAATCTTACTTTCATTCTCTGCATAATCATGCTTTAAATATGAACATTTTTCATATATTGTTATTAATCTCAGATTCCCGATACTTAACATTTCTGTAACAAACTACTTTAAATGAATAATCACATCTTCCTAAATGTATCTATCAAATTTAAAACGTGCATTTTCTACAAACTCTTTTGTCTTACGTAAGTTATAGAAGTTACTAGGAGAAAGATAACATGTGTCAAAGACTCCTCTTTCGAATCTATCTTTAAATTTATTAACTGCAGCATATATACGAAGATGAAGTATAAAGATATACAATTCCTCCAGAAAGTGCCTGTAATATTTTGAAGTATTAACCTTCTCATTTTAAAATTTTCTTATAATCACACAAGAAAATCTCTTAATGTCATCTTAATTATTTACGTAGACCATAGTGGTCTTATTGTGAAATAATGTGACTAATTTTGTAAATAAACTGGTTATTAAAAAATGTAATAAGAGAATTTTGAAACACACAAACAGATACTACATATATTTTCAAGCAAAAGATGATTAGTAAAAAAATTTAAAGAAAGAAACTGCAAGTAATGAAATCTTTTTTTTTTCGATAAATCTTGCAATTTTCCTTTTGATAACTAAGCAGATTTTTTGTTCTTGATAACCTTTGTATTTATTTACTAATAGTTTAGATGTTCATATTTTTCACATCATTTGAAATGAAAATTTTACATTAATTTATCTAAAATTGTTAATACTTATCAGCTTTTCCTTAATTAATTCAATTGTTTATTTACTTTTAGAAATATATTGCATATCTGTCTCTCTCTCTTTCTTTATCATTAATTCATTTTCCTTTTAAATACACTTGTTTCTTTAAACAAGCGTATTTATAAACTGTTTAATTAAGTGAAAAGTTAGAAATTGCTAAATTTAATTACGAGCATAAAATTACATAGTAATTTTAACTTAATTTACTTAAGGTTAAATATTTATTCATAGAAATGAAAAATATCACATATTATTAGAGAAACCCCAATTCAAATTTCATTGTGTAATTAATTTTAACTCAGGTATAATTAAGTATTTTAAACTTAACTCGTTAAATTGTTTTCTTGTTAATATTGATATTTTTCTGACATTTTGAATTTCTTGGAAGAGTAAAAATAATAATTATTCAAAACATTTCTTGTTAATTAAATTGGGAACTATTGCCAAGGACTGTTTACTGTTTTGTCAAACAAGTTATATTTAACAAAAATTACAGAATTTATATTTCCATGGCAAAATGTTTCTTTCAATTATTATTTGTAAAATTATTGAAACAGACATTTGAATGAGTTTACTACTTTAAAAGAATTGATTATTAGTTTATTTGAATTATTTTATAATTACTACATTTATTTATTATTAATTTATATATGCAGTTTCATTTTCTGGATTGATAAAGTATTAATTGATTTCCCCTTAAATTGAAATGACATAAATGATATAAGTCTCATATAAAAGTTACTGAATAGCTTTTAGCATAAACACTACAAAACATTTAATTTATTTTATTAACATAACATTTAATTTATTAACATAACAAAACATTTAGCACTACAAAACATTTAATTATGATTTGACTTTTTAATCTTATAACATGGCATCATTATTTATTTTAGAAAAAATAAATATTAGCTAATAAATTAGAAAGTATACTGCGTATATGTTTCTTCATTTTTTGTTCAAAAAATTCCTTATCCAGTAAATTAGCTTACGTTAGCAATTAAAGTGTAATATATTCGATTGACATTACTTTTATTTACACATTTTGGCATTTAAAATTTCATATATTCGTACAAATTCATAAATAAAACTTTTCTCATGTGAATATCGGTTAAGAATATTTAGCATAACATAAGCAATTAAAATTAAGAAAATACACAGTTTAGTCATATTAATATGCCACTTATCAAAAGCCTGAATAACCAACCACCTTTCGCAGAGTGGACTGCTGCTAGACGTACAGAAATAAAGTCAATTAAGTTCCTGAAAATGTTCTTTGGGATGTTGAGCCAGCTGCTCTAGATTACGTGGGTGATGACCCTAGCCACGAACAACCTGATCGAGATGGTCCAACAGATTTTTTATTGGATTTAAGTCAGATGATTTTCCAAGCCAGGAGACAATGTTAACACGCATGTAGTAGGTAGCCAGCTGTACGACACCTCACATTTTCTTTCTCGTAGATACCATAATCATCTGGAAAAGAAATGCACATATAGGGGTACACATAATCTGAAAGAACAAATGCGTACTTGTATTGAACCCTTGTGCCTTTTACAGTGATAAACAAACGAACAGATTTCCAGGAAGACATTCACTTGCCCAAAATGTTATATCCTGGTCCGATCCCGCAATGGTTGTAAGGAGTTTGCTTTCAGGAATTTCACGACGCATAAGTCAACGTGAACCTGTCATGTAGGGCATAAACCTTAACGTAAAATGCTACCTATCATCATTCAGTGGGCGTTCAATTTGCCTGTAAAATCCAGCCTTCGTCACCGATGAACAGGAGTCAACAATACTGAAGCTAACTTCTAGTTCGGAGCTTAGAAGCAGCAAAGTTAGATGAAGAGAAGTTTGGGAGACACTCTGATCATAGTTAATTGATATATCTGGGCAATCTGTGGCTGAGTGGTTTATTCACCCGAACAGATCTCAGCAGCCATTGTTTACCTCTTTAGTCAATGGCCCGTAATGTGTTACTTTGCCACGTCACTGATTATGGACAGTCTCATTTTGTCATGCCCAGTATACTTTTAACATGGCAGCATGGCAGTATACGAACAGTTCACATACTTAGCCGTTCGCGGAATATTTTTACTCTTTGTCCGAAAGCCAATGATCCTACCCTTTTGGACGTCGTATAAATCACTCCGTGTCTGCACTACGCCAACGATTAAAACTTTTTCAGAAGCCCTTACACTCTTTATATACGCTCAATTGCGCTGTGTTGCCACCTACTTTCTGTGATTATTTATTTAAGGTCTACGTCAAATGTACGTGGGGGTCACATTAATGTGTCTGGATTGTGTACCTATTATAAATGTAAGCATGCTAAATACATTTTTTAAAATATAATTTTTACGACACAGAAAAGCAATATGGCTAGCAAGCAACTTTTATAGTATCAAAATAATAAAAGTGAAAAACAAAAGTACTCTAAAATATACAATGAACTAAGGATATAATTAAAAAGTCATGTATTTAACCACTTGTACTATTAACAATGTTTTAAGAAAAATATTGTTAGTGTAAATAATACTATTAATGAAACTAACAATGTTTTTCTTTTCCTTGTAATATAACAAATGTTGATTAAATTTTAACTTAAAAATAATTTAACTTAAGCCCAAACTTGCGTAGTATTAATTTTAATTCAATTATTTTTACTTTTTTATCTTTATTTATTTTATTAATTATGTTTTGATTTTATGATTAAAGTATATTTAATCATGTTAAGATATGAATACATAAAAAAATTAATTACCTGAATAATTTAACTGCTGAAATAAATATATTTTACATATTAATACAAAGCTGTAATTTCATCCTAGTCTTTGCTGATAGCTTTGCATAAAATATAAAACTATGAATGAGATAAATGAACAAAAAAAGTAATTCCATGCTTCATATACTTCACTTTAACGTCTTACTTAATAGTATCCCATTTGTTTCTAAAACTAATAGGCTATAAAGTATGCACACAAGTATCAGTTATAATTATTAATTCTACTACTTTCTGGATTTGAATAGAGTCATCATATTAAGATCTGTTTTCTTGATAATGCTATGTGACATAAAATGTATAGTATGTCTGAAGAAATTTGATAGTTAACAATATCATTTGAAATAGTTTTCAAAGTACATTAATTTGATTTTTTTTAATATTTTTGCAAACATAATAATATACATCAATACATAGACTAACATAACAAATATTGCATAAAATGTAAATTAGAGAGCTTTCTTTTTAGTCAATTTTTGAAATAAAATATTTTTTACGAATGACTGTTAATTTCAAGTAATTTTCATAATCTTATAAACTCTAATCATTTTTCTCCTGCTTTTTTTAATTCGACAGTCAAGGCACCTAAGCTAAAGACTTTCTTTACGAAACTCTAAATCCAAAAATAACCTTTCTAAACCACTTAGGGTCTCTCACGTTGTTTAAAAACTCAGAAAATATTTTGTCAGAAACTGAGGTGTAATTCTTTAGTATCATGAGCACAAAAAGTAATGAATCGAATAATTTTTGGCATATCGCATGTATATACAACATGATGCATCATTTTTTCTCTTTTGTGACATTTTTAACATCAAGTTCTTTTTGAAAAGTCCCAACGTATGAAGCTGTTTTCTTTGTCCAGTAGAGAGACATTGTCATGTTACTAATAACTTTTTAGTTTACTCCAATCTTGTATCCAAAAAACGAAACAACTTCTACTTTTGGTACCAAAAAAGGCATGAAAATGCATAAAGGGCTTGGAAAGACAGGTATTACCAAACAAGCTTTGCTTGCATGAGCAGTGGCATTAAATCTCATGAAATTATATTCAACTAACATTGTCTGAGTTACTGGTTAACGAAAGATTCTATAGAAGTTTGTCAGTTATGCTAGATGTTTAGTTTGACATTAACCAAAATGGTAGTCACTCTAGACTCAAATCGCATCTTTCAAAATAAAAAGAGAAAAGAAGTTCGGCTAACCACCACCTGCTAACGCACCTGATAGCCACTCAAGCCCAAGGAATTAATTCTTTACTAATGAATAATCACAAAGCTGAAAAATTATAGATGTTTGAAAGTAAAAATATTTGCAATCGGTGAAATTGATATATTGAGACACTTTTTTGAGACAATGTTAAAACTTAGCATCTTCGTCTGTAAATAATAAAAAAACTATAAACATTAATTCAAGCGTAATCTTCCCCGATAATTAGCAATTTATATTTTCATGAAAGCAATGTATTTTTTTATGAAACATTTGCTAATATTTTACAAATTTTTTTTTATGTTTATTTAACATTTACATATTTGAAAATATGTGTTACTTCTCAAACCTTGCTTTTATCAAAATCCTACCAATATAATCTGATGTATAATAATTCCAACCTTTGTAATTAAAATAATACTGAAAAGCTTTAAAATTATTTACTTTGAAAAATTCACAGAAAAAGACAAATTATCGATATGCACCAAGCTAAAGAAATTAATTATTTTCAAATTAAAATTAAACATACTTCTCTACTTCCATTTCTAATGCTCTTAAATATTAATTCAAATACTTATTAAGATCATCTTTATTTTAAAAAACAAATGTTCCCATATTATTTCTATTTATTTTAAAATATCATGATTTTATAGTTTTAAACGTAGTGATTATTAGTATTATTACTAGTATTAGATAATTACTAGTATTAGATTTTACTAGTACTCATCATTACTAGTATTAGATAATTATAGACACTATAGATAAAATCAGCAATAGCACAAAGAAGAAATCATTGATTAAATCCTTTGAAAACAATAATGTAATTTGCCATATGAAAATAAAGTTCTTTATGACGAATACTTCCTAAAATGTTCAAGAAAAATTATTTTGAATGAAACCTATTCTTAAAGACATTTTTTTTCAATAATAATTTTATACTCCTTAGGAAAATTACCTGCTTAGAAATTATTGAACTAATTAAAAGTTAGAAAGGAATGTTATTCCTATTCATTTCAATATCAGATTCATATGAAATCAGAATAATCATGATAGCGTCCTATGTTGATTTAATTCTTTTATTCATACTCTTAATTACTATCAGACATAGATAATTAAGTAAGAAAGGGCATAATTATCTTAAATTAAAGTTAATTTAAAAAGTTAATTAATCTTAAATTATTGTTAAATTAAAGTCACTTCCATTTGAATTGAATTCTGAAATTTATGATGATAATCTCCTAAATAGATAATTTATAAAACTATCCACAAAAAGTACGTAGAAGGTATTTCATGCAGGAATTTGATGTTATCTATTACAACTCTGCTTTTATGTATCTGCTTCTTCTGAAATTCTAATGTGCATTTTAAATTAAGTTTGGAGAATAAGTGAGATTAATTTTATATGTGAAAAGAGATACATATACAGAGAAATAACGTAAACACCAGAGATAATCATTCTTACTAATTACCGAAAATATTACATTTAGAAAACCAACACAACAGCATTCTTTCATTCTGAAAGATTGTGTGAATTATTTTAGATAAGAAATAAAGATTGAATCTAGAAAAGAAACAAAACTCTAAAATGCAAAGTAGTCTACATTCAAAGATTGGATTCAAGACAAATTTTCTTTGATGAATCTGGTAAGAAAAACTTGGAAAACATACACTGGGTAAAGTCATTGTGCGCAAGATATTTATAAAGGAAAATGAACTTAAAATATCATTAAAGGAAACAAAACGTAATAAAAACAAATCACCAAGGGCAAAAAAGAGCCAAATATATCTACATTCAATTTTGTTTCATTGAAAGAAAGGTGTGTCTTCATTATACAATGCAATCGATTGTCAAGGCGATTATTAAGCCGTTTGCACCAGAAATAAACATTGGTGTTTAAAAAAGTTATGTCAATACACGATAATTACATAATTTATAAAATGCAAATGAAGTGTTTGTATTATTTTTTAGTAGTTTCTGAAAATGTAAAACTTTTTAAACAATACATGATGCAAATAGAATACTTACAACAGTAATTTACTATCTTTTTCATGTTAGGGTGATTATCATACGGAGGTATTGTAGAAAAATACCGAATTTTCTAATCGATGTTGGGAATTATCTTTTTATTTTGGAATTTTGACAGCTGATGAAAGAAAAAGAGCTCATTCTCAATTATAATTCCACTAAAAGTAGTCCTAATAATTTGTATGAAGTATAACCGAAACTTCATAGGTCGTTATTCTCAGAAGCATCTAATTCCGACAATAATTCCAAAGTTCATAAATATTCGGTGCCGTTTATTGAAAACAATTACATTCACTTATCACATAAATGTGATTCTGAAAGTGTTAAAAGAAAGAAAGATTGAAATAGCATGCACATTGTTTTTACGCATAAGACCGAAATAGGATTATGAATTGTATGAAAAATTCCAAGCCCATTTAGTTTTGTGATCATAAACAAAATAGTTCAATTTGTTATAAGTTAAAAAAACGAAATGATAATGAAGAGAAGGATTTGTTTCAGCAGTATGTAATCAAAACACTACAAATAATTTGGTAATAAAATATTATCAGGGAATTTGACTGCAAAATTGTTCTGCAAGGAAAAAACCACTCATTTGTAATGCTCTCTGATAACTAATATTTAATTATAATTTTAGTCTTTCCAAGTCCTACACATAGGCTCATATCTGCATCGAAGTGTCCCTGGACGGATTGTTTGAAATACGTCATGAATGTAGGCTCTCGGTGGAATCAACCAAGGCGTGAAAGCCTATTTATTTTCCACAGCTATTGCCTGGAGCGTAATAGTCATGGCATTTTTTTTACGTATTTGTGTTATTCCATTTTGGCAAAAGAAGCTGCCCTATATCTTCTGTCTCTGATTATGCCATTCTGTAATGTGTGCCCTGGGCTTGCATTATCCCGCCAGTGTTGCAGGTTGAACCAGACAACTATCACCAGGCTTATCAGTGTACATTTGAGAGCTATGTCCTATTCTTATGGAGAAAATCTTTTCCTAGCCTCTTTGAAGTGTGGTGACAGTTAAGCCATCTCTGATCATATTCTAGATTATCTGGGAAGTTTTCAAAATTGATCCTTTCACCAGCCCAATTTTAGTGTTAGATTTTCTTAGAAAGATAAATTCCAAACACTTGATTCAGTAGAACAACAACATAATGTTGTTAGACAACGGGTCTATGAGTTTCTTTTCCTGCAGCATACATCTTAAAAATTAAAGTTATTTGTTGTTAGTCCATAAATCTTTTCGATATATGTTTCTGGAGCTAAATATGTTTCTGAAAAAATTTATAATGTAGGAAGAAAATTAGTTGAAAATGGAAAACAGTCTTTGTTAAATATTGACTTACAACTATTTAAAACTAATCTGATTTACACTACTAATTTAACATCATCCGCAATTGAGGATTCTAAAACGTATAAACAACTAAAAATATTACAACGCGCTGATTATTGTGATTGTAACAAAAAATAAATTAAGTGAAGTTGCGGATTTTATATGATTTTAATGTTGTTTCCAGTGAAATAAGGAAATTAAAGGAAACATTGTTGCTTCTGATACTATTTTCTTAGGTATTTACATCGTCAAATAAGTACACATAATGATTCTATCGAATGAAAATAATTGCAGAAGAATATAAATTTATTTCCAAACAGTTAAAAGAATTTTAAAAAGTAAAAAATGTCAGAGTTGGCAAAAATCGGATTAAAAATTTTTCAGAGGAGGAGTTTATAAAGAAGTTTAAAGTAGATATTCTATTTAAAGACTTGTTTCATAAATTACCCAATTTCCTGTATTTAATACAAGTCAGTTTTAAAGGAATATATCAATTAAAATATATAAAAAATATAGGAAGTGAAAAGGATGTTTAAAGGGAAAATATTTGTTTCTACTTACCTGAATTATCAGTTATTCATGATAATAAAGTTACGAATTGATTAAGAAAATATGATTGAGATCTCGTCTAATGCTAAATGAAAAATTTCAATGAATGATCAATTACTGATCACACACACGATCGATGAACTGAATTTATTTCCACATATTTTTCTCTTTCGATTAAATTTAGAGTTAATCCTATAGGTATCATAACTGGAATCAAATAAGCCCTCCAACACATTTAAATCTGGAAAAAAGATAGAGATTGTATTAAGTTTTCCTAGGAAGAATAAATCCGAAATGTGAAAGATAAAAATCCTCAAGACTTTGTTATCAACATATTTCTTTCTGGAATGAAATCAAGTCCTGTATTATTCACTGCTACACTCAAGAATCATTTGAAGAGATTTGTTGTAGTTTGTAGGTATCTTTCTTTATTAGTTGATTAACAGTTCTTTCTATGTCGATGTTACATTTGAAAAAGAAAATACAAAAAAAGCTCTAAAATCTTTGTTTTAGAAAATTATATTACTTTAAAGAAGCTGTCATATTCTTAAGAGCGTGGGAAACTAATTCAAGCAAATAAACTGCTAGATTGGTTTGGAGTAGAGAACTTAGAATGCTCAAGTGATCAAACTTAAACATGATCAAATTTTCTAAATGTATCATGAAATTTTAAGAATGATCTTTTTTATTCTGTCACTCGAAATTCGGTATTGAAAAGTTCTTTTCTAAAAGAAGTTAATCCTAAACGATTTCTTTTGCAAGAAGAGCAGTTGAATATTTAGCATTGTAGAAATCATTGAACAATACATAATTCGGTAAAATATTTCAAGAAATGGCATACTAATATTCAGACTAGGTTGAAAATGCATACATAGAAACACCTGTAATCATTCTAACTAGTGTGTAGTGTGTGAAGTAAATGAATTAAATAATTTACGAATGTGTAAGTTTTCCTTTTATTTATTAACTGCTCTATCTAAATATGTTCAGAGTATGAATTATATTGTTTTTCTGACCCTTACAAAAAAATTATGATAGTGTTGCTTATTTACGGTTTAAATTAACTGATGGAGTGGCGTAATTAGTTTTATTGCTCCCAAGAGTAGAGTTGCACCATTGAAAATACTATTTTCTTGCCTCGATTTATAAAAAATTTGCTATCAGCGAGGTTGAGTGATAAAATAAATTCTGTATTATAGAATTCCCGGTTATCAAATTTTTCATGACTGATTTTTCAATTACATATTTTGGGATACGAGGCATTCCAAATAAGTCTAAGAGTTTTTGTAAGGAATAACAGTTCAAGTCATTTTCAAATGTCCAATTCCAATTAAATAATTTTTGTATCTCCGTAAGCAGAATCCTGCACATCTCATTTTAGAGGACTTTTTGGGAGAGAGTATAGAAATTGTGATATTTGATGGCTTGGACTGGAATGTGGTTGAATCTAGAGATTCTGTCTTCGTAAAAATCTTTCGGACAATCAAAAGAAATATACTTAAATTATTAATAACTCTTAATTTACAAAGAAATTCAGTTTTAAACATGAATGTTATAAGTGAAGATCATTTTATTATATATATATATATATATATATACATATATATATATATATATATATATATATATATATATATATATATATATATATATATATACTACTCTAATAAAAAATATTCCTTTCTCTCAATTAATTAAAATAAATGTCTATTAATTGATATTTTATGAAAATTGCAACTAATACTTAAGTCATAGAAAAGTAAATAATTTAAATACTTAAATTCAAAATGCCATTAAATTTTTAGTTGAAACTGTGATCTGAAATTTAAATCAGTAAAAAGCCTAAAAAATAGGAAATGTATTACGAAGAAACACAAACTTTTATGTCCCTAAGTATTTTACTTGTTGAAGAATTTTGAAGATTCGATGAAGACTTCAGTTTTCTAATTTAAGAGAATTTAAAAAAATAATTTATTTTTCAAACATTTCATCGCTAGACACAATTAATTATTACTTAAAATTTTCATAAAAAAGATTTTTCCACTCAACACTTTCTTTGAAACAGTTTTACAAAATATCCTATGGAACGAAGACCAATAATCAAATGATAGTTGACTTGCTTAAAGATACAATAACATTATTCAGTCTGTTTGAAAAAGTAGGTTCAAACTTTATAGCTCCTATATTGACTGGACTAAAACTCAAGAAGTCAAAAATAATTTTAAAGTCATACATCGCCACTTTCATTTGCTTTGAACAAAGACCCCTCATTTTGAATTTGTGTCTAATCAAACAATAAAAGTTCTTCTAGCAGATCTTAATAAATTCATTTCAAGAAGATTAAAGCTATAAGTTATTTAAAGAGACGATTCAACTATAATTTCTAAGCTAATACGACACGTTAATGTTTGTGTTTGAGATTTACATATCCTATTTTGCCCAAAACTTCACAGCTGAAAAATATATTCATTGAAAATGTATACCTTCAATATCTCCCAAATTTGGGATCTGTAGAAAAGTAACATCAAGTCTATGAAAAGACTTACTGAAAGTAACTAAATTTATCATTTCGAATTTTGAAGAGCCGACTACCCTTGTGACTCCAATTGAAGCAATTTTGAATTTTCAAACATTGTTGCCTTTGTCTGCTGATCCTAATAAATTTCATCTCTTTACTTCTGGACACTTCTTGGTCAGAGTACATATTGTATCTTTTCCTAAACGTATCTCGGATTCTTTTTTCCCCTTCTAATTAAAACCAAACAATTGATAAACAAAGTTTCAAACCAATGGAGAAAATAATTTCTAAATAAATTACAGTTGAGAACTAAGGGGATAATGCAACTGCCGAAACATATGATAGGACAACTGGTGCTTTTTAAGGAAACAATTATTTTTTCCATTCTATGGGTGTCATATATGACACCCACGAAATGGAGATGAGGAAATTGTAACCAGGAGAGGATGGACTTAAATGAATAATAGATAAAGAAACAACTGAAGGTATCTTCATTTCCATAGTCACTAGGATAGCACCATTGTCCTTCCCTGAAGATGTTAGACAATCGTCCAGCAGAGGAAGGGATGAGGTTGAGTGGTTTTTCCTTTTAACTTTTGAAGTCTTGAACTTCTCTTTTTTGCGGAAGCACAGAACTTTAAGGAAAAATACTTTTTCTTTTTCGTGGGGAATTTTTTGAAACACTTCGAATTTGTAATATCTCTATTTTTTTTCTGTTTGATAAAATGAGAAATTCCTTCAAATGAGTAATCTTAATTAAACATAAAAATTTAATAACTTACTTGAGCTTGAGTTAATTTTCAAATTAACACAAAACCAATTTTAAATTTGAATTGTATTAGATAATTTAATTCTTAGACACATCAAGCAGTTTTTATAGATATTTGAAAACTTTCTGAGTATAACTGTAGAAAATTATAAGTTTCCAAATAAGCAATAACATTGGTTTTATTTTAAAAGAAAATTTAATCTTTCAAATGGGATAACTATACCGAAAGGAAGTTAATAACTAACATATTCTTAATATTTTTCAAGAAAAAAGTTTATTTATACTCATTGTTTTCATATTTTAAGGGATAAAATTAAAACTTTTTTTAATCCTCAGACTTGAAATCATTTAATCATCAATATATTTTTTTTTCAGAAAAAATTTTTTTCCAAAAAAAAAATATTTAATGTAATTTTTTTGTCCAAAATGCTATAAATCTGTAAAAAAGATTGTAAGAATTCGAGAATTGATCCACATTACATTGAAATAATAGTAGTTGTAACATTTTAAAAACTTAAATAGAAAATTTCAATTGTTCATGCTTTTGAAAGTTTACTAAATATTAATATATTCTGCAAAAATTTGTTTTTATACTATTATCTTAAAGAAAATTTGGTAATAGTAATTCGAAAAATGAAATGTTAATAATATCTTTTAATTCATTCTGCTATTGTAAAAATATATTGAATTATTTTAGTAATTTGTATGCCTTATTTTTTGAAATGAAAGCTAATAAAATACATACAAAAATCTTATTTTCGTATTTGATTTCCACTGATTTATTTTATATTAAACACATCTAGTATTAGTACTCCTTTTATATTCAATTTTAAAAGGAATCTGAAACATACCACATTATTCAAAGCAAATTTAAAATTTTGTAAGATTTTCAATAAAGAAATTACTTTTTTACATATAAATTATTAATGTAGGAATCTGAATACAATAATTGAAAACAGTCTATTCATGGTATATAGTTTATTTAGAAAATCAAATATTTTCAACCGCGTATTCATTTAAAGATTCAATACGAATTTAAATTGAAAATTAAATGTCTTTCATGAAATTAATTTTTATGCAAAAATGTATAATATGTGGAAATATATATTTATATAATATAAAACTTTTTCCTTATATATTTAATGAAGAACTTGATTTTTTTAATGCAAACAACATATCAAGTATTTAAAAAAAAAAGATCATTTTTTGTACTAGGTTAAAATCACAAATGCAAGTCTAACTGAAAATTTCTTTAAACATAATGAAGTGTATTTCTAGATGTACAGTTTTTGTATTTTTATGTCAAATAAAAATTTCCCACGTTAACGCCTATGTGACAGTTTATTGATAGCATACATTTGGAAAACATTTACAACATAATGGTTGATTTTGACAGAATAAACTCAGATTTGAATTTTTTCACGTATCAACAGTAATTTCTCAGGTGTAACATACAATTGTTTTTATTCATCATTTTGAGTATTTGGAAATTTATGTCACTTTATCAGAACATTTTACCTTCATTGCTACAAAATTATGAGCATTATGGGGAAAAATTATTAATCTCTCTTTTTAGTTTTAGTAAGTCAGTATATAAAGTAGTTATTAGGGGGGATTTTTCTTGTGCCACTAAATAAAACAAAACGGGTTCAAAATAACACTACAGATATAAATACAAGAAACTTTTGAGAACATTAATCCATTATTTATAAAAGAATTCCTGCTATTATAGAGCGAAGAATTATTTGATTTGTTGTATTATTCTTCGAAGAATAACTGCAGACTGGAACAAGACCACGAAGCCATGAATCTTCAAAAATCATAAACATTAAGAAGAGTGTTAAAGCGATTAATTCTATCTAAACCTGCACTGGATAATATGTAATCGGGAAAGGCCTGCTCGAAGTTGGATTTCTGTGGGTCTGTGAAGGAAAAAATACATATCAGAAGTTGCATTTCGTATACTTCTTTTGTTCCGGATAAAAAAATATTATATTAAGAAATTTTCATTTCAGATATATAAGGTAGCAGAGTATTTGTCAATCAGTTTTACAAAATATTTCAGGAGTCACAATTTTACACAAAAATAAAACCTTTCCGGTACCCACTAAAGGAGTACTTTTGATACATTTGTACACCTTGGAATAAGAGACACTTGCTTTGACCCCTTTTTCCATGTGTAATGAGAATTTCTATGCACGCTAACCAATTCACACAAAACACAACAAACTTTTGCGTATCCAAGTTGAATTCCTAGCAATAAAGCTATTATTTTTAACCCACCACATATATTCCAGTCATAATCAGTATACTGAATTTGTCTTAACAACAGTTTCATAATTTTTTGCTTTTTTCATATCACTAGCATGCGCAACAGATGTTGATGATAATTCATTACCATAATTCAGTAATACAGCCTTTAAACTAGCATTCGATGATTCCATGAACAATCGCTACTCATGTAGCAGATTACATTTATGGATTAAGAATATAAATCTACATTGGAATCACTATTTAGTTTTCTTGTGAAAAAAATAATAATAATTGACCAATAATATCTGAATTTAATAACTCCGTAGAATAAAATTTCAAGCATTATTAAAAAATTTAAAGATAAATTAAGTCTATCACATAAGATTCATTCTTTACTTTGTTTTGTCAATACCTAAAAAATTTGAGTTCTCAATATTAAAAAAAATCATATAAATAAACTTTAGCATTTGTATATTTCTTTCAATTTACTGCTATCATAAAAATATAAATATATCTTTTGCAACATATATAAATCATATTCTTAAAAAGAAAATAAATACGTATTTGAAGTTTCATGAGTAAATGATAAAAATATTGAATACCGTTGTAAATAAGCTATTTTGTTAACATTATATATTAATCATTTGAAAGTTATATACAAATGAATTTTCCAACTTATAATTCTTTAAATAAAATTTCTCAGAACACAATTATATTAAAAATATAGCCTTATATGTACTACCGTATTTATACTTTATTTACATCCTAAAAAATTTTTTAAATTTTATTTTAAATTGTAATTCTTACTTAAGAATAGGATAGAAATAAATTAGATAAGTTAGATAAATTAGATAAGCAACTAATATATAGTATTTTTTATATTAAGCATATTTTATTTTAAATTCATACAAATACATAAGATTGCTTTATAAATGATTTAATTTTAAAATAACTCTATAACATTTATGGATAAAAAAAATCCATCAAAAAGTTACTTTTGACAGCGATGCATATTCTTAATAAATATTTCAAAACATTTTGACATATCTTTTATAATCTTTTCAAGTCTGTAAAAGAAGTGTCTACTGCATATATATATTTTAAACTTTTATATTCATATTTTATGAAATTCCATCACATTTAATATTCACCTTTGCTATCAAGTATTTTGGTCACAATTTCATTTCAAAGTTTAAACGTTTTTGAAATTGCTCTTAACAGTATATATATTTTAAAATTTTACTATCGAAATTAACGAAACATTCAAATATTTCAATTTATTAAATTTCCAAAATCAATTTATGAATAAATTTCATTTTATTTTAAAAAAAATACTCAAAACTGTTATCCATTGCTTTTTTAAACTTTTAAAAAAACTGATAGATTGATATTGTAAGTATATATGAAATTTTGACTTGTATTTCGAAATTTAAAAGTAATTAAAAATCGTAAAATTTGTGACTTTTTCTTGTTTGATTGTAGCCAAATTAGAGCAAAGTTTAAATTTAGAATATATATATATATATATATATATATATATATATATATATATATATATATATATATATATATATATATATATATATATATATTCATTGAAATTTTAAAGTGTTTAAAAACTGCACTTACACATTATTATAAGCAATTTTCTCAGTAGATGACATGCATATCTTTCAAAAAAATATGAAAACACAGTTTTCATATTCTGAAAATAAAGTAATATAAGTAATAAGGATTCCTGACCATACTTGATTATTTTACTTTGGTCACTCAATATACATAAAAAACTCTTTCTTTGGTTTCTGTCCCTCATGCAGAATGAGCTTACATTACTGCTTTTCAATTATAATTCAAATCATATATATATTGAAGTTATACCTATTAAATCTACAAAATTTTTGCAAAATGTTAATTATCGAAATATAATTAAAAAATTTATTTTCTGAATATAAAACCTGTATAAACGGTAGCATTTAATGTTTAGTGATATATATATATATATATATATATATATATATATATATATATATATATATATATATATATATATATATATATATATATATATATATATATATATATATAAAATGCAAGGTTAGATACAGAACTGAAAAGCACAAGAATATATAATTTTAGAATATAAATATATTATAATAAATAAAATATAATGGAATATAAATTTTTGGAAAGCCCTTAGTTTATTTTATATTTATAATAATTATATTTCTTATGGAGAAAATACTTATTTACAAGTTAATGGCATTTCTCAGGGTTCCAAATTTTCAAGTATATTAGCAAATTTATTTTTAAACTACTATGAAAAACCATTTATTATACAAATGCATTTTGCTTACAGATATATTGACGATTTTATAATTTTTAATTGCCTAGAATTTGATAAAATTTACAATAATATATATCCTACGGAATTAAAATTAATTAAAACTAATATTGATAACTTAAAAACTAAATTTCTATATATTTCAATTACGATAAAAGATAACCACACATTTACTGATATATATGATTAAACTAATAATTTTAATTTCAAAGTTAATAAACTAATTTTCTGAAATTCAAACATTTCAATTAAAATTTATAAAAATATTATTTTTAATCAACTTTATAGAATATACGATAGATGTAATAATTTAAACAACATCAATAAACAAATAAACTAGAAAATAATTTAACTCATAGTGGCATTCCAACTAAATTTATTAAACACTATTTGGCTAGTAGAGCATTGCTTATAAGAGTGAAGTAAGGCATAGTTTTATACTACAGAATGGTCAACCAAGCCTTGAAGGTCTCATAAGAAGATTGAAATGCCGATAGTGTTTACACTTAGTCGCTATTTTATGTATTTATTTGGCTCACATATAATATTTGGTGAGGTTCTTGCAAATTTGGACTTGTATTTAGATCTGGTTTTAATTTGATTATTATAAATTAAATGTATTTTGGCAATATTGGATTTTGAATTATATATTTTAGATTAAATTCTACTTTTATTCTGGCTTGATATTTTGGTTTGAACTTTTGATATGGCTTTGGGGTATACTGGCTTCTTTAAGACTATGTCTTGGACCATTGCAGAAAAACTATAATTTGTGGCAATGTGGTCAACACCCCTGACGAAGCTGGCCATGTTGGTACTTCATTCCTTTTTATATCTATCTTACTTTGATATTTTCCTTGAAAAAAAAATTTTTCCAAATAATTTTCTTAAATTTTTTCCAAGTATTTTCAATATTATTTATTCAATTAATTTTTTTAATGTATTGTTTTCCATTTAGTATTTTTAATATTTTGTTTTCCACTTAGTACTTTCAATGTACTATTCTCCATTTGGCATTTTCCCCTGTATTTTATAAAATATACTATTAACTGTGTATATATATATATTTATTTATGTATATGTATGTATGTATGTATGCGTATATATATGTAATATAGTATATACATTAATAAAAAAATGAGTAAAAAATTTAAATTCCGTTTTACATGTGTGGTTTGTTTTATTGCTAATAATTATTCTTCCTCCTTAGCATTATGCTTTGTGTAAGCATTTCTAGTGTCAGGAGTGTAATCAGGTGTATAAAAGTTTAAAAAAAATTTTAACTGTGCAATTGATTTGTTTTGAATTTCCTTTTTTGAGATGTGTGGAATTTTGCGATCGCTTTTGAAGTGTTTGTTGAGAGTAATTGCCAGTTGAAAAAAGTGAATAATTTCAATTTATTATGCAAGCCTACTGTGTCAAATAAAGTTTTTAGTGATCTTGATCGTAAACTAAAGACACATATTGCTGTGAAACAGAAGGAGTGTTGGTTCGAACCTTAGAAGTTACGATAAAAATACTATATTTATTTGACTTCAAAGGGTAGGCGAAAATTGGAATTGACATGTTTTAAAGATTTTTCTGCTTTTAAAAGAGGAGACGATAAATTGAGTAATATATATAAGAATTATAATTCAAAAGGTATTTTGAAATTTTATTTATTGGGTGTAAAGACTCAGAATTGTATTTTGAGTACGCCTGAAGAGAACTACATTTTCGTCTTTGTCCAAATGTCAAAAACTCTCTGTAAATTATCTAGCTACAATTATAAAGCAAATCAATCTGTGTTACAAATGTTTTTCTTAATATTACAATATTAATATTTTAAATGCATGAACTGTTCAATTTTTTTTCAAATCCAGATAGTTAAATGATTAATTTTAGGAGAGAAAGAAAATTTACCACAACAAAAAAAGAGTTTCAAGATCAATGAAATCAAAACTTGCAGGTGACATTCAATCTACTCAATGCAATTCTGCCATGTCAAAGACACACTATCGAGTAGTTTTGTTGCCAACTTGCAGTGTTCATGCTGAGAGGGAATATTAGGATCAAAATTAATTGAAAAAAGTGAGAATGTTCTGTTTGTTAAAGGTTCAAAAAATTCATATACAAAATCCTTTTCAGGTGGTTTAAAATTTAAAATCAGAAAAGAACGATTGCATATATTTCTTTGATTTAGATAAACCTGTTGAGAAAATATATCCAGTTGTAACATTAAAATTAACTAATAAATTTAGTCCTAATACATTTATTCGCATTAAAATACTAATCTCTGACATTATTACAAGTTCAATATTCCCCATTCCGAATGTACACAAGATATTATGAGTTCGAGTTAGTTACTTCCAGCTGATTGCTTTGAGAGGGATACAAATATTAAAATGTTTTGAGAGCTGATATGTTTTGGAAAGTTGTACAATAGGATTCTTTTGAAAAATTAAATGAAGCAGTTACATACGTTTCAAATATATTTGGATATGTTTTGCAATAGAGCCTACAAAATTATAAATATGATGTTAAAGAATCAGTGTCAGCTAATTTTTGTGTAACTACTTCTGATATTAAGAGTTTTTGTGAGAACTCAAAATATTAGAAACTACGGCTAAAGAAAGGGTTAAATATTATGATAAAGTATTAATTGACGAATTTGAAAGAAATTTTAAATTTGTGAATAGATAATTTGAAACTGATTTATTGTGGAAATTTACTTGGGATAAATTAGAAAATAATTTCGGTTTGGCGAAAAAAAATATACGAGTTAAAGCATTCATATAAAGCAACCGGGTAGCTAATGAGTATAGAGAAACAATAAGTGCTCAAATAAAAAATAAATTATTAAAGATTTTAAGAGGAATCAACACAAATATTTTATACCACAGAGAGCAATTGTTGGAGAATATAACAAAACGGGAAAAGTTCGCATAGTGTTTTACTGTTGCTCAAATCCTAAAAATAATTTCTTTGAAAGAATGTTTCGCGAAACAGGGCCAAAATTTAAATCCAAATATTCCTTATTTATATTTAAATTTTTGAAATATAAAATAGCATTTCAATTTATATGGGTAAATACTTTTTATTGATAGGAATTTCTAATAGAGATAGAAAATTTTTACAATTACTTTGGTATTCAGATGATCGTAATATATATTATAAACCCATGAGGATGAATATGTTTCCTTTTGATTGCTAAACTTCTGTTTTTAATTTGAGGGCACCTATTAAAAAATTTAGACAAAGCAAACTTAAATCAATTCCAAAGTTAGATATAGCAATATATGAGAATGACTTATATTTTGGTGGAAATAATGTCAATAAGTATTGAGTTGTCATCAAATGCTGTCTCAAATGTAAGGAATGAATTTAATTTGAGGAAATTAAGATCTAACTGCAGAGATTTTAAAAAATCATGGATAGAAAATGGATTTAGTTTTGTAAAAAAAAGTGAAAAAGTGATTATTCAACAGTTAAAAGTTTTAGGATTGAATTCGTGACCAGAGAAAGATGAATTGATATTGAAAGTTAAATGTTTATTAGAGTCCTGAGAAAGGTTGCAAAATAGTAAACGGTATGTTTTATTACCAGCTGCTAAGAATTTTTATCCTATTGATTTGATTTCACTGTTTGTTGTTCGTAATAAGATGTTGCTACAGGATATTTGGAAATCTTCTGCGATTGTGGTACCAATTATATAGGTGCAAAAAATTACGTTTAAGAAATTCCAGCATTTAACCTGTCGCAAATGAAGCAACTGGTAGCAAATTGAGCAATGAAAGTGTGAAATGGACTATGAATGCTTTCTCTATATTGGAGGAATTTGGGAGGCAGCAGTCAAGTCGTTGAAGATGAGATGCATTTTAGGATCGCTGAAGAAGAAATTACTACTGTTTTGACAGAAATAAAATCAGTGCTTAGTTTCTGACCTTTAGTTGCAAATTCTGTGAGGACCCAAAAGATTTCTCAGTCTTCCCACAAGGACATTTTCTTATTTGTTCAGAATTAGAAAGCATTCCTAACAATAAGTTGCAAACAAGAATATTACAATTGGTCATCACAGAAAATTAAGCACTCAAATTTTCTATCCATTTTGGCAATCGTGGATTAAGAATACATAACAGTTATAAGTGCTCAACAAGAGAAAACTTATATGAAAAACATACGAGTAAATGATTCAGTGCTATAAAAAAGATAATTTCTCATCTCTTTAGTGAAAAATGACAAGAATAATTAACATATATAAAAGCCATGATGATATAAGAGTTGTGAACTTGAAAAATGCATTGGATGAATTAGAAAGACCAATACATAAACTAATCAAACTTCTTATTGAGGAAAATTGATTTTTATTGTTCATTTTAAATTATAAACTTTTAGTAATAAGTAAGAATTTTGTATTTTGATTTATAATTGATGCTTGTGTAATAATATTGGGTTAATATTTCAAGTTTCATTTAACATATTTTAATATATTTTAATGACATGATCGTAGAGTTTTAGGATGTTAATGACTAATAATTAGAGATGGCGCTCTTGTTCCCCCCTTTTTATTCTTTATATACATATTAGTTTTTTTTGTATTGCTTGTCAATAAAAAATGAGCAAAAATTAAATTTTTGGTTTTTATATAAAAGTGTTTTGATTACTATTAACCAAACCTCCTACTTAGAATTATATTTTGTCTAAAACACCTATTCTTAAATAATTAATGCATTGATTGCTTTAATTATTTTTATAACATAAAAGAGATTTTAGAAATGAACTTTTTTTATTGTAATGGTATAATGTCTAATACATTTATATTTAAACAGATGTACATTTACAAAATACCATAATTATGAAATCAATATTGATGGAAGAAATAGGTTAAGGAAAATAAAATTTGGAAGTATTATATAAAAGAAATCTTAAGATTCGCAAATAAAATATCATTTAATTATAAGAATATTTAACTTCTTTAATTAAAACTGAAATTAGTGACAGATGAAGTAATTTTATTCAGAAAAATGTTACAGACACACTCTCATATTTAAATGTTTTATGGGAGAAATTTAATCTGTATAAAAATGTAGTTGGTAGAAATCGTAATAATTCATTATGTTGGTTACATAATGTATATTAACTGCTGATTGAATTTATCTTTACTTTCACAAAGCAAAAAATTTTCTCTTAATCTTAAAGAATATTTCGCCTAAATCTGCTAACAGAAATGCACTTTAAACATATAAGTGAACGTATTTCTCCAATGAAATATATTTAGGAAAAAATTTATTTAATGTATGGTTATTCCTTCGAAAAATAAAGCTAATTAAGAATTTTCGCTCATGAAATTTTAAAATTGAGTTTTATATATATATATATATATATATATATATATATATATATATATATATATATATATATATATATATATATATATATATATATATATATATATATAACCTTCGTAATCATTATAAGAAATGAAACTGCTATTTTAATAACATTGATGGCCACGTTAAATGAATAGATTTAACAAATTACTTTTCGTTTTCATTCACTAGTACTTAAATGTCTCTTTTGTCATAGGAATTAATTTGTAAAGTATACCTTTAAAAATCTATCAAGTTAATCGGATTAGGAAGAATTATTGACATTGTAATCTAAATAAATGAAGCTAAAAATAATGAATTATACTTTAGAACATGTCTTGAAAGAGATTAATGCGATTTTATTTGAATAAAGACTTTTTTATTAATGTGATAGGATTTAAATTTTCTTTTTTTTTTTTTTTTTTTTAACAAACTGTATTACTTGATATATTATTTTTCTGAGCAAAGATTTCCATACTTTTTAATGAATAACACTTAATTGTCGTTCTTTAAATATATTTATAAATAATTTTTTCTTGAATGTAATGTATTTATTCTTTTATTATTAATTATATACATTTTATTTTTGAACCATTTCCTCTTGCTTTTGAGAAGTTCAATGAAGGAATTAATTAGTTTTTTAAATGAACAAATTCTAAGCTAATGTAATACATGCTTAAAAAACGTTTTAAAGCAATTTCAAATAAAATAATAATAGTGCAGTGATAGAAATTCAAATAAATTATTTAGTAGGTAAAATGCAAAATTCACATTGTAAATTAAAATGCATTAATCTTAAAATTATATTGTTTATAAAGTAAAACTGCTTCTTTTAAATAATACTTTAGCATATAGTTAACAAATAATTAATAGTCTTTAAAATAAATCATTATATTAAAATCAAAATTATATTTGTGTCAAAAAAATCATGCAATTTAAATACAATTTGCATATAAATATTAATTTAAATTGCTTGAATAATTCTTAAAGTTTCAAAAATGTTGCATAACAAAGAATTTTTAATGAGAAATGCATTTTTAATATCATTAATAAACAGTTTAACAGTATGTAACTACGACTTTCTGTTTAAAGTCGAGTTTAATTAATTTTTTTAGAAAACAATTGAAGCTATTTTGATACTTTGCCCAAATTTATACTATCAAGGATTCCATTCTGACTTAAATCTATTTATTTTTTTAAAAAAATCATTTCAAAGATGTAAATTGTAAAAGAATATTAAATCTTAAGAATGAGCCACGTAAGGGAAACTATGCTTTTAAATTATTATAATTAGTTTTCGTTGTTTGAAATTTAAGATTAAACATTATTTTAATTAATTTTGTATATTGTTTTCAAGTAGAATATGCAATTAATAAAATGAGAAATGGGAAATTTTAGGAAAAAAGTATAAAAATCTGTATAAAAAAGAAATAAAAAAAGTTACAAATAAGTTAGAAGTGATGAAAAGCTACTCATTTCTATACTTTTATTGCAATATTTTATATAAATCACTAACAGATTGTTTTCTACGATTTATAAAAAAATTATTAAATTATGTTATGAGTCTTGGTTGTTTTAAAATTTTCAATTAAAACCAGTTATTCAAGAGAATACTCTTAAAAAAATAAAACTTAATATTATTTAGATATTTGTAATTGCAAATGTAAATTGTGTTTGATTGCAAACATGAACATTTTTAATTAAATTAAATTTTAATTAAAAACTTCTCATCTTTGGACAGCACTTATTTTTAAATTTTAAATACTGAAGTAGTAAATGTAATTGACTCTAAAATTTCAAGGAGTTTATTTACAATTAATATTTCGCTTTAAAAAAATCTTATTAATTTTTATAGTTAATGGTATTCTTTAATATACATAATTGAAAATGATATCGTTTATTTCCATAAGGAAAAATTAATTTAATCTAAAAAATCAAATTTGTTTAGAACTAAAAATCATGTAAAGCATTTCAAAATTTCAGTGTTTCTGACTTATGGTTTCAAAAACAAAATTATAATTAATAAACGAAATAAGATATTAAGAATAATTGCAACATTAATGAAACATGGAATTATTTAAAATATCTATTATTATATTTCTAACATTAGCATTGATTTCTTTGTCCACAAAACATTTTTAATATGTTTTCTAAAATTAGAGGCATGATTAACTTATATTTATTTTTCAACTTAATTTGTATTTTTTAAGGAAACAGCTAAATATTAGCTGTTTAAAATGTAACTTAGATAGAAATTATAAATAACGTAATGCAAAGAAGCAGGCTATCACTATTTCTAGTGAAAAAGCTCATTTTTACTCATTTCTTGTTTTTAAAGTAAAACTGCTTGTGATAATAAAATTACAGCACCATGAATGCCAGAAATACTAACATTATTGACAGTCTTTCTTTCTTTAAAATATTATATAACAGCATAAATTTAACATTTTGTGACAACAAGCTCAGATGAATAATTATACATTTTATGTGCTTCACATTTTTAGTTTCCATTCAATTTTTGGTTGAGCAAAAAAAAAACAAAAAAAAATTATCATCGTCAAACAAGGTATGCTGATAATATTTAGGAATTCTTGAATAAATTTAAGATGAATCCCTTGTTCCATAAATATAAAATTAAATTATCTGTTTCCCTTATTAGTTTATTATATTACAGTTCTACTAATTATAAGTTAACAACGATGGTTCAGAAAAACAATAAATGGCTGAAAATAATTATTGTACATAAGATACTGTAGAAATTAAAAAAGTATTTAACATGAGCATTTATACTGTAAAAAGCAAAATACAATACACTAATATTCTTATATCATAATCAATTCCTAATAGTTTAGAGAACGTTTTCAACATCATAATAATAGAAGCGGATTTTGACTACTCAAAAATTTGTGAAGATTTTTCTGGAAATATCTACAAACAGCATTAGAATAAACAGTTTAACACTAAAAGTAATCAGAAAAGTTTTTTCCAATTTTATTTCTCATCATCAAATAGTTGACGTGTTTTATTCCATACAGCTACAAACTGATAATACTAACAATTTAGAGCAATCAACCTTGGATGTTATCATTATTAACGATATTTTCATTGTGGATAATTGTATTCAAAACAGATTTTCACTCTAATTTATAAATCATAAATTACATTATAATTAAAATCCATTTGTATGAATATATCAAGGAAACAACCAACTGTTAACATGTGAAGTTAAACGTGCATTACATAGAATTAACCAAGAGGAAAACTGTGATACTCTCCAGAAATAATCTGCAAATATTTTCTTTGTTTGTCATTAAAATACGTTTCTGATTTCATTTAATGCTACATAATTTGAAACATTATATTATGCATTCATCTTGCATTTAGATAATATTTTAATGAGATTTATTCATGCACCAATTACTAAATATGAAGTTTGTTCATCAAGTACTTGATAAAAATTTGAACTTTCTACTTAGTGACAGTTCGTAAATAGTTTTGAAAAATTACTAAATAAATCAACAGACAGCATTTAAAAAAAATAGCAAAATAAATTTAACAAAAAACTATATACACTAAATTTAAATATATTAATAAACTCCATTATCCTAAAATATTTCATAACTATTTAACAGGGAGAGTATGATCATTTCGAATAATTTTTATCTTTATTACATTCAAATCAAATTATATTTTTCAAATTAAAATCCATTTCATACTTATAAAAGGAATTTTTACTAATGAACCTAAATTTTTTATTTGATTTGCATAAATTCCTATCGTTATCCAATAAGCTTTTAAATAATGTTGCATGATATATAATATTTGCATGACTAAATTCCTTTGAAACGAGGTGCATTAATTTTTATTTTTATTTATTACATATATATCTCAGTTCTAGTCATAATTTTTTGTTAATTCGTATACTTAAGTATTTTATAATAATCATTAATTTGTGTAAATTTAGTCTCCCTTAAGTTAAACTTTTATATATCAACGGAATCATGCAAAAATATACAAGACAATCATCAGTTGTAGTCAGTCAATCATAGTATACTACATAAAGCTCTCCATGAATTAAATTAGATTAAACTAAATATGAATCATCAATAAGAAATAAATCAGCATTTTATGGAATTCAAAACTCAATTAGGGAATTTACAAAAAAACTAACTTAATTAGGGTATTTACTTTTCATCTATCAAACGAGAGAATAATCTTTATTCCATGAGTCTTAATCAAATCTAAATATTTCGTGAACATTTTCCGATTTTATGAATGTATGTTCTTTTATCATCATTTTGTGGCAACAAATCAATTAAGTTTCTGTATGAAAGTATCATTTCATTAAATTATAACTATTTCTATACTTATAAGCACACGATACACGTGAAATACATGCACAAAAATCAACATTTGTTCTTTACAAGAATAGACTTCATTAATCAAACCCTGTTACTATGCAGACGAATGCACTCTAAATTTACATTAAAGAAGTTTATTATTGAATAGCCATAGCAGAATTATTATATTTGCTATATATTCTATTGCAAAGTTTAAATAAAACGTTTTTCAAAAATTATCCAAATAACATGTGTTTATATTGTGACAAGAAGAATTGTTAGATAACTTTTTTCACTTCAATTAAACATTTGTTTTATAAAATATCCATCAATAAAATATATTATAGCTTGATGATTGCAAAAAAGTGAAAAAGAGGGTGATATAAGAATGTGGTCGCCTCTTTTAGTTAATCATGATTTGATTCTATTAGTATCTTTACTATCAAATGCAATTATAAAGAATCTTTAATTAAATTAGTAATTTATTAACATTCAGTGACAATTTTGTACACAATTTCTAAAAAATATATCCTTTTTTAATACTTGTAAATAATAAAAACTTCTATTTCAAAATTAAGTTAGATAAAGTTAAACAGAATATGAAATTATACATAAATTATATTGATTATATCACTGATTTCTTTAAACTATACAATTTTTAGAATATTAATATTATGTGAGGCTCACTTCAAATACAGCAAGTTAAGTGAAAATGTATAGTTACATTTTTGCAAGTGCAAAGCTTTCAAAATTTTTGTAATTTTGTTTGCAACTACATTCTTAATTTAATAAAAAATTTCAGTTACTTAAGAGTACACAGATCAGCATGTTATTTTTAAACCTCTTGTTATATACATTAAAAAAAGTGCTTTTTGTATCACATAAGTGATTCAAATAGAATTCAATTAAGAAATTATTGCACTTTTTTCTTATCGCAGTTCACAAGAAGATTAAAACTGAGCATTTTTGAAAGTTTGCGAAATGATTTGTTTGCATTAAGTTCTTTTTTCTTTCTTTTTCTTTAATATAAGAATTGAACTGTTTTAAAAGCTAATAATAATTCATTTTTTTCCTATTATTAAACAAAAACACATTTTAATAATTGTAATCTTACATTTTTGAAAAAATATTTCTGTGTCATTTATCGAGAATATTAAAGAACGCAATAATAATTACGCATAGAATTTATCGTTAAGTAATATACTTAGTGTAATTAAAAAATAAAAATATCATATGCCGACAATTTCAATTACATGTAGCGTCACAAAGAACTTACATTTCTCAATGATCACTACAATTTTTCAAAGTAAATGTAGTTTGTAAGTTTGTGAAAACTCATTTTCAATGGGTAAATGAAAAATAATAAACTGAAGAGTTTTTTAACGGAGATATATTCACTCACTTGAAATGTTGGAAAAGAAAAATTGGCGATGACAGAGTTTTACGTTTGCCAAAATATTTAATGGGAATATTTTGGTTTGATTTCAGATTTTGCAAGTCTCTTTCAAAAGTTCTATGAATTACTAAAAGTTTCGGGAAAAAGAAAATCATATTCTCATTTTACTGGTACCATGTAAATGATAAAGTTCCCTTTTTTCCTAATTCCCACTATTCTAGAAACTAATCAATTTAAAAGCGAAACAATTTTCTTTCAATTATATTCTAGAAATTATATATATATATATATATATATATATATATATATATATATATATATATATATATATATATATATAAATATATATATATATATACATATATATATAATATATATATATATATATATATATATATATATAATATATATATATATATATATATATATATATATATATATATATATATATATAATGTATATATATATATATATATATATATATATATATATATATATATATATATATATATATATATATATATATATATATATATATATATATATATATATATATATATATATATATATATATATATATATATATATATATATATATATATATATATATATATATATATATATATATATATATATATATATATATATATATATATATATATATATATATATATATATATATATATATATATATATATATATATATATATATATATATATATATATATATATATATATATATATATATATATATATGAACAAGTAAAAAGTAGTATGTTAAATTGATTATAATTTAAAAAATACATTTTGAAAGTGTTAATAAAAATATTTGATTGTTATTTAAAAGGTAATGTAACTTTAAAATAAAATGCAAACAGAAAAAAAATAATGTATACTAAAATTTTTTGTTTTAAATTTAAAAAATGAGAAAACTGTTTCAAATTTTATGAGTTTGAATACATTAAATAAATAAAGTATTCTTTATGGAATGCAAAATGAAACTTTTTGCATTTTTTAATAATTAATTACTTGTTTTAATTTTTTTATTTAGTTTGTAATTAATTTTTAATAATTAAATAATTGAAAAAAATATATTTTCTTTTCATGCTTATTAAATACTGATTTTAATCAAAATCCTAAGCAGATATTCTTAATTAAAATATTGAGTTTTACTTGACGAAAATAATATTACAACATTACCCTTTGTGTCTCTAAATAAAAGAAATCTCATAGTTGGAATGTTTCCTAAATTGATTAAGATTCTTTTGAATATTAGCTCTTCTAAAAGAATGAAATAACAGTTCTGTTGTTTGAGTTAGCAACTTTATTAAATAAGGCAACAAAAATTTAATAGCAACACTTTTAACTAAGAAGAAAGCTTCCATATTAATATTCACACCAAATAAGTTGAATACAATTTTACGATGTAAGCTAATCAAATTTTTAATTACTTCATCTCTGATCCATGCTTTAACTCCGAAAATTTATTTCAAGAAAGCGCAAATTTAATTTCCATATATAAGAGTATACCTATAACTTTTTTCGAAATAAAAACAGTAAAAAAAGTAGCTATGAAAGATGTAAATTAAAATCACATATACAGAAAAATAATCAGTTAAAATGAAATACTGTTTTACATTATTTAAAATGCATATATTAAATTTCGAAAATTTTTTGTCTTAGAATTGAAAATCAAATAATTTGCTGTAATCATTTCATATTTTGATTTATGTGTTTCATGAGTAATTATATTATAATGTTCAGTTTTAAGTTAAATTTTGGTATCATAATAGTTCCCGAAAAATTTAAATTTACTTATCCAATCTGTTCACATAAAATCTATGAGCTTTCTAACAATTTTGACTAAAAGAAAAATACAAGTTAAGTTTAAGTAAAAATTCATTTCTAAAAATAAAATTTTTACTTCTCATAGTTTTAATCACATCGTAGTTTAACCGAAGCATTTATTTTGGTTGAGAAATTTAAAAAAATCTTTTCTTTTAATTAGAGTTGTATCTCAAATTAGCATTAATCATAAACATTAGAATATTTATATATGATTTCTGTCTTTTGAATATTTTTATACAAAACTCTAGTCTAGAATGTGCAAACAATGGATTTACCTTAATTTGCTGAAATAATAACTTTGATACAGTACAAGGCATTCCGCTTTCGGCACTGAAGACGTGCACTGATAGCAGCAAAGGCAGATGGTGTTATATCTAAAAGTGACTTTTTAATGTTGAAATATCTAGTGGCATATTTGATCTCTTGGAATCAGAATCCTGAAAACTATTCTGCTTTTTGATGCGAGATTATTGCATTCTATGAGAGACTTCACTTTATTGAATCGTCTATTGAATTAGTTTTCAAGGACATTTATGTTTCATCTGACAGTCGTGCTTCTATTCATCATCTTTCTCACAGGATGAGAGTGGAGGATGTAACAAGCCTGAATTTTCTTGATTTTGTAGTTCAAATTTCTGATGCGTGCACAATGCGTTTTAATGGGTCCTCTCCCTAGTTAATAATAACAAAAATGTTGAAATTTTTGAAAATTCTGCTTCTGCTGACACCATACATAGCAATACTAACTTCATATGCGCAACAATCTCCACAATCAAAAAGATTCAATCCAATGCACTTTAAAGAGTCCCTCGGGAATATGCTTGTTACTTTAAGAAAAGATCCTGTTGGGATCACCAGCTCAATGTAACGAGGAAAATGAATATGGATCTCTCACGCTTTTCGAGTGGCCGCATCAAATCCATTATATATCTTCTGAGTGAGGGAACTTTCCGGAATGTCATTGTTGTAAAGTTGAACAGGCCTTATATGACCATATTTTCAGATGCTTGAGTTTTATGGATCTTGAGATTTTGAATGACCCCAACCTGTTTTTAGTTTGTTGGAAATTTTTAATTTTATGGAGATAAACATAGGTTTCTATAGAGTGTGTAGATTGTGTAGCAATGCCACAAACAGTAGTATGGTGTAGAACGGTGCAACATTTGGGATATGAAACAAAACACTGGGACACAAACATCTGGGAAACATCTGAAACAAACATCTGGGATATGAAACAAAACACTTTCTTGATATTTGTATAAAATATTTTTTTTAACATTTAATATTTTAAAAGATGTGAGATTTTAAAACTTAAATATGATTTTTTTCTTATTTCAGTGTTTTATCTTTTATTTTAGTGTATATTTATTTCAAGTAAAACCAACCACCCTCCCCTTAAAAGTTTTAACATATTGCTCTAAATCAACATATTGTTCATTAACTTAATATTACTTACAAACATTTCTTTCTTAATCTTGATTTTTTTCTTAATATGCATATATATGGAGGTGTAGAGGTAGTTGTAATACCACTCGAAACTGTGTTTTTCTAATTAAGACATGATAGAAGCAAAGCTTATGTGCTTAAATTGATTTGAAATAGAATAGCCCGTTCATTGACCTACCATATCTACTCAAACCGCTTCATTGACGTTTTCTCCTCATTACTAACTAAGCAATCTGTATTGCAGTGATCTGGAGCAAAATAAATCTAGTGTAAAATGAGTTACATTTCTATGGCATGCTTGAAATAGTATTTCATACTGTTAGCTCTTCAAATTTGGCATAAAAATATTTGAATTTTAGTAACAATCAACAATTACATATAATGAAAGGTATTGTTTAATAATAATTTTCAACTTAGAAAACAAAAATAACTCATAATATTAAACCTTAATTTATTAGAACTTGCAAATTAATATTATTTCAGATGTAATAAATTCATAAGCAAACCTACTTAATTACATACAAGTAAGAAATATTTTGTATTATGAGTATACTACAAAGTCACAAATTATTTTATGCCAAAATATCTATAATTTTTTAAAAAAAATCTTTTTTATATTATTATGATATTTTGCTTTAAATTTATCTATATAAATTGTATTAATACATTTCGTTGCTAAAGTCACAACATTTTTTTTTTTAGTTTTTTTTATCAAACTATGATCCCTTGTTAACACAATTTGTAACTCGACAGTGCTGTTAAAGTGTACACAATATTCCCAGCATCATTAATCATTTAAATCTGAGATAAAGAAGCCTCATATAGCCCCATAGTTTAAAACTCAATTTCAAAAGTAAGGAACTGATCAGGCAGGGTAAGCAATTCATAGCTAGCTATATTATGGTATCAAGAAATGGTATCTTGTATTTGTGCACGTCATATGAAATTGAAATAACAATGCGGAAAGATAGTTTTCTGACTGTTGTAATATTTTGTCATCCTCTAACATTTTTGTCACATATTGATCCTTGTATTTTGGTTATTCCACAAACATCTGAGTTTCGGGTATGTGAATCTTTTCACTATTTAAATGTGGGTTTTTTTGATTGGTTAGTTACTCGTTGAACAGTTATTTTTGTACGTGTAAGTCAATTCAGGCATAATATATGTTTTAAAAAAGGAATAATAATCCACTACAAAAATTCATGAAATTTGGGGAGTAGAATTGAGAATATGCTCTGTTGCAATCAATTTCAGTGTATTAAATCATCCTGCCTCTAGCTCATCTATTGAACGATAGATAATGAACATTGCCTCTTTGCTTTAAGGAATCCCATTTGAATTCTCGGCACAGTTAAAAGTCTTTATCTTTTCTAAGACTATTAAAAAATCTATCCCATACTGTTATAAAATAATGAGTATGCAAATCATGAAAAGTTATAACAACTTTGCCTACTTCTCTCATCGGAAATGCATTATGGATATTATAAAAGTCGCTGTAATAGAGATTATTTTGTTCTACTGACCGAGAATCATAAACTGCAAATAAATGAAATCAATGTACATAATTTGCTTGGCCATTGATACGAAATTAACCAAGAAACCATTGATACAACAAATATAAATTAGAAATAATTAAATAGATACTAGGAGTAAATGTATATAAATTATGATATTTACGCAATATCATATAATCATTTTAAATATTTAAAACTACATACTCGGGCTCATTAATGAAAATACTTAAAACAACTCACTGCAAGCAGCGAAGTTTGATACAAAACAATCCGGCTTTCAAGTCTTTCAACAATCCGGCTTGCAAGTCACTAATTATTGTCTTTAAAAAAGTTTTGTAGTAAAGCTTTCAAATCTGAATTCATATTTCAAATTTTTTAAAAAAGGAACTATGTTCACTAATATTCCTGATATACTTGTTTGTTTCTTTAATTCTATATTTTCTCAGTTTTATGGCTTATTTATATGAACGCAGAGAGGTAATGATGACACATCACACGCACATTTGATTTTTAATTATAAATAACATCACAAATAAAAATAAAAGCATTCGTAGCACATATAATAGCATGCTATTATATAGCATATATAATCATACTTTATAGGACTGTAATAAGGAATGAATATATCTTTTACTAGAGAACAAATATCTAAAGTAATATAAGCAGAAAAAGTTAGAAATATTATTTTTGTACTCTGCAAGTATATAACTTAAGTGCCATTTATCAATAAGGAATTATTTATTCAAGCAATGTATAACAAAAGTACTTAAGAACATTTAAATTGATTCAATACTTGAAGTAATCAATAATTTAACCTCAACAACGTTTTTAGTTTTAATGAATATATATTCATTATAAAAACAATTAAGAAAACTTTCCGTAGAGTCCATTATACTTTAAAAAATACTATTATGTTGTACATGAGAAAATGTATTCTACAAGCACAAATTTATAATGTTCAGAAATGTTATGGTGTTTTGAAATAAATTTATATTACGATATTCTATTCCATATAATAATACATTTTAAGATTTATTTTTCTAAAATCATTTCATATTTAAAGATAAAAATCAAAAATGAGACTTAGTGTATAGATTAAGCTCATATTTAAGCGAAAATCTTTTTTCATTTTATCAGAGAGGGAAAAAATAGCTTCTAGCAATAAACCTTTATAGTGTGAAATATTTTAAATGGAAGAATATGGTTAAAAATATAGCAGTTGGAATTTTGTAGCAAGAATTCTATTGATATTACACCCTACTGCCAAATAAAAAGAAAGTTTGACACATTCAAGCCCTATTTTGTCACATATATTGAAGTGACTGTTGGGTTGTTTTCCGGAATTCATCCCAAGAGAAAAATGAATTTTCCTCTCTATCTGTGAAAAATATCCTTGAAAGGCTCATTCACTATTGGACATAAAGAGTTACAGATGTTTTCAAAATGTTTGATATTATTTCAGATCTTAACAGAATTGGTAGTTTTCTCCTTAAAAGTATTATATAAGCTGATAGAAGAAAGGTAAATATTTAAAAACCTAAGCAATCGCTGATAGCATAAAATACAAATTTTAAAGTTATGTTTTTTTCTTTATCATTTTGTGTAAAACAATTTTATCATAAATATAAATTCAAATAGTCAATAAACATTTATTAAGTGATGAATATGAATTTGTAGTGACTGTTTTTATAGTTACATTGCAAATATTTCAGTGCCATGCCAGCATCTAAATGTAAATTGAAAAATATAGTACTTTTAATTAAATTTATATTTTAACATATATTTAAAATACATAATAAATAGCATTCCCATAGAGCAATACATTAATTTAAAATTTGTGTTGTTGTTGCATGCCCCCAAGGTCAGCAGCGTAAAATGTGTACACCTTCAAAAATGCCAGCGCCATAAGTGGATTCTCCATCAGATCTCTCTCGGAGAGACCAAGGCATTGAAGAATATGTTCAGGAGAGGCCTGTTCATTTAAACACTTGGAGCAAATTTCGAATTTCTTCGTACCCTCGACGAATTCCAAGTTACTAAGATGGCCACTTCTGAAACGGTCAATAGCCTTTTGTTCTTGTCTATTAAGACCAGTAGCCAGGTAAGCACCTGGACGCGCGCAGCGGTACCAATGTTGCTCAGGAGGGACATACCAAGTTGTTTTATTCTCCTGTTTCATCTTTGAATGAATCTTCTGAAATGTGAGATGTGCCGACGTCACACCGTCCTCAGCCACACCAGCTTTGGTCAAAGTATCCGCAATCTGATTCCCTTCCAGAACCACGAGGGAAGGAATCCACTGAAGGTGAATATGATGTGATACGGTCAGCCTTTTAACATTTGAAGTATTGAAACCCACTGTTTCTCACTTGTTGCCATCTGGCCAAATGCTGTATTGCACTATCACTATCAGAAAAAATCCAAATCTCAGCTCCATGAAGAAACGAATTCAGGGGTTAAAATTTTTTCAAGTAAGGATTACAATTTTAAAGCCAACAAATTTTAAAACATCGTCTCCAAAGTAAATGAAAGAGTGGCTTTAAAAACGAAAATAAATGCTTTTTCATAGAACTGCCATGGTCTAAGCATTATGCATTTCATGTGTTCCTCACACTATGCCACAGAAGATTATCATTTATGCTTGCTTCGACTTACATTAAAATGTAGTGGTCCTGTCACTTGGATGACTGAAATAGTTGTAATGCTGAAATTTTAAGCGTAGCTATAATCTTGTAAATTTACAAATGGGACTTCCATCTCGTATGAAATTACTTTTATATGTAATGTTTTGATTTTTATTAAAATTTTGTTACGTTAAATTCCACTAAAAATTTAGTTGCTAGGAAAGTTTGCGTATTTTAATCTTACTGTCCAGAAGGAGCAAAATAAGATAATACAAATAATGCAAAAAAACTAACTGATGTTTTGAATCGGCAGGGCAGTACCATCAAGACAAAAACTGGAAAATTTTACTAATGACTAACAGGAAACACATAAAAATTAAATAGAACTTTACGAAAATTAGATAATGATAACGTTATAAATAAGAATATTGATGAATTAAGAACTGATAACTAAGCTTTACTGGATGATATAAATATATTTGTGAACATTTAAATAACTTAGAGGAAACACAAAAATCTAAATAAATTTTAAGTAAGACTGAAGTCTTTTTTTATTTCTCAGTTGAAAAATATAAGTAAATTTAATAAAAAACAAAATAAATGAAAAAAGGCATCTTGAGGAAAATTTCCAGAAATACCTTTACCTATATTTTATGGTAATTACGTATGCTTTAATTAAATATCTTAGAATGCTTTCAAAATATTTTCATAATTAATTTTTTCCTTTAAATATAAATAAAAATTATATAAGTGAAATTCAAATATTATAACTTGAAGAATCATTAGAAATGCTGAAGATAAATCCTTTCAAACAAAGGAAGGTATTTTTAACTTTTTATTACAAATTCCTGAAGAGTATGAAAGCAAAAACTTTAACTGCAGATACGACCAATATCCAATTTTATCCTTAGAGAAAATAAATTATGATCAATCAAAATATTTAAGAAGATTTAACAATAATATTTAAAGCATTTAAAAGCTTTTAAACTGTTAAATTTGGATATAAATAGACTATCTGAATTAATTCTAATCTACATTATGTGGTACCAGTTATTATAAAGATGTGTCCAAAACTAAATAGAGAATCCCATAAACAATACAAAATGAGGCAAGTCACAACCGAGAATCCTAATTGAGAAGAATTTATTAATATTTTTGTTAAAGCCCAGTCAAATTTCGTAAAATATACAAAAAAATTAGCTTTTATGTGTAGTTAAATATAAAAGTTCAATGATAAAACAAAATTGGATTAGCATTGTCTAATGTACTCAGAATAAATCCTTATTCTACTTATATGATAAAATTATTCTATTTACATAGAATAAATTTTTATTCTAGTTATAAATGTAAAACATTTCATGAAATGTCAATTAATGATAGCTACAATGAAAAAAAAACTTTTTTGTTGTAATTGTTTCAAGTCTTTTTGAGCTTTGAGAATATAAAATTCCAAAACCTTGCCAAGTATCAGTGAAATAAACAATTTACCCTGTGAATACCACATGTTCAAATATAAAATAGGTGAAATAAAAACCGAAAACCTTCTAAGAAACAAAACTATATTGTGAAGGTAAAAATTTTAATTGTGATCACTATAATAACTGTCTTTTATCTTTTTAATGTGGCGAAATATGTTATTCTCTCAACAATTAAAATACAGATAACAAGTAAAAACGGATCTTTATTTTCTTTTTCCATCCTACTTGACAAATGCTCTCAATCGTTATTCTGTTCGAATGAAGAAAATGATATAATATGTTAACGTAATAAATAATATAAATATTAATAAAATGATATGTTAACGTACCCATATCAGGGATTAATTGGTCTATTCAAACAATTATAAGAATTATTTTTGAATAATTTCTATTCTTAATAAGGCTTTAAGAATGGTCATTGACTTTTGAGATAGGACAAATATTACGCATTTAACTCCATAAGAATAAAATAGATTTGTCAAAATTAGATTTACCAAAGAGCTTAAATTAATGTGATAATGAATTTAATGAGCCAGGAAAACACTTTTGAATCGGAAGTGAGCTCTCTCAACACGTGTGCGCGAAAATTAAAAATTCTAAAATAGTAAAAATATTGCTGTACACGAAATAGTATTCGGTTATGTAAAGAAGATTTTTTAAGCGAAATAACATTTTTAAGGAAATAAGCAGCGTTGCTTAGCAATCAATCAGTTAAATCAAAATTTATTACAAAGCGTTATGGAAGGATTTTGAGATCTCGAATAATTAGGTATCAGAGATGATCCAAACTAGATTCTCAAGATTATAATTCACACAAATTTGATGAAATAGCAAATTTTAAAGCTAATCGTTTTGAAGTATACCTTCGATGATTCAGTTTATTTGGGTTAAATCTATAGAATCTTATATGTATAAAATCGAGTGTATTTCACTCAGAAGGAGTGAAATTTCACTCTTTCATTTTGTTGAAACTCAAAAAATCTTTTTGATACAAATTCACTCCTTTGAATGATACAGCAGTAACTCTTTTAAAAGTATTTACTTTAACTATTTAAAGAATTGTAAAAACAAGTCCTTTAAAGTGCTAAATTAAATAGAAAAAAAGTGAATTCCTTTCTTTAAAAATGTTTGTTTTAGATACAATATTTAGTGAAGAAATTATAAACTTGAGTTCTATATGTTATTAAGCTTTTCTTTTACACAGTTCATACATTTTCTTTATATTTTTATGCCTTTTATATTTTTTGTATAATTTCGTCTAAAAAATTTTATTTCTTTTATAGATTAGTTCATTATTTTTGATAATTATAATGTCTTTGAAAGTAATTTATAGTGATTAAACTATTTTATGTTATTTATAAATTAGTATATAACATTCTTATTAACTAACAGATTAATAATCATGTATCCGATAAGAATATCATGTTAATTTTAAACAAGCAATTAAAACTCAAATTGGATTGTTAGTTTAATTTACTATGCTAAATTATATAAACATAAACATTACAATGCAACAAATTGAATTCAGAGCAAAAATAGATATAATATGCTAAATATATTACTTTAATTCATTTGATATTTGTATATAATCACTATGTATTGAAAAAACACTTAAACTACTTTGAAATTATAGGAATGGATGTATGTATGGATTATATTCTTTGTGAATAAATGTTTCCTATTATATATATATAAACTTTGTTTTTATAATAAAATTTGATTTAAACTACGTAAAAAATGATTTAAGAAACAGTTTCAATAAAAGTAAAAATGAAATCAATGAATAAAATTAAAGATTAAGCATAAAAACATTTATTCAGTTTTATTAGAAAAAAACAAGAAAATATATGAAATCCATATGGATGCATTATTTTTTTTAATTTATTCACAATTTGTACTTAATAAAGTATGTAATAAAGGAATATTATAAAATTTGAAAAATATTGCATTATATAAGAATTTTTGTACATTGCAATTTTATTGTATACATTTCGATGTTATAAAAATAAGCTCCTTTGTATGGTTATCAAGACTATGTAAATCATAAAAAATTGGCTTCTGAATTCAATACTGTCAAGTCTCTATTTTCATTGTTACAATGTATTTACAGTTCTTCTTAAGATTTAATGATTTAATGATGCATCGTCATTATTTGACAAGACTGTTAACGTTGTTTATTTAGCAAGACATAAAAAATTGTTATTAGAAAACAAACAAACCCATTCTCATAATTAAGTTTTTCACAAGATAAGCATTCTTTCTAGGGTTTTTCATAGGTTTCACTCATGCATCAGACATCAGAGTTTAGAATTAAAATTTCTAATAAACCTTATTGATCCATATTTTTAAAGTGCTATTGTTAAATGAATATTTAGTTTTTGTCATTAATCATATACCAAGAATTATATATATATATATATATATATATATATATATATATATATATATATATATATATATATATATACACACAGTAAGACCCCGCTTAACGCTGTTTCGGTTTAGCGCTCTTTTATTTCAACCCGGGGATTCCACGAAATCGCTCGCAGCATACGGGGAATCCCCGAAATATTATGCAGCGATAGGTTTCAAATTCAAATACATATCCGAAAGAGTGTACTTGTGTTTCGTGTTTGGTGCGGTATTGTACAGACATATTTTTATTATTGAAAACATTTGTTGACATTATTGTAAGTAGGTATTAATTTACATATTTAATACTATATTACAGTGTCAAATATTGTGATCTTTAGTTTTTACTATAGGTGATAATGAAAAAGAAAAGAAAGCAACCAGAAAAAGCATTTCACTCAAAACTAAAATGGAAGTGATTAGAAGATTAGATTCTGGTGAACGTCAAACTCTAATTAGTACTTCATTGAATTTGCCAACTTCAATAATAAGGACCATCATAAAGAATAAAGAAAAAATACTGTCATCGGCAACTACAACTACGTCAAGCTCTGCAACTAGAATTACCCGTTCTAGAAATAATACCATAGAGTAAATGGAAAAACGACTGTCTATATGGATTGACGACGAAATTGACCTCAGTATGCCATTAAGCCAATCTATCATAATGGAAAAAGCTAGAAGAATTTTTAATTACATTCAGGCTGAGACAATTGACACAAGTGACACTTTCATTGCTAGTCGAGGATGATTTAATAGATTTAAACATCGAAATAACCTTCACAACATAAAGATTACAGGAGAAGCAGCAAGTGGTGATACAAAAGCGGTGGCTGAATTTCCAGCGATATTAAAAAAATAATTGAAGAAGGAAACTATCCTCCAGAATTGGTTTTTAATGTTGATGAAACAGGCTTGTTTTGGAAAAGAATGCCGAAACGAACATTTCTATCCCATGAAGAGAAACGGGCACCAGGATTTAAAGCTGCAAAAGATCGCTTAACCCTTCTACTAGGTGTTAACGCAAGCGGAGATTTTAAATTAAAACCATTACTAATTTACCATTCCAAAAACCCAAGAGCGATGAAAGGCATATCTAAATCAACTTTACCTGTAATTTGGGAGTCTAATAAAAAATCATGGATAACTGCGAAAATTTTCCAGGATTGGTTCACTGAACATTTCTGCCCGTCTGTTAAACGTTATTGCGAAATTAAAAAACTTGAACAAAAAGCACTTCTGTTAATTGATAATGCTCCAAGCCACCCAACAAATTTATCAGACTTAACAACATGCATTCCAGTCGAAATGGTTTTCTTGCCGCCTAATACAACTGCCTTAATTTAACCAATGGACCAAGGCGTTATATCAAATTTTAAGGCTTATTACTTGCGGCGAACCTTTAAGCAAATGTTTGAAAAAACAGACGGAGAAGAGAACCAGTCCATAAGAGAATTATGGAAAAACTACAACATCGTGGATGCTGTAGAAAACATAGGCCTTTCTTGGAATGAGGTAACAGAAAGATCTTTGAAAGGAGTATGGAAGAATATTTGGCCGTATTTAGGTAAGAGCGATGACGTTGGGCACTCTGTTGATGTGGATGAAATAGTGGAAGAGACAGTGAAATTAACGAAGCAAACCGGTTTTGAAAGTGTAAATGTGGAAGATGTCGAAGAAATAATTCAAGAAGCAGCGGCTAGTCTTTCTAATGATGAGCTCAAGGAATTAACAGAACAAGAAGAAAACAAGAACTTTCGATGGCGTTTGTAAGAAGGAGTTTGTCTACCATAACTGAAATAATGGATAAATTCATTGAAAATGATCCGAATTTTGACAGGAGCTCAAAAGTAAGGCGTTAGAGATGCTCTATCCGTTTATGAAGAACTTTTAAGAGAACAACGCAAAAGAAAAAGGCAAACAACATTAGATGATTTTGTCACAAAAAGGCAGAACACTGAAAACGCGGGTGGCTAACTAAATATGACTGACTTAGAATTTTTTTTTAAGAATATTCGTTTTGTTATTTATATTTTGTTTTTATTTTTGCAAGAAATAATAATGTGGTATTAATTTGGGCTTTAAGAAATAAATGTTTGGTTTTATTTTTATTAAAAAAAACAAACTTTTTAAATTTAATACCTAACCAATTTCCTAGCTATCTTCCCCTAACCCCAATATTTACATTTAAAGATAGCCTCGTTTAGCGCTGTTTCGCATTACGCTCTACTTTGATGGAACGTATCCCCCGCGTTAAGCGGGGTCTTACTGTATATATATATATAAAGATATAACTTGACATTTATTACAAAATTGTGAACTCTCTTTCGAACATCTTTATATATTTTAAGTATAAAATAACTATGTATACAAATTTTAAGTGACAGGTTTTATTTTTATGAAACATTACTTGATTTTGATTACAATTAAATAAATTTAATAAATTAATTAGTGTCTGTCTTGCTTTGAAGATCATTACGCCCCTATGGAACAACAGCTCAAGAGTTTCTTCCCTCTTCTTCGATCCAGGGCTGATTTTCCATCCAGTTCCCAAGTAGTCAACCCAAAAACTTTTCTAAAAACTTTTTTTCTTTCTTTTATTTAGAGTCATCCACCTAAAAGATGTTTTAGGTCAGCCTTTATTCCTGCTGCCATCAAAATCCCCTATAAGTGATATTCCTTCTGATTAGTTGGTTTGATTTTGAGAATTAATTAATGGCATTTAAATAATGATTATTACAAAATAATCCAAAAATTATTTTGAACTGAAATATAATAAGGTATCAAAATTTATTTGGAACAATTCAAGATAATTTTGTGCGGCACTATTCTGTTTATAAAATACTGGATTAAGTCTCCATTACAAAAAGTTTTAATGCTCAGGAAACTGGTACAAATGCTTATAGGTAAATTTTAAATATAAGTAAATATTCAAAAAATATTGAATTTTTTACGATGTAAAAATTACAAAAATGTAAATATTTTCAATATATTTTATCTTCTTACACTAAACAAAAAAATTTAAAAAATTAAAATTCATAATCGAGTTTGTCAATTAATTCATTTTTTGCAGACAGAGCTAATTGTACTGATACCTTCAGAGTTTTTATAATATTATAGTTTTTTAATATAATTTATATACTCTGAGATTTTTTAAATGACAATGTTTGAGGAAAATGATATTACTTTCTATCTTAAAACTGTAAATCATAGTATCAATATTAAATTTTCACATTTGCCTTATTTTTGTTAATTTCTTATCCAGGTACATTAGAACTTTTTATCAATACGGAGATATGTCAACCTATCACAGCCTTAAATCATTGTTCTTGTAAGAAAATTTATGTCCATGCTAGAGAGAGAATTAGTATCCATAATTTTGCAACAAATTCAAAATGTATTACAAGTTTAGTTGACATTTCAACATAATATTACAAGGAACAGAAAAGAAAATTATAAAAGAAATACTTCAACTCAAATGATATTATATTATAGAAATTTTCAGTGTTCATTTTGCAAATCTGAAGCCTCAAAAGGGGTGTTTCATTTTTTTAAGATTAAGAAACATCGAAATGGTGTTAAAACTGAAAATAATTTCCTGAAATAAATCAAAATACTAGGGATTTATAAGTAATTTATAGCATGGAAATGTCATTTTAATCATTTTATAACTTAATCTAAAATGTTTAGAAATCTATAAAAAATATACAGCAGCTATCGGTCACGTTAAATGCTTTAATACTATAACATATGCTTTATAAAAGTAAAGTTAACTTCCGTGAGTAACAAATGGCTGAATAAATTCTTCCTTCAAAATGGACATGTATTTTCGATATTACTTTTCTAATATTGATATTTTTTCTCTCTTTCATTGATTTTTTAACGTGGGTACTTTCCTTCTACTAAATAAGCATTTCCAATTTTTTTTAAATTTTATCATAGCAAAATTTCTAAGACACGATCATTTGTAACTGTTTTTGTTATTGTACATATTACTGTCTAGCATGCATTGATTCTGTAGTAATATGTACAATAACAAAATAATTGTCGTCGTAATAATAATTTAAATGGTCGTCGGCTGCCATAGCTCATACTTTTTTATATAAAAAATATCACTTTTTTCAAATAAATCTATAGAAACATATACTAAAAAATATTTTTATATACTTTTATATATTTTATTGGACACCATTGACAATTTTGTCAGAATTGCAAAATTCTTTCTTCAATGATTTACTGAACTCAAACAAATATTGAAATTCAAAAACATATTATTAATAAAATTGTTTAATTTTTATAACTAACTTAGACATTTGTAAGCATTGACAGCACACAATTCAATTATAACTAGTTATGTACTTTTTATGTTAAATTTGAGTTACGTCCTTAGCTGCAATTTAGTCTCCTTATTTTTTGTCTATTCAATTTTAAAAATGTTACACTAATTTTCACAATGACATTTATTTAACTCTTAGAGGGTAAAATGCAAATGAGTATAAAATTAAAAATATCTAACAAAAAATTACAATTTGAGGAAAAATAAATATATATTTTAGAATAATTTCATCAAGCATATTGAAATCAACTATTTCTTTTTGATGTTTTGAACGTAAACCTCCTAAATAAAAATAAAACACCATCAAAATTTTATAATTTTATTAACATAACTTATATTTTTCGAATTGTGTGCATTAAAGATACTTTTGTATTGTGATTTTATAAATTTATTGGTGTTGAATAAATACAATATCTTACTTTTGTAATCAAACATTGATGTAATAGCAATGATTACTGTTACAGACGAAAAATAATTTAATGAATTTTTAATGGGAAACAAATTAGGGATTGCGTTTATTAATGATTTCGTATTCCTATATGTGCATATTAAACTTTAGTCTCAAATTGATTTTCTTTAAGATCCAAGAATATTTTTTTATTTTGTACTGAAATGGGAACATCTTAATTTTAATTAAGTTTCCTAAAATATTATTAAAAAAACTAAATGAATTAGACGAAAGAAAAATAAATTATTTTGAAATTTTTTAATTTACTTTTAAATATTATTAAACTATAATTTATTAATTATTTCTGCAGTTCATTATGCATAAATTTTTATAAAAATTATACATATGTTAATTCTTCTTTATAGCTTCGTCTGTAACAAAAACATATATTTTCTTACGACACAAAAAAATCTTTGCTGCATGAAAATTATTTTCTAGAGCAGCATTAAAACAGAACACAATGGTTTTTCATTAAGTTGCTCAGGGGCAAATTTTTGAAGCAGGAAGTTGTTTATTTCTCCATAATGTATGAATAAGAACAGATTCAACATGCTATTCATGTTTACTTTATTCATAATCAAAGACCAAATAAGTATCGTTATTATTGAGGTTCATAATAGAATAATTTTTCAATAGGCTTTGAGTAAATGGTCACTGAGAAATTATTAAAGGATTTTAATAAATAATACATTGAGAAATAAGCTATTTATTTGTTTTGTGTTTTCCCATAAAATGTAATTATAAGAATTGTTTCTTGCTATTAATAAAACATTTCATTTTTAATTACATTTTTCAGGCAAAATTCTTTTTGTTATATAATTATTTATCATATATGTATATATATATATATATATATATATATATATATATATATATATATATATATATATATATATATGTTTCCAGAAAACTACTAACACTCATATTTATTAGCCCCTCTAATTTTAAATTAAATTAAATGTATATTCAAGTAATTCAAAGTAAATATTAATTTTAGATACATTTTAATGTTTTTAAATTTAATTTAAAATATAAAAGAATATAAGCAACTACAAAATACGTACAGTTTAAACTGTTTTAGCTTATATTTCAAATAAATTATTTTCGGTAACTTTAATGTAATATTTACGAATGTCTGTACAAATAGTAAATATTACACAACTGGCCATTAAAATTGCTACACTAGGGAAGCGGCACACCACACACGTGAAATTTGAATGACAGGTAGAACTTGCTGTGATATGCAAATGATTAGATTTTCAGCGCATTCATACAAAGCAGGCGACCGTAGCGACATCTACAATGTGTATAAAACCTGAGATTTGACAGCAGTTTTCTCATATTCAATTTCCGTTTCAACGTTGTTTTCGGCAAAGAAAGTTGTTTTAATGCCTCGTGTAAGAAGAAGAAATGCCTATCAGCACGTGTCTGACTTTGATCGAGGAAGGATTATAGCCTACCGGGATTGCGGTTTATCGTACCGCAATATTGCTGCTCGCGTCGGTCGAGACCCCATGACTGGTAGCAGAATATGGAATCGATGGGTTCAGGACAATCATACGGAACGTCATGCAGGATCTCAGCGACCCCCATCACTAACAGCAGAGAAGACAGACATCTTATCCGCATGATCACAAGGGATCGTACAGCCACGTCACGAACCCTGAGTCGAGAAATGGAGTCATTTGCAAGGCAACAAGTTTCTGCTCGAACAGTTCAACGACCTTTGTAGCAGCATGGATTGTCTGCACGGCAACCATGGCTTCGGCTACCGGCTCCTTCACAGACAGGAGCGCCTTCAATGGTGTGATCAGTGACGAACCTGGACGCGGGAATGGCATCACGTCATCTTTACAGATGAATCTCGGTTCTGTATACAGGACCATGATGGCCGCATCCGTGTTTGGAGGCATCGTGGAGAATGCGCATTACCAGCTTGCATTAGACATCGCCATACTGGCCCATCTGCTGGAGTGATGGTATGGGGTGCCATTGGATACACGTCTCGATCACCTCTTGTTCGTATTACCTGCACTCTGAACAGCAACCGTTACATTTCTGATGTGTTAAGGCCCGTAGCTCTGCCCTATCTTCGAGGCCTCCCTAATGCTTTGTATCAACAGGATAATGCATGACCGCATGTCACCCGTACTGTTCTGAACTTCCTTGATACAGAACAGGTTCGACTGTTACTCTGGCCAGCACGTTCTCCTGATTTGTCACCAATTGAGAACGTGTGGTCAATGGTTGCCGAGCGATTGGCACGCCATCATTCACCATCCACTACTGTCGATGAACTGGGGCATAGTGTTGAAGCTGCATGGACTGAGATCCCCGTGCATTCCATACAATCTCTGTTTGACACCATGCCTAGGCGGATAAATGCTGTTATTGCAGCCAGAGGTGGCTGCTCTGGGTACTGATTTCTCAAGATCTATACATCCAAATTTTCTGTAAATCTAATCACTTGTCGTTCCACTATAATGTATGTATCCATTAAATATCGTTTTGTTATTTGCATTACTTCTTGGTGTAGCAATTTTATATGGCCAGTAGTGTACATAATCCTATTAAAGCGTTTATAACATTTTTCATTTTTCTGACATAATTACTAATTTTTATTAGTAATTACATAATTTCTCTGCATTTATTTGCGTAATTTCATTTCAATTGTAGATTTGTCTTTTGAATATCAATTATTTCTTTTAATAATATGCATACACTTAGAACTGCTTCATATATTCTCATATATGTACTTATTAAATTTGTTACGTTTGGAAATCATCCATCAAATCAAGAAGATTTATTTATTTTCCTTTAAAATTATATCATATATTAAACACTGATATTGAAAGATTAAAAAGTGATAGTTAAAATAATTCTTTGCATTACATGTAATAAAATTTTTAAGAAAAATATGTAGGAAAAAAGACTATTTAAGCACTTATTTTTTTTTATGTCAGATACAGTCAGTCACAAAAGTCTACGTACACACTCTGATTTTTGTATATTTTGCACATAACTCATAATTTCGAAAACTCAATTTTATTTTCACAATTATTTCTCATAATAACTTAGAATAAATAAATAAAATTATCAACATATTTTATTTATTTATTCTGAGTTATTATGAGAAATAATTTTCATAATAACTCAGAATAAATAAATAATAATGAGTTATTATGAGAATTTGTTAAAACGCAATGAAAATAACAAAAGTTTCAAATTATGTGGTTATGAAAGTCAGCATACAGAGACTGGAAACTCAAATTTTTGGCAATAAACAAAAATAAATATACCATTAATATTGGTAGGCCCTCCCTTTGAAGCAATGAGTGCATGCATTCGGTTTGGCATCGAATTCACCAGGTTCTTTGTTGTTTCAGGTGAAATTTGGGACCAAGCCAGCTACATAGCCTTCTTTAGGGCTTCGACGCTGGTAATGGGTTGTTGTCGTATTTTTCTGTCGACTTCCTCCCAAATGTGTTCGATAGAGTTAAGGTCTGAAGACTATGAAGGTTAATGCAACTGTTTGGGCGTCTTGTAGAGCAGCCATTCCTTCACACTCTTTGCTGTGTGCTTAGAATCATTCTCTTATTGGAAGACAAAGTTGCTTTCAAGTCCCAATTTTCTGACTGATTCATGTAGGTTGCTTTGCAAAATCTTCAGGTATCCAAAACGATCCATAGTACTCTCGATGAAAACCAGATTGCCAACTCCAGCTGCTGCCATGACACCCCAAACGATCACATTGCCTTCACCGTGTTTTACGGTGGGAGTCAAATTCTCGGGGTTCATTTCTGTATTTTTTTTCCTCCAAATTTTTCCGTGGCCATCATTTCATAAAACGTGAACTTGCTCTCGTCGGTGAACAAAACTTTTTTCCAAAACTCAAAATCCTTGTCAATATGTGCAGAAGCAAAGGCAAGTCTTTTCTTTCGGTTTACAGATGATACGAATGGTTTCCTTCTGGGATCTCCACCATTGTAGCCGCCCGATCGAAGAATTCTACGAACATTTTCTGGGTGTACCTGCTTTCCAATTTCTGTTGCAATTTGATCCGCTGATTTTGGGGCATTAATCTTTGGATTTTTCTTCACTTTTCTTACTAGGCTCTTGTTTCTCGATAATTGAGCTTTCTTGGCTGACCACATCGAGATTTGTTGAGCACATGTCCGCGTTTAACATAATTTCAGTAGATTGTTTGCACAGTCGACCGACTTTTGCTTACAATTTTGGCAATTTCGGAGTAAGATTTCTTTTCACATTTCAATTTTACTACCAAATTTTGAAGTTCTAAGGATGTTTTCTTTCCCTGGCTCATTTTAAAGCAATTTGCTATTGTAATATCATGGAAAATGCTAACGATGAACTAACTACAAAAGTGCCACCTCAAACTTAAGTAACCTTCAACAAATCTTCATATGTAAATTTTCTCTTCTCAACCAATAGTGTGTATGCAGACTTTTGCGACGCTCTAATTTTTACATATTCACAAAATTTCCCAGCAGATGATAGTTTGAAACTTTTTTCAATTTTGTAAATCACAGTTTTATGAAAAAGGAAATATTTATTCTATTTTGCAAATTAAAATATAACTCAGTTTTGAAATGTGCCCTTTTTTAGGGTTGTACGTAGACTTTTGTGACTGACTGTAGTTTTAAATCTGTCAGATATATCATATTTATTATAAGATAAAAAGTTATTCTTGTCATTTTAAAAACAAGTTTGCCTAAACTTATCATCCTCATGATAAATTCTGTATAAAAATATTTACATTGTCAACGAATTACACACAAACACACAAGAGTGGTAATATTCAAACATTCTACCACATATTGTGAAAATTTAGAGCTGACCTTTTTAGCCAATAATAGGTTATTATAAATTTGTATGCAAATAATATTAGATATTGATACTTGAATGAAAAAGGTTTATTGCTACATTTTCCTACACCCTTTCAATTCAATAAAAATCACTACAATTTTTAAAGGTGTTTGACTACATTTTCATTGATATTAAATAAGAACTGCTTCCCTGTTTCCCATTTCATATTTGTGATATATTTGCTGTCAAGGAGTAGTTTATTTAAAAAAAATACATAGTTGGTTATTTAATTAGATAGATTTTTTGTGCTTATAGAGAACAAACATTTTAGTGACAAAGCATTTTGCTTATTTCGTTTATGTTCAATTCAGTATATATTTATTACATTTTTACATTTATTTTTTTATAAATAACATAAATATTTTTATAAAATTTATTTAAAAATAATCATTTTGTGTAATTGTTCAATTTTCATGAAAGTTCTGTCTTAACAATTTTTTTATATTTTAAATAATACTGAATATTTATTTTTTTGTTTTACTTTGAATATGAAAACCAATACTTGTTATTCATTAATTTATATTTTTATGAGAACTTAGAACACATAAAGAGATCAAGTGAAAACATATTGCAAAAATAATTATATTTTTTGTAATTATTATAATATTAATATATAATTTGTTAGAAAATAAATAAAATATCAGGAAAAAACTGATAATAAAATATTCTTATTAATGATCAGCTTTTAAAATTCTATATGATAAAAATTATTCAGATTTAAGAGCAAGGAATCAAAATATCTGTTTTTCATCAAATATTGTACAAGGATTTTTATGTTGCAATGAAAGACTACCAGATCCAACTAAAGTTTTTATTAATTGTACAAATGAATACTTTCTTAAAACTTTGAAATACTTTAAGAAAATTGTTATCTTTACCTAATTGTTTTGTAATTTTATTGATCTTCATGAGTTGAACTTCCACTACATAGTTTTATCTAATACATTAATAGAATCAAAAAAACAAAAAAAATCTGCTTGTTGAACTTAACAGGTATCAAACAAGCAGATTCAGATTCCTAGGAAAAATTTTAAATGCTATTATTCTAGTGTTTTTAATTCGCTCATAATTTATCAATAATGTAAATATTACTGTGATAATATCTTTACGATACATGTTCACAAAAAAATTAAAATTTATTTTTTTACTTAAATAAATCCATTGTAAATATTCTGGTTAAGCAGGTAATAATTAATAATTAAGTATCCTCGCACTGATACTTTGTTTAGCATTTTTTAAAATCGCATTTATGTATAAATTTATTTAAATTACTAGTTTCTAACTTTTTTAGACATGCTTTTATAAGTCTTACTTAAGTGATTTTTCTAGAAATATTTAGTAGGACAAGAAAAAATTACAAAATTATTTTTTACTTAAATATTTTACTTAAATATTTGAATTTCATCTCTTCATACTTACTTATTTCTAACTAGCTTTCAGTATAAACTAGCTTTTATTAGCTAGAATAAACTAGTTTTAATTATATTTAAAACTAGATTTCAGTAAATGTAAAATTAAGTAATTTTTTGATTAAATTTTTTTCAAATTTTCCTTATTTAGGGAGTTATTTTTTATACAAAAATCATATTTACCAAGAATTTAATACAAGTAATTAAAGTCTAAGCTTAGACGCTTCCAATAATGTATACGATTATTACTTTTAAACTAATTCAATAATATGATATATTTTCTTACTTTATAAAAGATAAATTTTCTAATATTATCAAGATGACATCGCCATAAGGCAATTTTTCACATAAATATATATCAACAGTAGAATTCAAAAGTGTTTAACATTTTAAAAGTCTCGTTAAAATTGGATATAGTTGTTATTTCTGACATCTTTCGAATTGTTTTGAATTAATTTTATTCTAAATATCTTTTCTATATTTTATGTTTCTGAAATTTGAAAGTTGAGGTACAATCATTAAGATTGAGTTCTGCATTATACTCATTACATTGCTTTATTAACACAAAATAATTAAAAATAAGGAATTTCGTGTTGATGCAATACTTTAAAATGATAAAATTTAGAGCGCTTTGATTCAAAAATTCTCGATTCTAGCAAGAGAGTTCATTCTATTTTATGTATAAATTATGTATTCGGCAAAATATTTTCAGACATTGGTATGATATTCAATGTCTGAAAATACAGTTCAGTTGTTCTGGGAAATAGTTTAATAATTCGTAAAAAATTGAGGTATTAATTAAATATCAAGAGAAGTCTGATACATAGAATTAATATTCTTGAATTTCAAAATTAACTATTGAGTATTCAACCTCTTAATGAAAAAATGCGGATATCTGAAAATTTTAAAACTGTAAGACATGGTTACAAAAACATTTTAAAATAAATTTTATTCCAATAATATTACTTTTTTAAGGTGTCTCTAAATGAAATTCTGAAAAAAATCATTCAAAACAAATACTTAAAATATAAACCCATTTTGATATTATTTTAAATCATCTTATATGCGTTAAAACAATGCTAAACTTTAAAAAATAAAAAATTGACATTTTTTCAATAATTTATTTATTAGAACTATTAAGCAAGTTTTACATTTTGATTCAACCATGAATTAAAATTAGCATATTTTAAAACCTGATTTAGACTTAATTGGATTTAATGTAGACTCATATATTGTCTTCATTATCACAATTTCTTAAATTTGATTGCCAATATTTCATAAAATTTAAAATAAATCTATTAAAAATAAAATTGTTACATATAATTTTCAGGAAGAAAAAAACGTAAATTTCTCAGTTGTATATGAATTTCTCAACATATTTTTTATGATTTTCCCCCAGTTTTCAAGATTAATGCTTAAAGTTTCAAGATTTAGATAAATGTATTTAACAATTGAATTTTCTACAAATATTACGTATTTGTTCTTCCAATGAGCGAAATATGAAGTAGAATTATACATAACATTATTCATTCTACATTTTTATTACATTTTAATTTAATCATAAAATATGTTGTTTTGTCTTAACATACTTCTATCACTAATAAAAATCTTGGTGAGAAACATTTAATTAAGTTGGCAATAAGTTTAACTTTGGTGTATATAATCAATGAGATTTTAGCATCTCGATGACACAATATTGGTTTTTGGAAATGAAAGATGATAATGATGTTATTTATTATAAATGTAAAAATTGATCTCAAGTTTAAATATTAAAATTTCTTTTAAGTTATTTCAGAATAAAAATATAAACTTTGTTCGAAAATGCTTCTGTCTTATGAAAGCTACAGACTCATTACATTAAGCACTAAATTGTTGTTGTTGTCGGGTGCCACCTAGGCCGCCATTGTGGGGTGCGCTGCTCCCTTTTTCCAACTGAACCATATTTTGGTGTGGAGTCCGACTTCCTCAGTACACACATGTCATAAGTATCTGTTAATTGGGTAGACAACCATTCACAACTCATTCATACACGGAAAGGACAAAGACATGATAGATAGAGAAAGAAAGTACAGCCATTTCCCAACCGAGATTCGAACCCAGGACATCCCTAGCGACAGTTAAGCACGCTGACCACTAAACAAGTTGGATGGCAAACACTAATTTAAAGTAAATGAATGAGAAAATTTTGAGGACATAAGTATTAAATATGCGATATTAGCTATTTTTAAACAGGAAGTAAAACATTAAATTAAAATTCATTTGTTTATCTTTTTTTATTAATGTCATTAGAATCGAACAAGTGTATTGAGGTATTCTTAAAATTTCATTTTAATTTTGGAATAAAAACACAATTTGTTAAAAAGAGCTTGTGGTAAATAATGTAAAAATATTTTTTTTTATTTATCATATTTCTCTGAATGATATAATTATCTCAAAGTGAGCTATTTTGTATTTTGATGATATCTAGATAATATTTCTTAGAATTAAATTTTCAACTATCTTTCATTTCAATGTATTGTGAAATCGCATTGCTCAAGTAATTAATAAGATTATGCTAACATTTATACTTTGAATAATTAGTATTTAAAGTATTTGATTCCCTAGTCTATGTAAGTTTAAAAAAATTCCAAGAAAGCCAATAAATATAAAGTTTAATATTTACATTAAAAACTATAAATAATAAGATTCTGTTGGATTGTAGATGTAATTTTTAGCAAGCTTCCTTGTATCTAACTTTCCAGTTCAGTTCTATCAGTTTACTTAGGTGTTTTAACAGTTGCAATGGAATGCGTATATTCCCAAGTGAAGTAATTACATCCAAGTGGAATTACGAATTATTTATTATAATTATTATCAAAGTGGAATTACGAATTAAAATTATTGCGTATTATTACGTCACAGAAAAATTATGTAACATAAAATTTGCATAAAAAGTGTAGCAAATCACATAACAGTATCACAATAACAAAAATAATCATTATCAAAATGTATTACAGTGGCGAAATATGTATTTATTGCAGTAAATTATGCTACAAGAATATTAAAAAAGATAAAGATATTGTACAGGAATTACAATAGTACAGAAATTTACAAACATAAATAGAAACGTTAAAAAACGGTATGAATAGAAATTTCATTATAATGGTTCAAAATGAGAAAAAGAAAAAGAAATAAGTAAGGTCAATAATATAGTTAATATAAGCTCAAAAGTAAATAAAAATTACTTGAAATATAATAAAAATAAACTTTGTTTCTAATTTAGTGATACAGAAAAAAAATTGCATGACATTTTTATAAAATGTAAGATAGAAAATATATTTCAACAGAAACAAAAGATAATATATTGTAATGATACAAAATGAGCAATTGCAAGTTTACTTTACCCATGAATAATCACGAAGAAACAAGTATCACTAAGTTATCACAGAAAAATATTTCTTTTGATTGAATCATTAATTAATATTCTTATACTAATACAGTTTGAGTGTAAAATTATCATTCGATGGAACAAAATTATTGAGAAGTGCATAAATTTAATGAATGAGAAGATACAATTTTAAAAATAAAAACATGCAAAATAAAAAAATACCTTGAAGCATATGTATCAATTTATACTGTGAAATGAAACATCTTATTCGGTTATTTATTAATTGAAAGTCAGCAAGAGAGAGTTTTCTTATATTTTAATATTTATTGATGTGTGTTGAATCCTTAAATTTATATCATGATGAGATAAGTCTATAAATTATCTTTAATTGCCGTTAAAAGATTGAAATGTGATGTGAAGGTCCATATATATGTGAAACGTATCAATTATTAATATTAACAAAATATAATATTCATCCATTAATTTGTAAGTCAATTCAATGAAGAGTGTGTATGCAATTAACACAAACTTCTTTATTTTAATTTGCATTTATTATAATATGGATAGTATTGATGAAACATGGCTTACCAGAAATAAAAACATCAATTTCTGATTATTTTATAAACAAATATCAAACGTCTGCTCAATATACTTAGCACAAACTACTTTTAAAATCAAAATGTGAGCATTAGTATTATTTAAATTAACTATATTAAATGAATTAGCATAAAGTTTAATTTGAAAAGGTCACCAAACAAATGAAGTGATAATAGTTTCTATTTAAAACTCGTTGGAGTTTTTAGAAATTCTTATAAATGAAAATGTCTTAACAAAAACAAAGACAAATAACACAGTTGACTTCACATTTTCAGGTTGGTGTGTTATTCTTTGAAGAATACTATTTAGGTTGTAAATAAAGAATGACGTATAAATTATTTAAGTTTTGAGTGAAGCGTAATGTATAAATTAATCATTTGCTTTACGTTGAAATTAATGCTTGAATAGTAATCAATTGAATTGCCATTGTTAAAAAGAACACTGACAGTAAAACTTTTCCTTTTGTTAACCTTTTTATTTTAATTCTTGTTACTGAACATTTTAAGTATTTTCTATTTTAAATTTTTTACAAGCAATTTTATGATTTATAATTGTAATGTATTTTATCTTAATTTTTTCTCAATTTTCAATGAAGTGTTTAGTTTTCAAAAGTGCAAGAGCTTTCATTACATTGTTTTCGCATTCATTATGTGTACGCAAAATATTATCATGATACCAATAATTTGATTGTTTAGTATTTGATTGAATTTTGAATTAAATTTTTGTAAGCATTAACTAATTAATTTTAGAAACAGTGAAACAAAGAGATTAATTTTCAATATTTCATTGCTAATGGACACTCAGAATCCAGTTTATGGATTTCATATTCAAACTAAAGTTTAAATCTCGTGAGTTTAAATTAAAAATTAAAGTTATTTCTTATCAATATTAATATAACTACTGATCAATTAACTACATTTTATTTTAACTGAAATTGAATTTCCTATGCAATGACTTTTTTAATTTCTTAATTATTAATGCCATATTTTTTATTCTACCTAAAATCCATGACATTTTAAGCAAATGTATTAATATTTTTAATTACTTACATATTACCATACGTTTTTCGAACATAAAACTGCCAGAATAAATTGGAACATATGCTATTAAAATGTTAAAATTTAATATTTGTGTGTATGTGTGTTTGTAAAATTACATAAAAAATTTATAAATAATAAATTTTGCCATTAATGGGATTAATACTGTATTAAAATAATATTAAAAAATAACACATATGCAAAAACGTATCAGATTCAAATAAACTTCGAATAGTACATATTCTTAATACTTGAGTGCTTCGATAAATTCTTTTATATCTAATTATGGAATATCTAAAACACATGTTGTATAATTCAAGAAATTTAGTAATTAGTTTCCTGTGGTTTAATGGTTTGGTCACTGAACTATTAAAGTGAAATCTCTTAAGCATAGTTTAAAAATTAAATAACTCTTTGAATCAAGTGGCACCAAGTTAAATAATAAATTAACTATAATTTTTTTCCAATTCTTTAACTGAATACATTTTGCAAATTGAATACGTTATGGCAGTTTTAAAACCAATTATTTTACCTATATTATTACTTTATAGTTTAAATTTCTTTCTTAAAGTATCAAAGATTTCATCGTAGAAATCGAGATAACATTTATGTATAAAGAAATATTATAAGGATAATATTAAAACTTCTTAATTAATTTTACAAATTAAATGCAATAAGAATTACAAAAGATTCCATTGAAGTTGCTACTCAAATTCCATTTTATTGTTATATAGTTTACGATAAAATTGAGATTAATTATGTGCCTAGGAAATAATTTGGAATAAGCTTGAAATTATGGTCTTAATCAAACTAGTTTATATGTAAAATAATTAAAGAGTAATAAGCCAATTAAAAAATCAGCACAATTTTAGTTAATATTACTTCTTCCCTTAATTAATGCACAAAGCACCATATTTACATGTATATTTCAAATTATTCATATATTTTTTTCTTAAAATGAATACAAGCTGAAGAAAAATTTAAATAAAATAAATATTTCTTAAACTTTTAAAATTCTCTGAACAGTTAACACATTAACAGTTTCTATTCAAATTTTTCTAAATTTAAATGACATTTATAATGGTGCTACAATTGACTATTTGAAATAATAAGATCTATATACTAATCTTATTTCGATACTATGCATAATCTTAAATTGAGATAACAAATTACGGTTAAATTTGCTACTGAGTTTAAATAAATTTGTAGATATGTTTGTTTAAATGTAAAAAACTTTAAAATATATTTTAGTTTACTTGTAACTTAATATCTAAAGATTTTTTTTAAAAAAATTGTATCCTTTTACAGAATTTTGTCTCTTGAGCAATGAATCTGTTGATAGGATTTATATAAATTCATATTGTCAAAATAACAAAAAAGGTTTATGGGTTAACTGGAGTGTTAAGAAATATTTTTCTTGATTTTAAAAATAATTTAAACTTGAAAGAATGAAAAAATTTTATATAAGTACATATTTATAAAGATTTTAGGAATGCATTTATAAGTCGTAATTGGAATTTTTTCATTTCAATTTGGAAGTTAATTTATTAAGTAGTTTATGTTCATATATTCTGAGACAAGCAAGTTGTACAGGGTTAAAATTAATATAGTATAGCTATTTTACTATCATGAGGAAATGAAGATTCTAAGAGAAATCCCAAATAATGGAAGAAAGTTGCTCTAGTTTAATATGTTCTCACCTTAACTCCATTTAAATATTAAGTTTTATAAATCAATAATACACTAGATTTTTCTTGCTTTATTTTTCATACAATCAGTAGGGACAAACTATCTGATAAAATAAATTGTTTTTTTTTATTTCCCCTATGTTATAAGCTTAAGATTTTTGTTTAAATTATAATATTTACTTCTTAACGGATTTACTCTCTAAAATAATAGTTATCTGAATATCTAAATATGTTTGAAAAATAACTGAAAATATAATGATACTGTATATTTAATTACCATGATAAAGAAATATATTTGTAAATTATCTTTTATTACTTTCATCAAAAAATGCTGAGAAAGATAATATAAAACAAAAGATAATTAACGAACTATATTTTATTTTATCTTATCTTAATAGTCCCATTTGATTACAATGCACAATTATCAAATTTTCTCCAATCATCAAAACAAAACACAGTTCTTTTGAATGCCCTTACGTGATTGTGTGTTTTACTTTAAGAATTGTGAATTTTAATTTATATTGTTTTTAAAAACTCAAAATGATAACCTCGAATGTCATTTTAAGGCATAGAAATAAAGAAAAAAATCATAAAATTTCACATGAGGAGAATACATTACTTGTGACGTCATATTTGTTAAAGGATTAGCTAAAAATAGAGGAACAATAGCCATAACTTAAAAAGGCTCCGTGTTCATTATACATCGCCTTTTTTCGTTTCATTTAAGGTCTTTTCAACAAACTGCTTCACGCAAATTCCTGAAAGCCCTCAAATAATAATCTTTTGACTCATCGTGGTCTAGTGGTCGAACAGCGTTCTCCTGAACAAAATATCCCTAGTATAATCTTAGTCACTGTTGAACCATAGGAAATGTATGTTATGTTTCAAGACTTCTCTGCACATCTGTCGCAGTTGACACTTGGGACATTATCAAATTTCTTTCCTAACAACCCATGAAAACCACCCACTACCTTTGAAATGCCCTTCCTTAAGATAATTCATGTGGTAGATATTAAATAACTTTACAATAGTAATAAATACACTATGTGGTGAGAAATAATTTCTTTATAAATAAAGAGATTATTTGTCACTACTTAGGTATACAAGATCAACAATAAGACCTTTATTGATCACAGTTAGTAGGTATTTATAATGTGCAATTAATTTTGAGCCATTCCTAATAATGATTCAAGGAAATCACAAAACACTCAAATTATCTGGCGTTTTTTGCACATTTTAGAACATGAGCTTAACAATAAAATAAATTAAGTACTCAGCATAGTTACGAAATTTTGCAATAAGTTATGCACGAACAAGATATGGATTTTAACAGACTTAACTTTAACTCATCCTTTAGCAAACTATCTTCAACATTAGTTTAAACCCATTATGTGTTTTTCCATTTGTTCTCATAAAATAATCATGACATTATTTAGATGACGTTAAATTAGTTTAATTTGAGCAATTAGTTATCTTCAGTGAATATTTATTTATTTCATAGAATTTTAAATACTAATTATAATCATATCAAATTAATTTAATGCAGCATGAAAAAAATGTATTTTACATAACGACTATATAAAAGATTGAGGAAAACACAAGGTTAGAATAGCTAGAAAAAAGGAGAAGTTAAATATCTTGCAATATTTCAATAATACAAATGATATTCTGTAAGAATATATAGAAAGCAATATATTTCTATTCTCTTCTGTTGGATCAGGAATAAAAAACAAAGCACTAAATATTGCATTAAATATAAATAAGTCTCTTTTATGAAACATTCTTTTGTAAGATTAGGTAGAAATAAAACAAATTCCAGCCTTTATATTCGTGAAATATTTTAAGTTAAAAGATAGGATATGAATCTTTATCACTGGAACTTTGCAGTGCAAATTCCTTCAACACGTTCTAATAAAAGAAGAAAATTAGACACATTCAGATCCTAATTTGCCACACATATCAGAGTGTTGTCTGATTGTTTTCAGGAATTCACACCAAGAGCAAAAGAACTTTTGCTCCCACTTGATGGTAAAACATTTTTTAAATGGAAAACTCAATGGAAAACATAAGGTATTAAAAAAGTTCGCCATTATTTCGGATTGTAATAAAACTTTATCATTTTTCCATAATACGAAACTTGAAAGGAATAAAGAAAATTGCGTACTTACAAAAAATCTAACTCCAACAAGAAAAACACTATATAAGCAAAAAATTTGTATATGAACATATAAGTCTTTTATATCAGCTAATTGTTTATATAAAAATTTTATGATAAAACATAAATTAAAATAATGTTATTTTAATTGAGTGATTTTGATAAAATAAAATTATTACAAGTACTTTTGTAATTAATTCACCCACATTTCAATGACACACAAAAACTTTTAATTACACTGTTAAATGCGACTATTTTAATTACTATAATGGAAATTCTATGAGATATTATTAACAATATCATCAAAGTATGGTATATTAAAAAATACTAGGTAATATTTACATGATTAATTAATAGTACACAAATTGTGCATAAAGTATTTTCTTTTATCAAAAAACAATCATATACTTTTAATTCGACATTACTTTCGATAAGTAAAATAATTGAAATATATATATATATATATATATATATATATATATATATATATTAATATATATATGTTTATGTATATAAAATTTTATAGGATATAATCTACTTTTAGAAATACTTTCATATTCATAGAAATATAGATAGGAAAGTTTAGTCCCAAAATAAAACATGAATATAGTAAGAGGTTATTAAAATCAATACCAGCATTTTAGACTAACAACCCTTCTTGGAAGACATTTTCTGTTACGAAATTCATACGTGTAAATTTTGGGCTATTCTTGCTAAAACGACTTAAAAAATAGGGGTACTTAAAATCAGCATACTGGAATATTTATCGCTTCATCGAAGTAAGACTCTGCAAGCATTTATTAGTTGAGAAATTGGAGTTGTATAAGTTGATCTAATTGCAAACCATGAGATGCAATGAATTGGACAGAAGTTTTTGAATAATACTGTTAATTTTATCGATGTGAAGCCAGGAACATATTCTTAATTCTAATTATTATTAAACGGCAAATAAAACACAGTTTTTAGGCTGTAAGGTTAAATCTCCAAGATAATGCAAATGGAGAATCAATTATTTGTTTCTTAACTATAGTATAATTAATGCTCAAAGTATAATAGAAATGAGATGATGGTAAAGAAGATTTCTTCTAGTGTAAGAGGAAGATTTTTTATACTTTATAGAATAAAATGACGTTAAATTTATAATAGAGAATTTTAATGACAGTGAAAGTAAACCAACCATTTGAGTACACAGCCTGCGTGATAATACTACCAAGTACTGGCTTAGCTTCATAAAATTTGCAGTGAAATTACAGACACATTTATTTTGCAATAGAGTTGATTTGCAATATAGTTATTGGAAGCAGAATGTATCAAAATTAAAATTAAAATAAAATGGTTATACTTTCACCAGACAATAACACTTTTAATCAAAATGTCCCTGTCTTGTGATTGACGGCAGACACTATTCTGATCTTCTAAATGTTAGGCTCTATAGTGGTGCCCATATTGACTTATTTCATTATTTAGAGATTGTCAAAGCGAGAGGAAAAATATCTCAATATATAAAAGTATTCAAAGAAATTTTAAAGGAAAATTTAATTTCTCTCAATTAAAAAACAATGAAAATAAAAATGTATGTATAGAAAAATTCAAAAATAAAATTCAATAAGTTGTATTTTAAGAATCTTGCAGATGCAGAGTGAAAATGTCAAAAAGTTAAACATAATTTTTTTACGTCTACAAATATGTTTTTAGGACTAGTTGAGGAAATGAATGTAGATTGTCTTCTGATTATCAAATAAAACCTGTCATTATATGCACCACACAAGATTTACTAGATATTCAATAAAGAAATGCATGTAGGTAAGGTGAAAGGAAAGAAAAAATGATAATTTCAAAAGGATTTACTTAAAGATGCTGAGCTTCTGAAAATCATTGAAGAAAGCTGTGAGATTCTTAGACATCAATTAATAATTGTAGTTAAGACAATCTAATCTATAATCACTCTATTTTTAAACATTTTGGTTGTAGGAATCTTTCTGAATTTTAGTTAATTTAATTCCTCATTCTATGTGCCAAATACAAGTTGTTTGATAAATAGAAATGTTGAAATTAGTGTAATAGATAATTATTATTAAATTATCCCTGTTTCTTGACAGCATTTCATAAGCCAAACAAATATGGAAAATTGATATGACGTTCCCAACATACCTGATAGATAAGCTTGAAAGCTTACATTGAGCCTAACATATCAGGTAACCAATGATAACTAAACCTTCTTATAATTCTTATTTTTGGTAATGCTTCAAGAATTTTGCTCAAATATTAAGAAATTCAATCCAATTTTATCACCAAATGTTTTTGCAATGGATAGAGAAAATCTTCAAATTATGGTAAAATTTCTTTATTTGTATGTATTTGTATAGAAATTTTGTGAACGATTATTTAGAATCTTATGAAGGGGAGCATAATCATCATGTATTATTTCCCAAAGAATTGTACATGCTAATAATGATGTTATGATTGGGCTTTAGCTTTCATAAATTTATTAACCAAGAAATATTTTGCATTGTTAATGAATCGCTAAAATAGTTTATGATAACAAATCTGAACCATAAATAATGAGTGTAAAGTATAATATATTTCAACATCTCCATGAAAATTCAAATACAATATATAATATATCGTTAACAAGAGTTTTCTGAAAACTTTCTATGATTTAATATCAACTCTTTTCATTGATTTTCTGGTATTAAGATACATTGTTATATCTTTGCAAATATGTAGTATTGGTCACGAAATTGTCAAAATAATCAAAAGACAATTTATCATCATTTCTCACACTACTTGAAATATTTTCAAGATATTTAATAATCTCACGTAACTTTCATGAAAAATTAAACTTCTTTGTATAGACTTCTTTTTGCATACCTTAAATTACAGATAAAAAGTTATTATTTTAATTTAAAATATTGTCATAGTTTCATAAAATGTTTTAATGACAACTCAACGATTTATTTGTACATTTTTAACGTTAAATTTTTATTTCAAAGTCATTAAAATTGTATTAGTATGTAGTGATCAAAAGGCAATTTACTGTAATATTCAATAAAAAATAATTAAAAAAACCACCGATTTACTATTAGATATGATTTTTTATATCATTAACTATTTTTTTGGTTATACGATCTATATTTTAATAATAAAGTGATTTTGAAAACAGATTAGTTTAACATTTAAAAATAGTGTTTATAATTATTCATAAAAAAAACCTTAAAACACAATTGATTAAAACTAGTCTTTCTTTGTAATCTTACTACTGTTTGTGTGTGTGTCTGTCTGTATACATTAAATTATATTAATGTCTAAAATAAAAGGCAATTTGAAGATTCTTGTTTTAAATGAATATCTTACTATTTTTGATAAAGATAAATTAAAAATTTATCTTTTTGAGAATTTTCAATACATTTAAATTAAAGGAACATTAATTTATAACCTAAATATATAGCTTTCTATTGTTATGTATTTTATCTATATATATATATATACATATATATATATATATATATATATATATATATATATATATATATATATATATATATATATATATATATATATATATATATATATATATATATATATATATATATATATATATATATATATATATATATATATATATATATATATAACATATATATATATATATATATATATATATATATATATATAGCAATATAAATATTTAGAACGAAAATACTGTGCTTCTTTGGCAACAGAAATTGTGTTTAGTAATATTTTTCATCTACATTTATATCTGAAATTGATTGTGTTCACAAAAGCTTTAAACATTATTAATAATGAATACAATGAACCTCTATTAAGTAATTTTTCTATCTTAATTGTTTTTAGTAAAAATTAATCAGCATAAGTTATTCCTTTGGATAGAAACTTTTTTATGTGAAATATAATTTATTCTTCACATCACTTGGTTCATGGTTATGAATTTTTAAACTTTTAGCTTTTAATTAACATGTAATTATTTCATCAATTTATTTTCTTTTTTGTTAAGAATTTTCCAGCTTATTATTAAATAAATGAAAACTGATTTATCTATTGAATTTGCAATTATCAGATTGGTTACATATTTTTTAATCAATCCTTACTGGAACTGTTTTAATTGTCTTATTTTGAAACGGCATTTCTATTTCGATGATGTAATTTATGCATTCTTTATACTTTTCAGTAAACTTCAGTCATGAATTATCGGATCTATCTGAAGTAAGAAAATACTGTCTGAGAACCTGATGTTTTTTTCATTTTTGTACGAATTGAAATATATTTCGTAATCCATTTTATGTATTTTTATAATCTATTTAAATTCATTATCTCACATTCAAACTGCCATAGCAATTTACGTAGATAATATTGCATTTATTACAATAGTAAAAGTAATGAACTGAAATAATTATTTTATTTATTTCATTGTCTTTTTTAATTTGCTTTTTTTCATTTTCATTCCTTATCATATAAATTAACTTATTAAATTTATTCAATTAAATCCTAAACATGAATTACTTAATTTTTTATGAGATAGATGATGATAAATATTTAACCAAAAAAATTTATTTTATGTATACTTAAAAAAACTGGAATAACTTTAAAGGAGTATATCAAATTTAATAAATTAATAAAATATACTAATGTTTGTAAATTTAAGTAACTACTTAAAACTATTGATAATTTTAATATATTATGCAGTAATTCATTATTATTTTTCGTTTTCTTAACATAAGAAGAATTCATTAAATAACAAATAATTTATTATATAATAAACATAGTTGATTTTTAGATGAAAGAAACTTTTTAATTATCTTTGGTAAAAAGAAATCATTTATTATCACTAAATGTGTGTGTACTTCTTCATAAAACATGAATATGAGCAGATTTAATTTATTTGCTTTATTGTCTAGTTTTGATAGGAAAAAATTTGTTATTACTGAGTCGTACACTAGGACTAATTCTCTGTAGACACAGTCAGTAAATATGAATGGAAAAGTCAAAAGAGGGTTTTGGTGACGAATGATAAATGATGCTCATTGTTTTTAGTTTGGTTGATTTATTTTTTATTCCCTTAGTTTTCCAGACATAATTAAATTATAGCTGAAAATACTCGTAGCTGCAGCTAAAATATTAATAACGTTATTTTCTTTTTTTTAATTTTAATTATTTTGTCAAATGTTTTTTTTTGTTTCTGTTCATTTGTATAAATATTCGATTAGATAATTTCCTTTTGTTGTTTGCATTTGTTGATTATCCTTTCTGAATTTCTATCTTGGACATGTTTATTTGGTATTTCTTTTTTCAATGAAAGAAGGTTTCTTGCAAGTGAGAATCTTTATTCCTCTTGACACAGAATGAATCACACCATTGGAAATTATTTATAAAACGTTTCAAAGAAACATTTCATAGATTTCATATTATCATATTGAAAACAACATTTTTTCATTTATATGAAAAGAAAAAGAATATAATATATGCGCTTGTGTGAATTTAAATTTTTTTAAAAATAATATGTTTTTAAATAATACAAAAATAATATGAAATATCATATTATTACTGCTCTACTTTATACTATGAATTCTTATTTAATTATCAAACCTTCGAATTTTACATTCAAAGCAGAAACTATTTATTTTAAATTATAATATTTTTAATATAATAAAACTTGATGAATAACAAAATAAAACAATTATGAAAAGTAACTTATTATAAGCTGGTTAATTAACATTTTAATAATAATGAATTGAATATAATAATGATGAATAATTAATAATTGGAAATAAACTGATGAAAATTGCTTGAAAATTTTTAAAGATTAGCTTAAGCACAATCGGAAGAATTGCAATACTTTTCCATGTTCATCAAAATAATTTTTCGTTAGCAACAGATCTTTTTTGCAATGTTAAATTATATTTATACCTTTATTTTAATTTATTAAAACAAAATCCATCATCTGCATAACATATTTCAATGACTTGTCTGTTACAATGAAACAATATTACTATAATAGTTAACATAATTCTTAAAGTACAAAATTTCTTAAGTTCGAAATCTCCGAGCATTTTTAATATATTTTTATACTTAAAATTGATATCCATGAATGAATCACCATTTTTCAATTAGTGATGTTCATTAATTTGAAATTCAAATTGATCATAATTTAACAGAATTAGTAATGTCGAGTAATCCACTTAATTTTCAAATTGATATCTGAGATTTATCTATATTATTTAATTATATATTCTCAAAGACTGATTTACCTTCATAAAAAAAGCTTTATCAAAACATTCTTACTATATCTTTTCAAAAAGAATTTTTTCATTTTAAATGAACACTCATAGGCAACTGAACAATATATGTGAGCTGATCACTGTTGGATCTTACGTTACAAGTTATGTATTTCCAATACAATGCATAACATACAGAAGACCAATTACAAGTTGGAGATAAATTTATTAGATCCTTTTAATCTGAAATATTTTGTATTTAATGGAAAATATTAATTTTGAATGACATGATTCACAATTAAGTAATATATTCAAATAGCTTTCTATATACTAATTTTAAAATATTTTCTAAATAGATTTGTCATAAAAATAATTTTATTTCTTTGAATATACCTCGTATAAAACTTTCCATTATTTTAATAATAGAAACTCCCTCTTTATCTAATTAAAAACTATATAACGTTATTTTACTTTAAAATATTATAATATAACAGACACTGATACCTAAAAATAAAAAGAATTCAAAAGAAATATCTGTAAAAGAAATTTTTTGTCATGGTACGTAGAAATTATTGAAAACTACTAAGTTATAAACCCTTACTGATCTACATATCAACTGGAATGCTAGATAGCTTTATATTTGTTTAGTGATAAAACTATGATATTTGAAATGGAGATCACATCTTCCACTGTAGTTACATGATTATTATTTGAACATAAAGAGGTGAGATATGTAAATAAAATGTCTTCCTAGATTTCAGTAAGTACCAATTGTTAAAGAAAACTTAAATCATAGCTTAGCTTTTCATATATCCGATAGGTTATTAAAAGACGACTCATTTCTAATTAAATGTTTTGTATTGTTGATCTCGTGAAATGGCATGACACAACTACTTTTAAAACTTTTGTAGAGATTTTTTGTACAAATTAATCTAAATATCTGTTTTTCATTGTATAACTTTACAGAAAAACAATTTATTTTTAAAAAATGGTTTCATGTTTCTTTTTAAATTTGAATATTTCAAAACTTAATTCAATTACTTTGAAAAACTTATTTGATTATTATCTTAGTTCATTAAAATTAAACGTTCTTACAAAATGAAATATGTTAATGTCATTCTTATGATGGCATTTCTAATTTTTTGTACGAATATCACGTTAAATTTGTTACATAAACGTGATAGCATCAACATGATTAGGAAACATGTAAATAAATACATTAATAAAAATTAAAGATAACTTTATATTATTAGTTATGAAACTAATTAATAGTTATGAAACTTACAATACTCCGATTTTCTAAGTATATCATTCAATTTATCATTACTCTTATGTAAAATATTTTCATAATTAATTGTGATAAAGGGCTCACTAAAATTTAATCAATGGGATTTTAGCAGTAAAATGAATTTTTATATTGTGTGAAAATTTCAGTTTAAGGAAAAATAATATCTGTAAAACAAACGTAAACCCATATATGAGTTAAAAGCAAATCTAAGCTAAATGAATATTTTTATCAAGCAATTGTTTCACATTAAATTACTCTAAAAGTACCCCAATATGTCTATGAAAAATCAGAATTTTGAATATGTAGTATGATAAGTATTTTTCTACATTTAATGTACTTCAGTTTATATTGATATATGTAAAATGTACAAAGAATATCAAAGAACCTACGTGAAAATTTTAAGATCATATTAATATCAACTGTGGTGAGGTGCATTTAATAGAAAATATTCATTTGCATTCGGAAGATTCTCAAACGGCAGTAAAATGTTACTATCAACAGATGTGATCAGCTTTAATTTCCACAATCAAATTTACTGCATCAAACATATAATTCAGAAAAGCAACTAATTCATTTCATATTATTATTATATTATTTATAAATAAAGTTGCCATAAAAATGTTATATTGAATGTTTTAATAATTATATAAATAAATTATTGTTTAACATTAACAGCATATACATTCAAATTGATTCCATTGTAAATAAAATGTTCAGTTATGAAATAACTTAAGATTCAATTTTAACTAGATTTTATATATTTTCTGTATTTAAGATGCATTAGAAAATACTATTTAAGTACATCTTATGAATTATAACAATATTAACTAAAGAAATTATAAAAAAATAACATTTCGAAAATGTAAACAAAGAAATTTCATTTAAAAAGTGTAAAAAAATGCATTAAAAGGAAATTTCATTTATATTTTAATTTTTCATTTTTAGGAAGTATTTTTATTTTACCATGAACAATGAAATAATGTTTGAAAAAATAATTCTTTTGTTTGATTTCTTTCATTTATAATTTTATAGTTTTTTTTAATTCGTTTATATATATTTGGGCTATATTTGAAATATTTTTCAAAGGTTACGGAAATAATTCCTGATAATTCATATAAATAAATTAAAAATAAGAAACATATATTTATATTTGTAATCACAATTAATGCTATAAATTATAATGTAAGACTTAAAATAAATGATATTTTAAAATTTAGCAAAATATGCTTGTACAGTAAATGAAGTAAAAGAATAACATGTTTATTAAAAATACTTTGATTTTATATGATAATAGATGAAGTTCAACTGGCTAACAATACCATCGCAGCATACTATAATGCTGCAAATACAAAAGAGATATTAAACGAAGACAGCAAAGATTTATATTTGAACATCGTAATAACATTACGTTAAGAGGCATCTTATTCTAAGTAAACTAGAAAATAATGTATAAATGTAGGGGACGTAAGAAAATGGAGTTAGAATTATGCAGAAAAAAATATTATATTTATTACGACATTACACAGGATTAGAAAAAAATAATAGTTACAAAGAAAGCATTTCGTTAATAATAAGGTTACATAGTACCTGCACACTATAAACACGGAAATATTTACGAACCGGATGGTTCGGCTTCCATTCCTCACAGTCCTCTACTCTCTCTTCTAATTCTATTGTATATAGAACATTTTGTATTGGCCAGTAACGCCATCTATTGTCAGTATGGTAATTATGGATCTGTTACAACCTCCCCCTCTGACCCCGAAGACGTCCCGACCAGGGGTCAGCAGGAGTTTTCCTGGAATGGTTTTGTTCTTGAGCATGAGCTACGGCAGGAGTGGGAGTTTTAGGACAGTTAATTTTTGTTGGCCTACCTCTTCTGCGCAAAGCTTTGATAGGGGAAGTTTTCTTTCCTTGAAAAGGAGTCAATGCCGAAGTGTGGTATACTCCTATTGGTATATTTGGAGAATCTGTGTTTGCCACAGAATACGATACAGGAGATTTTTGAGTAACGATGATAAATGGTCCATCGCGACGAGGCGAAAATTTTGCAGCAACACCAGCACTTTTATTACTTAAATTTGGTTTGCTAACCAAAACTAAATCTCCTGATTTATATGTAGGAGCTGGTCTCCTTCTCCGATCCGCAAAAACCTTGCTTTTATTTTGTTGTTCAATAAAGATCTCTTTGGCTTCAGATGTAAATCTTTCAAGCCTTTTTAGATACGGGGTCATTTCAACGACGAAGTTATCGTTTTCGATGATACCACGAAAGTCGTTGGTAACATCATCAATTGTGAGGAGCTCTCGTCCAAAATTGAGAAAAGCTGCAGTTTTTTCAGTTGAGCTGCACTTTGAAGTGTTCAGTGCGAATCGAATTGCAGGGAGTTTCTCCGACCAGCTATCATGCCGATTTTTGACTGATATGGCAAGACGAGGTTTCAAATCACGGTTCTTCCTTTCAACTGGATTCGCTTGAGGGTGGTAAACTGGGGTTAAGAATTGATGAATTTTCATGAGATAACATAGTTGCTGCATCACAGCAGAAACAAATTGTGGTCCATTATCGCTAATAATCCTGCGTGGTATTCCATATCTCATGAAGATTTCTTCTACAAGAGTGACAGCACACTCTTTAGCTGTTGAATTTTCTAAGGCAAATAGCTCAATCCACTTCGTAGTAACATCTTCTAGTATAAATATCCATTTTTTTCCCATGACTAACTGGAAGAGGGCCGAACAAATCAATGGATAACGTCTCAAACCTTTGGGATGGTAATGGAGTCTGCAGCAGACCAGCAGGTTTTTGGTTGGAGAGCTTGTATCGCATACATTCTATACAATCTTTTACATAATTGGTGATGTATTTCCGCATGCCAGTCCAGTAGTACCTTCTAGAAATTCTATCAAAAGTGCCTTCAGCACCGTAATGACCTGCGGTGGGATCATCGTGATGAATTTTAAGAATCTGCTCTCTTGCATCTTCTGGAATGACAAGCTGAGCCTCATCAGACCCTGAATCAGGTGCATATTTGTACAGGACACCTCTGTTCATCAAAAACCCTTTTTCCGTCCAGTTTCTGTATTCCTCAGTCAAGTCGACTGCTTCCAAGGTATTTATTATTTTCTTCAGATTTTCATCTTGAAGTTGGCTGTCTCTGATTTCTTTAGGACTTTTGGTAGGAAAATCTACTGAAACAACAGTGGGTTGGTTCTACTGAAACAACATCGGCTCTTCGAAGAAAAGGTGTCGTTTAGGTTGATCATTGAAAAACCAAATGTTCCGTTTCAAATTTAACACAATCCCAGCCGAATTCAAAAAGTCCATTCCCAACAGGGTGTTGTTTCCTTTTGCCTCAGGGATGGCAACAAGGTTCAAAGGCAACGTACGGCCTCCAAGACGAATTTTTACCTTTGTTGTGTGAACTTCTCTTTTTATTTTACTACCATCTGCTAAAGACATTAATAGTGTACTGGGGGCAAAGATTGCACCTTGTTTCTGCAGGATGTGGTAAAGTGTTTCTCCTGCGATTGAGTGGGTTGCAGCAGTGTCTGCGCAAGCGGTACCCATGACTCCATTGATAGTTACTCTTAACGTTGCTATCTGTGCGGGTGCACTAGAAGCCGATTGGAGAATAACACTACTAAAAGTACAAGAAGTTTTCTTTCTCTTTCCTTTACAGGAAGGACAGTTTGGTTTAATAACTCCTGGACTGCCACATCCATAACAGGCAACTTCGCTTGACTCTTTCTTAAGATTCTCATTTCTTTCATGTCGAGGTTTTCTTTCTTGGGTAAAGTGTTTAAGGGGAAACTGCTTCTTTTGATGTATTGGAAGGAGAGATTTCTTTACACCACACCGGACACTTTCGTAAGCATCAAGCTTCTCAAAGAGATCAACCGGAGAAATAATTTTAGACCAAATATCGATAAAATGTTCTTTAACATCAGGGGGAACTTTCTTCTTGATTTGGTCTACAATAATAAGTTGTTTTAACTTTTCAAAATCCTGAACCTTAAGTTCTTCTAGCCAGCCATCAAAATAGTGACAGATCAAAGAAGAAGTCTCTCCAAGTTTTCTCTGGGTCTTTTTTGTGTTGAGCGAAAAGTTGTCTGAATCGATCTCCAGACAATTTAAATCTTTTCAGAAGTAGTTCCTTTACTTTCGCATAATATTGTGTTTCTTCAGATTCTCGAACTATGAGAGCTGCAATGTCAGATGGCAGGGTGCCTATTAAGTAAGGAATCCATGAAGATTCAGGTAATTTCATAAATTTAACTTGTCTTTCGAAAACTGTGAAGAATGTACCTAATTCTTCTTCTTTCGGATCGAATTTTGGCAAAAGAGTGCTGAAATTACTAAAATCCAGCTTCTGGTGTGCTACCAAGGGACCAGTTGACGATAGAGGATCTATGCTTGCCAAACGCTGAGATTCAATTTGAAGCTGGAGTTTCTCCAGTTCATATTTTTGCTCTTTCTCAAATTTTTCCTTCGCATCAGCTATTTCGGATTCTCTTAAAGCTGCGGTTTCTTTCGCAACTCGCTCTTCAGTGATTGCCTTGAAGCATACATTTGACCACAGTTTCATCATAATTAGGAGCTTTGCTAATGAGATCTGTTAATTGGACTATTTTTAAATTATCTCCCACTACCAAACCAAGCTCGTCGGCTAAGGTCCTTAAATCTTCTTTTCGGGCACGGTAAAGAAAAGCCATTCTTGATCTCAAGAGTTCTAACTTTAAACCTTATTATTTAAATTAATTTAATCAATTAAACAAGTTTTGCTAAACACTTCTTAAGCAACATTAATTAAATACTAGTTGTTAAATTAATCAAACACATGCTTTTAAATTACTTTTCAACAATAATATAATTTGAAAATATTTTTCACATTTATTACATTCTAAGACTAGAAACAATACAGAAAACTAGTAAAGATATGTTGAAATTATAATTAAATTAAATTACAAACCAAAAGTTATGATAATATCTAAAATTACTTTTTTAAAAAAAAGAAAAGAAAGGAAGAAATATGAATAATAAGCAATATCTTCTAACAACTTCAATTACTATTCAATTAATAAATTACTTCCATAATAATTAAACAAATAATACACAATTTGTTCTGAGTGTAAACATAATTATTTCTAAAAATAATGACAATTTTATTTTTTACAATTTTTTTAATAAATTCAAAAATTAATTTCTGCATTTCACTTGATAAACAATTTCACATCATAAATTTAATAATTACTAACTTATAAGCAAATTATTTTCAATGGAAAAATATTTAATGTTCTTATACTTTATTTAATAAAACCATATCTTATAAAAATTTTAAATTATATACTCATAGACAATGTTCAAAATAAACAGATAAATACAAAACATTTATTTAAAAATATCTTATTTAAGCTATGTCATAAAATACAAAATTCTACAAAGTATTATTTTCTTTCAAAAGAAATAAAAATTTTTAAGATATCAAGAGTAAAAACAAAATAGAACAGAAATAGAATAGAACACAACAGAAATATTATTCTTATATTTTTTTTGTTTTCGTTTTAAAACTTAACAGATTCCTCATAGATAAGAAAAATTTAAATTTTCTTTCGAATATAAAACACTGTGATTTAAAAATAAACAAATGAAATATTTACTTATTTTTATCAAAACCAACATTCATGGAGCCATTACTTCGACTTCCATACTTTTGTCTAGACAGAACATTGACTCTTTTTATGCAAAGAAATTATTCTAACTAAATTCTTTCAATGAAAATAAACAAAGATAATCAGTTTTTAATTTAAATATGCAATATTAAAAGCTTATTCTAATTTAAAACAATAAAAAAACATCAATCGATTTCTTTCGATTTTATCCTTTTAGAACAATATAGAACAGCGTTTTGAGTCACTTCTGTTTTATAATATAAACAGTTTAAATTAAAGAATTTTACTGAACACATTATACATTTCAAAAGATTAAACTTAACTATATATGCAAATTGACGTGCAGAAAATATATATCAAATACATGCAGTATTAGTAGACAAACTTATAACATTCATGCACACGTCTGAACAAAATTTAATCAAAACAGAAGTTATAACGACTAATAACGGAACTAAAACTACAAAACGAAAGTTATGTTATTTGGATTAGTTTTAATACAAAACATGCTATTATTACAACATGCACACATTATAAAGATGATAATGAAATTTGTTAGAACAAAATAAACTTACCTGTTTTCTGGATGAAAACAATAGCTCGGCGAAATTCCGATATGAAATACCTATGTTCCGTTTCTGGATGAAAAAGAACGACTCTGGAAAACTCACAAATGGAATGCATTCCGGATGAACACATAATCAGGGAAATTCCGATGTGAAATTATAACTAACAAATTAATATAGCTAAAACTCAAAACTAATTAAATAGAAAACAGTGGGAAGGGCCACTAGTTGGAGCGCCATTTTGTAGGGGACGTAAGAAAATGGAGTTAGAATTATGCAGAAAAAATATTATATTTATTACGGCATTACACAGGATTAGAAAAAATAATAGTTACAAAGAAAGCGTTTGGTTAATAATAAGGTTACATAGTACCTGCACACTATAAACACGGAAATATTTACGAACCGGATGGTTCGGCTTCCATTCCTCACAGTCCTCTACTCTCTCTTCTAATTCTATTGTATATAGAACATTTTGTATTGGCCAGTAACACCATCTATTGTCAGTATGGTAATTATGGATCTGTTACATAAATATAAAATAATCATATATTTTCATTATATTATAAAATAAATTATAATATAAAGAAAATATATGATTTTTTAATTTAATCTCTCTCTTTAATTTTTTATCATAATTTTATATTATTTAATGTTTAGAAATGCATTTTCTTATGAATTTTTGTGTAATATTAAATATAATTAAATTTCATATGAAACAACAATCTTCTATACAAGAAACTAAAGAACTAATTTGCTTAGCTTAATATCAATCCCAATTATTTGTATCGCTTTAGAAACAGTGTTTGAGATAGGTTTTTGCTTCATGGGATAAAAAATTTACTAAAGAGTATCATCATTAATGACAAATTGAAGAACAATTATTTTTAGGTATTTCCATATAATATGAATATAATATCATTGCACAGTGAAAATAAAATTAATATTTATTTTTATTAATGTCATTCTTAAAATATAAAATATGAAGAAATTGGTTGATTTTATGTTTCATTATAAAGCATTAGCTTAATAAATAAATAAAATGCTATCACCTTTTGCAATCAAATTAAATTATTTCTATCCATGTGTTTAACCATGCAAATGTCTAAACTCTTTGTCAAAGATTTCATAAGCAGTTCTAATTAATGTGCACAAGTATGTGTAAGTTATTAATACATTCTTTAGAATATTTATATACATAAAATATAATAATAACACTATATTAAAAACTATTATGTTGTAAACAATAGCAATTGTAAAATATATTAAAACATGCTTATTGAAAGTTATTGTAATGCATGTTTAAAAAATCGCCAATTTTTTCTAACTAGAATTTTACATATTGTGTGTGTGCGTACATACATAAATTATTTAAACTCTTTTTTCCTTTTTGTGACAGGAATACATTAGTTATTTTGCACATCATTGAGATGCATCACAAAATGTAAGAAGGAAAATATCATGTAAATAATTTTAGATTCGTTCAACAATTGTAATTTCAATATCTTTACTTTGAAGACCCAAAGTTCAAGAAAACGAAACTAAAATCAGTTTGTAAACCTAACGAAAAACCACTAATCAACCTATAAACTATAAAATCCTCAATATGTCGATTTTTTTTGCAATTACTGTTATATTAATCATTTTATTTAATCAACTACATCCCTACTTTTATTTTAATGTGAAAAAATAAATATTTGCTGCATTTATTCGTTCTGAAATAATTGATGTTGTTATTGATCACAAAACTTCAAAAAATAATCAATCCTATTCAGAAGTTCAATAAATATATACAATCGGAAAACTTTTAAAAAGAAGTGTTATTTCAAATTGTCAGAGAAATAAAATGAATTTTTTTAAAAATTTTTAATAATGTAGAAACATGTTTGTTAAACTTAAAAATTAATATATATATATATATATATATATATATATATATATATATATATATGTGTGTGTGTGTGTGTGTGTGTGTGTGTGTGTGTGTGTGTGTGTGTGTGTGTGTGTGTGTGTGCGTGTGCATGTGAGTGTGCGTGTGCGTGTGCGTGTGTGTGTGTGTGTGTGTGTGTGTGTGTGTGTGTGTGTGTGTGTGTGTGCGTGTGCGTGTGCGTGTGTGTGTGTGTGTGTGTGTGTGTGTGTGTGTGTGTGTGTGTGTGTGCGTGTGTGTGTGTGTGTGTGTGTGTGTGTGTGTGTGTGTGTGTGTGTGTGTGTGTGTGTGTGTGTGTGTGTGTGTGTGTGTGTGTGTGTGTGTAGAGAGAGAGAGAGAGAGATCCAGCTATATACTTTAATATAATAAAATAAAAAATATTACATGAAGGGAAAATGCTAAACTGCTTTTACTTGGAAATAAAATTGTAAGCTTCAACATTCAATCATATCCTATGCAGATATTTTTCTTTTAATAAAGCAACAGCAAAAAATATTCTTAAGACAGTAAATATAATTATAAGGTATTCCAAAAAATATTTTGTAATTCTGGAAGTAAATTTATTGAATTAGTTTCGTTACAATTGTGTTAGAAGAGTCAAATTTTGTTTTTTTAAGCAACTGCAAAAATATGAGGAAACAATTTCGAAATTCATCATAATTCTTCAGTAGAAATTATTCTGGAAAACAAGATTCTTCACCATATTAGACGCTAAGTCGTTTTTATCTGATAAACTGTGTGCATTTTTAAATTAACTTTTTTTAATATTGTATGTTTACAACTTTACCTAATTTAATTATAAAAGAAAATTAAAAAATTAACATATGCACTTATATATTTCTCTTATTCGATTATTAAATAAACAAAACTTTCAAGTCTTGAAGGATTTTTACCTAAGAATGTTTCTGAATGAGTATTTTACAGTACAAATTTTCAATTAAGCATCAATCTCAGAGATACTTCATAAATAATGTTAAAAATTAATTTCTATTAAATTAAAGAAGTTCCACAAATATCATTTAAAACAAAAAATATATTGCAAAATTGAATATTGTGACAACAAAATTCATTCCTTTATTTCTACGATTAATAGAATAAAGCAAAATATAAACATAAGTTCAATGAAACAGATCATTTTTGTTCCCTCGACCAATATAGGAATGGGGAACACATATAATATTCAAAACTTATTAAAAATACAATAGGAAACAAAAGGCACATTGTATAAATATTAATTTTGATAAAACTTCAATTTACTACAACAGAAACTATATTATCAATTTCTTAATATTAATTATTTTTATACGATAAATGCTGAAATTTAGAAAATTGTTTCAAATATTATACAAAAGAATTTTAATGAAATGCTTTTCTCTTTATTCGAGATACATTATATCGAACAAAGAGACTTATTAGTGTAAAATACAGTCCACAATAGAATAAAATCTTTCAGCTTAAGACGTAATGTTCATTAAAATATTACATTTTCTTTTGCTTAAATTATCTTGAGTAATGTAATACAGTATTTAAAGAAAATATTGTATCAATGCAAGTGATCATTAAAACTGAGAGTGTCACTTTTCTCTTATCGTCAGCAATTAGGATCAGAGATTTGGAGTGTTCCCCAAGGAAAAATTGAGGACATCCTTTTAATTTTAGTCCTTTTTGTCCCGACAACTTTTATCTGTTCTCTTTGTCTAGCAAAGAGAAGAGAATAAGAAGCAAATGGGAATAGCAGGAAAGAAACGTGATTTATCATTCTTTTCAAACGAATTGCATAGAGTTTCTGGAGCATCTGTAATTTCATCACTACATAAAACTTAGTTAGTAGATACTTGAATGGGTGCTAAGAAAAAGTACACATTAGAAAACAATTTTGAGATGGAAATAATTGACCAATCAATAGCAATTCAGATTTTTTTTTCTTTTTAACATAGTTAAGCATGTTTGTATCCTTGAAACACTTATTCTCTTAACAAATATAAATGTGTAATTTTATTTTCCTGATATTTTTTCCTATGTTCGAGTAGATTCTATGAGAACAAAAATAACATGGAAATCTATTTGATCATACAATATATAATATTTTTAAGTTATGATACCCTTTTGCATTTGAGATTGAATTCACAATTTACATAAAATGTAATTTTCTAAATGTAAAAATTACATTTGACATAGAATGATTTGTACAAATGAAAGTACAAATCATTCTATATTTAGTTAACCTTTCATAAGTCATCATATGCTTTTTATTAATATATATATTGTTATTTCTTCTTTCATTCGTAAAAGTCTTTACTTTAATAAAAAATTGCAGAAATGAAGACAATTCTAATTTTTATGATGTGTATTAGTTTTTCACAACTAAATTTAAAAATTAAATCACCCAGGAAATTTTTATAAAATATTTTTCATGTTATACTAAAGTATTAGACTGTGGGAAAACTTGTACTGTGACGACAAATTTTTAACTCAGCTCATTTTCCTCTAAGGAAATATTTCAGGAAATGAAAATTTGTTATGTAATAAAATATATACTTCATAATCCAAAACAAAATTTCCTCAAATCTCATTCAATTATTTTTGTTTTAAAATTCCAAAATAAGCACTCAAAGAATTTGTAGTAAACTAGGTCTAAAATAAAAGATATATTTAAAAACAAAATTCAATAGGCTGAGTTCAGGTTTTCAGTTGACCAGATAAGAGGAAAGCTAATTTACATTTTACATTTGTTTCTAGTGACATCCACGAAGAAAAGAATGAAAATGTATTTGATATGCATATTTTTTGATACTTTGATTACATAATAAAATAATTTATTCCTATACAAGTTTGTTAATATTCTGGAGCAATTATAAAATTTTAGTTCATTACAGATGACTTAATAATCATCAACGATAATAAACTTAAGGATATATTAAGTAAAGGTGCTAAACACAAACCAATGGTTCAAATAAATATATCTAAAATACTTAAAGTAAATATAATACGGATTCTTTTATCTTTAAAATTTAAAAGTATTATAATACATACCTATTGAATGTTTCTCAAGTTGGAAGTCAAAATTGTATAATAAAATTATAAATTTCACTTTTGATAACAAATTAACGTTTCTCGGGATTAGATTTTGCACATAAAACCTGCTATTAGAAACCTTAAAGAAAACTTTATTATCATACCTGTTGATAAAGCTTCTAAAACTTTATACATATTTTTGTGAAAAATTTTATTTAGATTTAATTAATAAAGAAATATTAAATTCCAGTACCTACAAACTTTTAAATTCCACAGCTAACATCATTAATAAAAACCTTTTGGGTTTTATTAAGCTTTTAAATAAATTAGAGTTAGAATTTCCTCATCCAACAGTTATTCCTAAATTTCATAAAGTTCCTATGATATACAGATATATTTCTTGTGATACTAACTCTTACATGAACAAACCTGATATTATTTTTGATAAGTATTTAAACATCATTTCAAAAAATAGTGTTAAATCTAAAGTATCTTAGATTATAGTGTGATAATAATAGACCAATTTTGTATTTTCTATCAAATATTAGAATTTATTTTATTATTTTTACTTCAATGAACTTTCCACCAGCATACACTTCGAAAAATTAAAAGATATATTGTATTTCTATTTTGAAGAATATAAAATTTATTTATTCAATGAGCATTTTGAATTCTTAAATAACTTGAATAGATTATGTATTTATCATAATTATGTATGCATTTTTATATATTATGCATACATTTTTTACATTGCTTGAAAGAAGTTTTATTTATCAAACAATTTTCAATAATTCGAATTTCGGAGATAATTCTGAATTAATATATCTTAATGAAATTTTAGTAATGAAAACCAATACCAGTTTGATTATGGTGCTGAATTTTTAGATTTATATATCTTGTTGCAGTGAACTAGGTAATTTTCGAAGAATCCCGAGGAAACCCAGATTCGTTTTTTTTTAAATAATTGAATGACAGAGATAAATTCAAAACACAAATACAATAAAACTTAATAATTTATTTTAGTAACTTAATTACAAGAGAAATTTACATTTACAATCAAAACATTCTTGATTAAATAATTGAGATTATAAAATTATTATTTGTTTAATGACAATTACACATTAATATCATAACTGAATTTGACCAGCTTGATGAGGAACGAGAGATCAGACTCACCCCTTTTAGAAGTAGCAGTGCGGTGTCTCCTAACGTCAATGGCATTACCGGCTCAGAATCTCGCTTGGCTTGCTCATCGCTCATGAGCTTTCCCTCTTTTCTCTCTGTCTTAGGTATATCCCCTCAGACTCTCGTCCACTCATCTATTTGTCGGACATCTGCAGCTCCATTCTGGAAATTCGAGGCTGGGTTCCTTCTGGAAGGTGGTGCTTATATTTTGTTTACAACTAACATTGTTTCAGCTTCTAATTATGCTCAATGAGGACCCAGTCCTCAATTGTGGACTCCTTTTCTATATCGGGCTTCTCTGGGGCTTCTGTGTCCCTTCTCTGTGTTTGGATGCAGTTTTTAACTCTTCATAATTTTCGGCTTAGCTCCTCTTCTTTACACCATTGGTTTTCCAAAGTTCTGTAGTTCCTCCTTTACTTCTATGGGATAGGTCAGAAATCTCTCCCCCTCATTCCCGACAGGTCAGATTTACAAATAATACATATCATAAAACAATATACTTTGCTTGCAATTTCCTGCAGATTACTCTTCCCTTCCGAAAGGAAAAATTTATTCTTTTATTGCACTTGTTTCATTGTGCCAATTTTATTACATCCTTTCCTTTATATTATTCCCGCTTAGTTTGAAAGGAAAAGAGTAAACTCTTAAATTTAAAGTGCAATAAAAATACGCACACCTATTTTCTCAGGATTAGGTTATGTCGTATTACACTACTACATATCTGTATTGAAAATATTACTTATATTGATACTTTTGACAAAATTAGTCACTTTAAATTTAAAGTTAGCAAATTACTATACTTAATAAATGATTTATAGAATTATTATATTTAATGAATTGAAGAGCATCTACAATGTTTGCAATAGTTATAAATTCACTAGAAATCAAATAAAATATTTAATTAATCACCTTAAAGACAATGATATTCATGTCAACTTTATTTTAAAATATGTAAGAAATATAGAATATCTTGTAATGTTGAAGTAATGGGTAGTTCTTATAGCTACAAATGGTCCAACTAAGCATTAATTTCATACAAGTGTCCTAAAATCACCTTCTTTCACTTTAAATGTCTTTAAATGTACTCTAATTTTGAATATACTACATGGTTTTTCTAATCTACTTTGTGACTTTATTAATTTAACTCCTAATTTTTCAAATTACTTTAAAAACTATATCATTATCCCAATTTTTAAATAGGTTCTCATTTGATGATAAAGACATTTTAAATGTATATCATTGGATTTGCGTTCACTGCCTTGATATACTGATTACTTCAATTTTCTGATATAAATATTTTTATGTTTCCTTTAATATAAATACACTTCGAAGGAATTAATGAATTTGAAAGTGATTAAATTCAAAATTAAATTTATTACCATTATAATTTTTAATAGAATCGTGCTATAATCTTCAGAAATATGCCCTTCATTCATATCAGAAAAAAAGTATTCAATTTGCATAGCTGAGATCATCTCTCTCTATACAAAGACATGGTCCCTCCTATTATGCTTTCCTCCTATTTTTTATATTGCATAGTTATTTTTTATTCTTAACAGTGATTTTTCAAAAATTGTCTTACTTTTTTATTATTTTAATGTCGTATCTTATTATATATTAATAAGCCAGAAAGCGTTTCAAAATTGTTAAAAATATGATTACAAATAAAGAGAGATTACAATTATCATTTGCAAATAAATCTGATAAAAAAATTTTTTTGTGATTTCTCAACTATTTAATAACATAATATGATATTTACAAACTCAAAGTATGCTTAATATCAAACAATAAAATGTTGTTTATATAATCTTCATCAGAAAAATAAGAAAAGCTCCTAATTCGTAAAACAAGAATAATTATTATTTAGCTGAATGAGCAATGATAAAGTTGAGAAAAATTCTTGAACGCATTATTAAATATTGCTTATTAATACAGAATATTCTAGTATTTAATCTTCTAGAGCATCAAGTATCCAAAGAGAAAATTAACCAATAAAAAAGAAAATGTGTAAATTGAGAATAAGGACTGGTGAAAAGAATGCTTCAATACATGCTGGCATTCAGAAAAGAATTTCCAGAATATACTGAAAAATGAGGAAGAAAATGAAAAGAAAAGTGTATGACCGTAATCACAGTAATTCATCTTTTAATTACTGAAAATGCATCTTATCAATTTTTGCAACGTTAATAATAATGTTAATCAAGTTACCTTTTAAATCTTTTATTAACAAAAGTATTTTTTAAATATTTACAATCTATCAAAAGCTAATTAATTACTTTCATCATCTTAAGAAATAAATTCAAGATTATTTATTTAATTAAGCTGTCGTTAACCTTCGTTTTTTTAATTTTTATAGAAAAATTTATAGAAAAATTTTCCCGCAAAACAGAAATGTTTCATTTAATGAACAATTAAGCTTAAGTGCACTCACAAGCACTATTAATTATTTTTTGATTGATATTAATATATACACATTTGTTGTAGATTGAAATATTATTTATGTGAACATTATTCGAAGATTATCATAATACATGATAAAATTTTCATATTTTTTCACAAATTTATTATGTTTTCTTTGTAATTATTGTTTCAAATTATTTTTATAATAAATTAATTAGTTGCATGTTTTCTTTATTTAGAACATTTAAACATCCATTATTACCTAATTTTCGTAAAAAGTATATGATCTTTTGACAACCATAAAAATAATATTGTGCTTCCCTTTCCCTAGCATATAAAACTGTTAAATATAATTTCAGATTAGAGGTAAGCAATCCTTGAGCAAAGGAAACAGTTTCCTTTATGCATTGGCCACCATTTTCAGATTACACAATATTTGTTTTTATCATTTGAAAACAAATATTTTTAACTTTTTAGTTTCCTTCAACTTAATTTGCATGGAATCAGTTTTGATAACTAAAACTAATTTCCATTTTAGCAAAGAAAATAAAAAAATGTAACTACAAAAATATAAAATAATTGACAGAGAGTGCAAATGTATGAAGTCTCAATATATTGATAGCAAAACATTTTGATCTTAAACATTTAATTCCTTCTTTAAAAAATAAATTTAGTTTTTTTATTCGTTTTTTTAAATTGTGTACATATATATATATATATATATATATATATATATATAAATATATATATATATATATATATATTATATATATATATATATATATATATATATATATATATATATATATATATATATATATATATATATATATATATATATATATATATATATATATATATATATATATATATATATATATATATATATATATATATATATATATATATATATATGTATATATATATATATATATATATCATATGTGTGTGCGCATACAAAAATCCTTTGATAAAAGCTAAAACTGTTATTCACTTATAGATTTTTAATATCATAAAATTTTTTATGTGTGTGTGTGTGTGTGTGTGTGTGTGTGTGTGTGTGTGTGTGTGTGTGTGTGTGTGTGTGTGTGTGTGTGTGTGTGTGTGTGTGTGTGTGTGTGTGTGTGTGTGTGTGTGTGTGTGTGTGTGTGTGTGTGTGTGTGTGTGTGTGTGTGTGTGTGTGTGTGTGTGTGTGTGTATGTATCATAATGTTTAGTAAATATTCAATTTGTTTATAGTTTTTATAATCACTATAAAGCCATTAGATAAAAATTCTTTTAACTGATATTGGGATAAGCTGATTACAATTAGCTAAAGCAAATCAAATTCTATTAATTTATCCAATGACATTTTGAAAAAAGTGGAAACGTCCTTCTATTATTCAATTAAATTAACTTCATTAAGCCGAAAAATATCTATCACTTATCTTCGTTATTCTTATTACATTTACTGTAAGCAAATATTTAAGGTCTTTTTAGCATTAAACATATTCTGCAATTATTTTTATGCACCTTTTTCTGCAGAATTAAGTTAACTGCAGAATTCTATATAAAAACGTTACTTTCTTTCCATTTTAGATTGCCAATTGAATATAATAAAATTTGAAACTAACAACTGCTTTCAACTTTTATTGTTTTCAATTTAGAATAACAATAATTATAAACATTTTTATATATTTATTTTAAATTGAAAATTATTGGTTAATTAAATAAAATAATTTTGAATTTCAATATTTTTTAACAACTTATGTTTGTTTTTATTGCTTGACGTAATCAAAAAATGTCAAAGGGAATAGAGTTTCATAAAAGTGTTATCTCGATAACGTAGTATTTTAGCTAAATTATTTTATTACAATATTATAAATAGTTAAACGCATAAACATGTGTTAATAATATTTTTCTCTGATAACTGAAATATTCCCACTATCTAAATTAGTTTCTAAAATAAGTATAATAAATTGTAAGTCTTTTTTTAAAAATGTTATTCTAGTACAGTGAAATCACAAAGGAAAGAGAGAGCGCCATCCCCATAGACGCTCCTAATCTGTTTACAAATATTCTCTAGAAAAATTATTATGAATCATTTTTTTTTACCAAACACAAATTTGTGAATATTTTTATTAAATGTTAGTAAGCGAGAGTTTAAATTCGCAAAAACACTATTCATCTCTTTAGAACACAAGCTAGGCTGTCCGATGGCTGAGTGGGTAGCCTTCCTGACTCCAGAGTTCTAATCACGGTTCCGGCATGGATGTTACTTTCTCTCTGTATTCCTCTGTCATTTCTTCTGAGAAGATGCATGAATGGGGCCCACCTTATAAGCGGGTTTGCGGTGGAATGGCGTGGGTAATGCTACTCACCTCCGTGATTTGGTTCACATGTACCCACAGGGTAACGACAAATGAGTAGCAGTTCCGGTCTTGTTGTGGAGAAGGAATATTCTCCCAGTGTCCGTTGTTGTTAAAAAAGAAGTGTATATGAGCTGAATGCTAATTTATTAGTTAACTCTGGTTTAAATGGCCTCTCAGAGACTTGTTTTTTTTTACTTAAATTGCCAATTTTTAGATTTATAACTTTCATCTAAATTGACTATTTTATTTTCTTAATTTCATTATTTGCTATTGAGAGAAAAAACAACAATCAGTTTACCATGTTTTATTTCTAGCAAAAATTCAAAACATTAAATGATAAAAATATACATCAAATGACAAAGGAGAAACAAAACATATGTTGCCAGGAAAATATACACCAGAAGAAATAATATCCAGTGTAAAGAGAGGTCTATATGCAGTAAATTTTGGTGGTGAACAAGTTGATATAACATCAGGAAAATTTGTTTTCTCATCTTCGGAAGCTTACCTAATAAAAAATGGTAAACCTGAATACAAAATAGAATTCCATATAATGTGCTCAGATATTTATAATTTTTTAGAAGATACACAAATTTAAATAACAAGTTCAACAAAATTTTGAAAAATATGACTCTTTAAATAAAAACAATCGAAGCTGACTAACTAAGGAAGTAAAATAAAGAAATTTAATGAAAAACTTTGGATTCTATTTGCAACATATGTGTTGACGAACTTTTAATTTGCAAATGAAAGTTAAAAAAGAGATTTCAGTGAAATTTACTGTTTCCAAAAGGAGGTTGTCTTTATTAAAAATAATGTGTAATTTTTGCAGATGAGAAAAAGAATATGCCGATAGAAAAAGCAAATTACTTGGATATTTAATTAGTTTGTCTTTTTATGTCTCCCACATATAAATAACAAACTTTGAGACCATTAAGAAAAACCGTCAGCAAATTATATAAGGTCATTGCGCAAGGACATAAAAATCATAGTAAGTTAAATAATGCTGCCAGTGTATGACTGACAAATGAAAAGAGAAAAAAACAGTACTGTTAAAAAAGTATTTTAAAAAACGAATATTATTGAGAAAAATAAGTATTGTAGAAGAAAAAACAAGTTTTATTGAAAAAAAGGATCTTTAGTGATAAAAATTAATTTCTTTTAAGAGGTTATTGTGATTATTGGCAAATACATGGTACAAAATTAAATATGGATCATGATTCTTACGAAGAACTTCCATCAATTACTTAAATTCTAAATTTAAGTAGGTTGTGGAAAACTAAATAATAGTTAAAAAAAATGTTGTTTATATATTATCACATGTATCAAGTGTTGTGGTGATATTCGGAAATTTTAGAAAAATTTCGAGGAAACCCAGATTTGTTTTTAATAATTGAATGACAGAGATAATGATTCAAAACAAATATAATATAACTTAATAATTTATTTTAGCAACTTAATAACAAGAGAATTTTACATTTACAATTAAATTATTCTCGATTAAATAATTGATTAAATTCTAACCTAAATTTCTTCTAGGTGATTTACACAATAATACATCATAACTAACTTTAACCAGATGGGAATTGAAATGAGAGATCGGACTCACCCCTTTTAGAAGTAGTATTGAAATTTCTCCTATCGTCAATGGCTTCGCCGATCTCCGGTGTCGATGATTTTCCTTACTCATCCCCTTCCCATCCTCTACTTGGCATCTTCTCTTTGTATTTCCATCCGCTGACATTTCAACATCTCACTTGATTTACTGCTCAGCATCTCTCTTGTCTTACTCATTCCTCATGAGCTTTCTCTTTTTTCTCTCCTATCTCTCATTAGGATTTGTTGGACATCTTTGGTTCCATTCAGGAAAATCGAGACAGGTCTCCTACTGGACAGGACAGTTGTACACCGCTTACCTCTTAGATCCTTTTAGCTTCCCATTATGCTCAATTGAAGATCCAATCTTCAATCCTAGACTTTTTTTCTCGGTGCCGCCCAGCAAACACAAACTGCCGGCAAAAATCCGGGCCGTTGCTGGCAAAGCCGGTTTCCTGTTTTCCACGGAGAGCCGCTATTGGTTGTTTGATGGCCCAGCATCCGGCCATTACGGCCATGGATGAGTGCTGGCCAAAATAAACTGGTCCGGTGCTGGATGATAAGTAGTGGGCCAACAGATTCTGGCCATTGTTGGCCCTGAAGCTGTTGGCCAGCAAAATTAAGACAATTAGTTGTAGCGCTATTTTTTATTTTATCGTCAAAGACTATTTTTCCAAATAACTGTTTATTTGTGATGTTAATTAATTTTCCTTTAATTTCTTACTTTTTAAACCCCTTAAAAACAATTTTTCAGAAAGAAATCTAATTTTCACATTTATGGTGTATACCGCGTGACAGTATGACGTCAGATACTGCGAAATGCTTGAGTCAGCGTCAGCCATTAATGTGAAATGGCGGAATATTCGATGCTGTGTCTGTGAGCTAAGAGAAATATAAGGTAAGTACGCATTTATTATTGTTGTTTATATCATGATAGAATTGTTATTAATGATGCAAGAATAATATGTTTTTTATGTTGAAATATTATTTAATTGGAAAATGTTTGTCATTGTATGTTTTAGAATAATTTCATTACCTCATCGTATGAGGAATAGAAAAATGTATCATGGACAGATGAAGCATTTTTTTATTCCATATATTAGTTATATTTAATCAATTAGTAAAATAAATTTTTCAATGCTCAACATTTTTAAATTAGAATTCGATTGTTACTAGGCTTAAACGTATTTATTACACTTTTTTGTTTTTTACGAAGCAAGTTTATGAAATAAATGACACTCTAAAAATATTCTACTTGAAAGCCCTTAGATGTTTATTTTCAATAAATTAATATTGGATCTTGTAGCATTTATGATCAATAAATTCCTTATGTGAATTCCTTATAAACTTTAATTATTTTATTTTTAAAAAGCTTTATTATTTACTATTATTTTTAAGTCAATTTTTACTGACCGAAATATTTGGTCTTATAAGGATTCGTGGTTTTAAATTTTGTATACAAATCAAAGATCTGTTTTAAGGAATGAAAAATTTTTCAATGCATAAACATTACAAAATATTTTATTGCATGTATAACATGGTTTTTATGTATAGCCATGTCAACCATTAAAATCATTGTGGATTTCATAGAGAAATATTTTTACATCTAAAACTTGAAAATACAGTACTGAAAATAGTTGATTAATGCTTATGAAAAAATGTTCATATGGAACAACTGTTATTATATAAACTAGTTGTGTAGCATGCTAACTATTTCCATGTAAAGAATGCTGTTAGATGTAACAGCTTAGTAGCTACTCTTGTGTTTACATACATTATTATATTTAAAATCATATTTTATGTTTTTATTTATGACTGAAAAGTTGAAGTATGAATTAACAATAAATTCAAACAATTTGTTTTAATGAAAATATAAGTTAACTAGAATATTTGTCCCTTTCCATTTTGGAGAAAGTGATTAACATTTCAGGCATTTGATGATACCTTTCACATTTTGATCAATTGATTCTTTTATAGTAATGTAAATGGTTTTTCTTTTATAGTAAATAGTCGACCGGATAATGGGTAAATGATATATTTTATATATTTATATACACACTTAAACACCATTTATAAACACCATTACATAAACACCTTTACCAATTTACAAAGTCAGATTATGATTGTCTTAGATATAATATTGTCAAAATTATTTTTATTTACTTTTGATTTTTATCTTTAAAAAATTAAAGTTAAATAAATAACTTAAATATAATTTTAAACAATGTAAATTAGTAAGATATACAAGTAAAATGAGTATGATATGAGAAATAGTTTAAAAAAAGTATCTGTTTTTATTTCAGAAATACTTCTAATTTTGAAGTTCACTATACAATTTCAAAATAATAACAAATAATTAAAAAATATTGCATTTGTAAACTCCATGTTTATTTTATTGTTTTAATATAGTAAGCATAATTAAGTTAATCTTCCAAACATTTACGTATATATATATGTATGTATATATATATATATATATATATATATATATATATATATATATATATATATATATATATATATATATATATATATATATATATATATATATATATAAATATATATATAAATATATATATATATATATATACATATATAATTTCTAAATTTATTGACTGTTTTTAATTTCCCAGTATCTCTTTTTTTGTGATTTTTTTGAGTATTTTACAGAAAATGGTTAAAGTCATTTTTGATAGTTGATATTATTTTGTTTGTTGTTTTTCTTTTTGTAATTTATAACATAAAATGATTAAACTTAAAGCCCAGATATAGGTCAAAATTATTCAAAACACCACTTGTTATCAAAGAGGTAAAGTTTTGTGATATCCATCTTGAGAATAATTTAATCATTTTATTAGAGAAAGAATATAATTTAAGTTTAATCTTATTTATCAGTTAAGCATTTAATATTTTAAAATTAATATATCATTTATTAACATGTTGGATGTGTTTTACAACTGTTATACATGATGGATCAGCTGTTTACGGATTGCAAATGATTATGAAATCAAAACTTAGAAAAGAAAATAGTATTGCCAAATTACATGAAATAGATAGTTAGGTCTTCTTTATTTATGCGTTTTATCCTTTTTCTGGCTGCTTGCAAAACTTAAATTTGTTATAGAAATTGTTTTATCAATAACATTTGGTATAAATACCGGGTGATCCAAAAGTCAGGACGAACTTTAAAAATGAATAATTCGAAAACGAATCACGATACAAAGATGCGGTTTGCACCAAACGGATGGAAAAGAAACCGGGTTTTGTGTGGCAATGAAAAAAAATAGTTCTGTTGGCGACCAATAGATGGCGCTATAGTGTTTTATTGCAACAAAAGATGTTTTACAAATGAAACAATGATTAATGAAGTCAGATTAATTACAGTTAATTAGTACTTACTACAGTAAATGTTCAATGTGCTGTCCATCATTCAGAAGTAAAGCTGTGAGACGAGTCACCACACCATTCACAACATTTAGTAGCATTTCTTGCGTTATGGCAGACACATTTTGGCGGATGGCATCTTTCTTTTGGCTAGTGATGCCGGTTGGTCGCTGTACACTTTTGACTTAAAGAAGCCCCACAGCCAAAAGTCACAGGGTGTGAGATCGGAGATCTTGGAGGCAATGCGTGATTAAAGTAGCGACTGATAATACGATCCTCCCCAAATGTTGAGCGTAGCAGGGGTTGCATAGGCAGAGCAATATGAGGTTATGCTCCATCTTGCATAAAGGTGACAGTTTGGAGTGCCTGTCGCGCTTGCAGTTCAGGAATAATGCTGTTCTGTAACAGTGCTAGATATCGCTTACCAGTGACAGAAACTGTTTGGAAACCTGTCTGTGTGACTTCCTCGAAAAAAATGGACTAATTATGAAATTAGCAGTGAAGCCACACCAGACTTTAGGCTGTTGTCACTTTAGGCTGTTGCAAGGGTACCTCAACAAATGCATGTGGATTTTCTGTGGTCCACACTCGACAATTGTGGGTGTTAACAGCGCCAGAGAGTGTGAAATGTGCTTCATCTGTCCAAAGCACAGTGTGAAGCCAGTCGTGCTGCTCTTCCATCTTATTGAAGACCAAATTCGCAAAATGTCGGCGAGAGTCGAAGTCAGGAGGTTTCAGTTTTTAGTTATGTTGCAATTTGTAGGGATACCGTTGCAAAGTTACTCGCAGCGCTCTCCAGACACTTCCGTACGACACTCCTGTCTGCCTGGAAACTTCTCGAGCACTGCACTCTCCATGTGCAGCAACCGCCGACATGGCTTGCACCGTCTGCTCCTCTGTCGTGGCAACAGCAGCTGCAGTTGAGGAACGTCAACTTCTTTGACGTGATGCCAAAGAACCTGCAGCTTCAAATTTTTTCACAATTTTGTTCAATGCAGAAGACGTTATTGGTCCTTTGCTATCTCGCATACCCTTCATGTAGCGATATGCTCGCAATGCCGCAATGGCACTTTCAAAATTCTTATAAAACAGTTTAACTAAGAGGGCTTTCTCAACTATGGACTGCATTGCGATGCATACCACCTTCGACTACCATTACCTGCTGCAGTTGCTTCTTTTTATATCGTTTGTTGCTTTGCATAATCCTACATCAAAAATCCGACAGCGCCATCTGTTGGTCGCCAACAGAACTATTTTTTTTATTGCCACACAAAACCCGGTTTTTTTTCCATCCGTTTGGTGCAAACCGCATCTTTTTATCGTGATTCATTTTCGAAATATTCATTTTTAAAGTTCGTCCTGACTTTTGGATCACCCTGTATATTATACTGGAAAGTGACCTTTAATAGGTATTTTATGGTTATATGTAGTCTCGATCAATGACCACATCTAACGATAAATACAAATTTTTCCTTAATATTTTTCAATATCATTGGTAATTACAAGCCAGATAATTTATTTCCTTGTGTTACAATTTTTTTAATTATTTGTATTAACAAATAATTGTAAATAATATAATTCTTGCAAATAATTATAATGGTAAATAATATTAACAAATAATTGTAATTATAAATACTATTAGCAAGTAAATATAGGTAATATTTTTTGTCAGGCCGTACTTGGTTGACGACCCTCTTCTGGTTTTGGATTATTGTAGAGTGTACAACGTCATGGACCTGGTCTAGCGCTGCTGGCCTTTGGGGGCATGCAACAACAATAACATTTTTAAAGTAAAGTAACAAATTACTGCTTATATTTATTATTGATGGCGATTTTGCTAATATTTCATTTTATACATTAGCTTTGAAAATTGTGTTTCTAACATCTCCCCACTCCAATCTAAAGTGTACCTATTTAACCATAGTCCAGAATCAATAACTTATTTTCTAATAATATTGGATTAAATATAAATTTAATACTTTGTGTAAAATAAAAATTATAAAGTTATGTAAAAAATTTTTACTTCTAAATAATTCATGATTATGATAATTACTTGTGATGTAAATTTACTGGGCAACAACTGGAATGCATGTATTCAAAATCTAAATATCATTTGCATTAATTGACGTAATTTTTTTTAATAATCTGTAATCACAGGTGTATAAAAAAATAAATTCCATGTTAATAAGATTTTGCATAGAATATTGCATAAATGATTCGTAATTATCAATATGTTTTAAAATTCATCAATATTTATTTTAATTACTATGATTGTATAAACTTTATTTATCTGTAATTGTAGTTGTGTGTAAAAAATAATTTGGTAATCATTGATGAATATTTTATTAACCATTTATTATTAGTTCAAAATGATTTTTTAAAAGCATGAAATACTAAGTGTATGTTATAAATTAATTACATTCTATTACAACCTTGAAAATGTAAAATTCTGTTTAAAACATTACATTGAATTTTTGAAGTCAGAAGTTTAGAATTTCTATTAAGTCATTCAACTGAAATTGTTTTCATATAACCCAATTATTTGTTTCTATTTTTAATCAAAGAATTGTCAGAATTGATGAATGTTGATTTTTCATTTGTTACTTAATGTTATTAATGTTATAATGTGTATGTATATTGAAATATCAATATGAATATAAACTATAAAACTAAACTCTGGCAGGACAGACCACATGGGCCAAGGCCTGCAGTGCCTATTTTCCTGACCAAGAGCCCCTGGGCTGCGAAACACATATCCCGATTAGGTGCTCAGCATAACGCAAAACACCCAGTGTTTAGTTCCCAAGCATGCTCATTGTGGACATAATGTTACTAATAACCATTCCCCCTTTTTTAAAGAGATAAAACTAAAATTAAGTAAAAGATTCCATCATAAAAGAATTGTATTAGTAATTTTTTATGAGTTATTAATTCTGAATGAAAGTTGACATTTTTATAGGCATTCACAACCTATTAAAGTGCTTGGCTTGTTTTGCTTTGACTGTAAATTTAATTGTAAAATATTGTAAGTTTAAAAATAGTTGTGTTGGATTCTCCTTATTCAAATAATGAATACTGTGAAATAATACCTAAATACTAGAAAATAAGTGTTATGCATCAAGTTTCTCCTAATTTATATAAACAGCTCAATTTTTTTCTGTTTTTTACCTGGGCTGTTATTAACATCCTGCTGTTTCTATTTTTGTAATTAAATTGAATGAGTTTAATAATCCTGTTTTTTTTTTTCAGAGTATTACAACAAAGTGAAAATCTTTACAAAAGGAGAAATTTGTTCCAGAGTACTAATTCGGAAGGTGGACCACAAAAATAAAAGAAAAAACTTGTAAATTAAAAATGTTAAAAAAAATTTTGCAAAAATTATATTCAAATCTAAATAAAAAAGATTTTTTTTTATTTTCAATATTATCATAAATAAAAAATGTTAATTCCATTAATTTTTAGACATTTCACTTATATATGGCTTTTGTTGTGTTAATTTTTATAAGTGATAAAAAATCTTAATCTGTATCCTTTTGTATCATTTTTCTCAACATCTTGTTCATGGAGACATTTCACTTATTTATGGCTTTGTTTTCTTAATTTTTATAAGTAATAAAATGTTTTAATCTTTATACTTTTTATCATTTTTCTCAACATTTTGCTGCATGGAGTTAACTGATTTGGAAAGTAATTCTATAAAATTATCATAAAACTGGAATTCTTTTATACATTCAAGCTCAGTTTTAGCAATAAATTGACACTAGCTTACACAAGAATTTTTTTTAAAAAAATTTATAAAAAATGAAATTCTGTAATAACAAAAATTTTAAAAACAGAATATAAAAGTTATTTAAATAAAATTTAGATTAAAATAAAACTATAAAATTTAGATATCATTTTCAAAAAAATGATTTAAAATAAGAGTTAGTAATTCATATTTTTTTAATCTTTATATAAAATTTTTTTATGGCTTTTTTAGCTTATATATGGCTTTTTTAGTTCTTATCTAAAAAGAAGAAAAATATTTTTAATCTTTTTAGATAAGAACTAAAAAAGCACTTAATGATATTTGACAATTACATGGATAACAATTGTCTTTTAGCATCACAAAAATATATTCAGTATTAATTTGATGGATTTCCAAATTAACTTTAACAATATATACCATATTAACATTAATAATGAATTTAATATTTATAGAAATAAATAACCATAACCAGCCCTACGTCGGTGAAAGCGGCTATCGTCGGCCAAACGGCAAAGGGCCGATGGATAACCGTATATGGGCACGTACTGGCAATTACATGGGTCACATGCGGCCAATATGGCATTGATGGCCACCCGGCGTTGGACCAACAACGGACCGTACTGCCGGCCCAGCAGCAATAACGACGACCACTTTATTGACGGAGCCGACGAGGCCAAATAGTGGCGGGCCGCTGCTGGCCAAGACGGCTGACAGCAGTGGCCCGATGGATGCTCGGCATCTTTGTGTTTGCTGGGCTTCTCCTTTTTAGATGCAGTTTTTAATTCCTCATAATTCTCGTTTTAGCTCCTCCTCTTTACACCATTGGTTTTCCAAAGTTCTATAGTACCTCCTATACTTTTATGGGATAGGTCAGAAACCTCTCCCTCTCAATCCCGACTGGTCATATTTACATACAAAAGATATCATAAAACACAAAAGTTCTTAAAATTTTCTCAAGACCACCCATCCATTCCTAAAGGAGAAATTTATTTTTTTATTACACTTGTCTCCTTGTGCAAACTTTTATTACATCCTTTCCTTTATTTTATAACAGCATAACTTAATAGGAAAAGAGGAAACATTCTTAAATTAAAAGTGACAATAAAAATATAAACATCTATTTTCCCAGGGTTTGGTTATGTCGTTATACACTACGACATCAAGTAAAATTTAAAAACAAAAATATGCATTAAAATAAAGTTTATGGAAATAAAAAAAAATAATGTTAATTTTTACCATTATTTTCTTTCAAAATTTAGTTTAAGACAGTGTTTTATTATGATAGAAGATCAAGATAAGTCCTTTTATAAAGAAGTTTTGAACAAATTTACATTTAGTTTTACTTTTGTAACAAAAAAAAATAACTATTAATTAGTACAAAGTGTTTTACAGTTTGTGATATTAATTTTTAGAACGCAAAGAATATATACAGCTAAGATGATTTTAACATCTACAGTCATTAAGGTAAGATAAATGTAGATAAAAAGTTAAGTATCACTGTCATTTCTTAAGCACTTAGCAGCATATTTACAGAAATAGAGAATTTTTCGATACATGTGAAATCTGCTTTTCTTCATTTAATTTTTTTCTGATTTAGACGAGTGTTAAATTAAAAAAACCTTTATCTGAGTCAAATTTTTTTAAAAAAAATAATATTTAACAACTTTTTTAAAAAGAAATAGAGTTTACAAGGACTATATCTTTCATACAGGAAAAATTACAACGCATTAAATTGAAAGATATTTGACAGTTACTTGGAATCATTTGGAAAGTGGCTTCAATAATTTAATCTGCTGGAATCTGCATTCTCTCTCATATTAATTAAAAATTCCAATTTTGTTATCAGATTATTTTTATGAGAAAATATGTTGTCTCTAACGTTGTCTTATCAAAGATTTCAATATTATTGTTATTTCATTTATTAATCATTTATTAGACATTAGTCAAAGCCCGTTGCGCATTTTAAATTCATTCGGCTATATGTGTATATTTCAAAATAGATTGAAATGATTTTACGTCAATTAGAAATAATTTTTAAGTTTATATTTCTGAAACACGAATCTTTTTTAAAGCAAATAATAAAAGATAACCATAAAATTGTGCTTCCATGACAGTACTATAACAAATTATATTTTCAAGGAAGAATACCTCATGTGAATATCTTGTTTGGCCTTATTTTTAATCTGAAGAACTTGAAATACGAAAACTAAAATTGATGCAGCGCATATTTAGTAAATCAGCTTTCATTTTAAGCAATTGCTCCTTTCTTCGACTGAAAAATGATTTACTTCAAGCCAATGACAATATGCCCTCCTAAAATTAATTTCTGTGTACACCATTAGGTGAGTTACATATTTCTGTACATAGAGAAAATACCCATTTTACAATATTTCTCGTTGAGAAAAATTTTAATAATATAATCAAATAACTATATATAAACAAAGATATTTTGCCCAATTTTTTTTGTTTAATTGAGTGTTGTTGACAAATTTTGTATATGTTTTAATCTATTTTGCTTTTACATTTCGAGGTACTTACAAATGGTTTGCATATTATAAGAAATTTTCTCTTTAAAAAATAGAAAATATCATTTTAAAAATAGCATAGCAATTTAGATCAGTAAGAAAATAATTTTTAAGTAAATGAACTGTTTATTAGTAAATTAAAATTTTCCTGAAGAGTTTTTACTATTGCAAATTTATCTAGTTAATCCTTTAGGAAAAAATATATTCTGTGAGGAAATATTCATATCCTCAAAAAACTCATATTCTAAGAAATTATTTTATTAAAATAGAATGTTAAAATTTTCTTATAACCAATATAAAAATAATATTTAAAAATTTAGTACTTTACAAAAAATTTATTTTTGGTAACGTTCAAGACATCCAGCATAATATGCGTGAAGAAAAATAAGCAAATTAAAGATTTTTAATTATTAAATATATTTGTCTTCATAAATTACAGATTTTGTACTGTTATGATATGTCTTTGATTTCTTCAAATTAGATAACTAAAAAATATTTTGTATATTAGTGTGTGTGTACACATTCATTATTCAATTATTTAAATGTTATATACATTTTTAGTTATATAAAATATATATATAAAATTCATATAATATTTGTACAAATTATGTGAAATTATAAAAATATGTTACTCATATAAAGACATTTGCTTAGTTTAAAATTAGATATTTCGAATAGGTGAAGAAAAACGTTTCTTTTAATAGAAATAAAATTGGCTTGATTGTAGGTTTGATTGAAAATGTACAGGGTGTGGTAGGTAAGTAATGAGACTGGCCGCCGTGCGGCGCCCCAGTCGCTCGCAGTGCGGTCTCCACCTGCAGGTCACGTGGTGGGGGATCTGAACTAACAGTAGAACCAGTTCACAGTCGCATCGTAGCTCTGGCGCAGTGAGGGTCGAGCTTCGCGTATTACGTTGTTTGTGTGCCCGTGACACTTGTGAAAACGCCGAAGATAGATCGCTCGATAGAACAGCGGTATGCAATCAAATTTTGCTTTCGCTTGGGCAAAACTGCTTCGGAAACTTTTGCTATGATTACGGAGGCATACAAGGAGGACGCCCTATCAAGAGCTCAAGTGTTCTGGTGGTTTAATGAATTTTAAAACGGGAGGGAATCCGTTGAAGACATGGAACGATCTGGACGCCCTTCAACGAGTCGTGTGGATGAAACGGTGGCCAAAGTGAAAGAACTCCTGGACTCCGATTGTCATTTAAGTCTCAAAATGATCGCCGATGAGGTCTCTGTGAATAAATTTACGGTTCACCAAATTGTTACGCAAGATTTGATGATGAGGAAAGTTTGCGCAAAATTGGTTCCCCGAGAGCTCACCGCCGAACAAAAGCAACGACGAGTGAAGTTCTGCCACAGCCACCATACAGCCCTGACATGAGTCCTCCTGATTTCTTCCTATTTCCGAAGGTAAAAAGATGCCTGAAGGGTCATCGTTTCGACGATATTCCGAACATCCAACGTGCTGTCACGAAGGCACTAACTGGGATAACTCCAACGGACTACAGTGGGGCCTATGAAGCTTGGAAAACGCGCTGGCAACGTTGTGTTGACGCCCAAGGCGAGTACTTTGAAGAATATTAACGTTTTGTACAAATCGGATCAATAAATTTGTTTTTATAGACTGAGTCTCATTACTTATCTACTACACCCTGTATGTCTGGGTGTCTGCTTATTTCTAATAAGCTTTTTATAACAATGTTTTAAAGTAATAATAAAAGTTAATGTTTTCTACCAATCACAAATAATGATTAACGTTGCTTATATAACAAATTAAATTAAATTACATAACGAAAATTATAAGACTTCTCATTAAATTTAAAAGAAAGATTACCTTGACATAGATTTCATTCTGTAAAACATTTGACTTAAACTAAATATTTGAGTACACTTTCAATAATATATTTAAAAACATAAAATCAATTCCTAACAATAGGGCAAACTTAAAATAATGAGGACATTTTATTTAAGAAGATTATAATATAAACATTTGAATTTTCTTTTCCTTAAAATCCTTCAAGGATATTGCTTCAAAAGAAACAAACATAAAAACCAAAATGAATATTTGCAATGATATTTGAAAATACATAAAATAATGAATGTAGAAACTTAAATTGCAGTAGAGAATAAAATCTCTATACTATTTACGAATGTTTAAATATTAATTTAACTTACTTTATTATACATTTTAAAATAATTATTATATATATTTCTAGTATTTAATACTTTTTTCATTATTTAAAAATCATTCTTATAACTTTTTAATGTAAATTTATAGGTATATTCCTATTATAATTATACCCAAAAGTACTAATTCTCTAATAATACAAATGTTCACATTTGAATTTACTTACATGCAAATTAAAATATAAAAAATATTCAACAATAATTTTAATGCTATATTATATAAATTGATTTGTGAATACATTTATCCAACTGAGTTTCTAAATATCAAGATTTATTTGTCTCATGAATACGAGCACGTACTAAGCGATTTGTAGGGAGAAACATTTTTGAGGAATGCATGAAATATGATTTGTTTAATTACTGTGAGTAAATATTTGTTATATACGTTTTGAACAACAAATATACTTTCAAATTGTTCTTTAATTTTCTCACTAAGAAAAAAGTCTCAATAACCAGCTCAAATGACTCAATGTACAATAACTCAGCAATTAACGATAGAATGCTAAACATTAATTATGTTTCTATGGAAATCAGGACGTGTTAATTATACTCCAATGTAACTGTAATTATTAAAAAAGTGAACTCTGAATAAATGCTTTTTCATGTCTTATTTGGTAGACTTTGTTAAATAATCTGATAATTTAACCATTTTGAATTCCATAATTTGCAATAAATTGTGGATATACTGATGATTAATTCTATCAAATCTAAATTTATAAAATAGTTTGTAATAGTGTTAATTAAATGCATGAATTGCTTAAACGATTATTCTTAAGAACATTTAAACATTTCATTAAATGAATTTACTATGAAACGAAGAACAAATAACTATTCATGTAGTGTAAACTACAGCAAGTTGTATGAAGCATTTATTTTTATAAAATAACTATTCAACAAAGGGAAACGGTGAATGCTTTACAGTACTATACAAATTACATATGGTATTCTAACTGTTAGCAGTTCATTCCGATTGTTTTAAAAGGAAAAATTGACGTAGCATTTTCCTAGTAAAAATAATTTTATAAGCCATCTGAGGATAAAATATCCAATTCTTTAGAAAATAAAATAATTCTAGAATGAATTTAACAAAATAAGATACCAGAAACAAAAAATAATTGATTATGGTAGGTTAAAGTGGCAAATTTTATCTATATGATTTAAGATTTTTTCAAAATGGAGGGAATTTTTAAGACATAATTTCTTTAAATATGTTATCGTAAGACTTTCTCTACTTTAAAAATATTTTTATTCAGTTACTGTCAACTAAACAATAGAATATTTGTTTTTAAATTTAGATTTCATTTTCTAATTGTTAAACAGACTTAAAAATAACTATGAGAAAAAAATTTCTTTAACCCCTTGCCAGTGTCACCCGAATTCAGTTCGGGCAATTGCTGCGTGCAGTATTTGTGATGCCCGAACTCAGTTCGGGCAGAAGAAAAATTAACGTTTCTATTTTGTGAAGTCCGAGCTGAGTTCGTTTCTACTTTAGGATACTTAATTCCCTATTTTCCTAATAAATGACACAAGTGGTCCTAGTTTTTTACCAATTCCAACTTTGGTTCTGAAGGTAGTCCATGATTACAAATACACTTATGAGAGGTGTTGTTGAAGTCGATCAATATCTTACAGACTTCCCAGTTGCTAGAAAAGGAGGTAAAAATTAATAATAGAAAATATTTTTCTATCTCCTACACCAGGCGTTATATAAATAACTCCTTTATTTTGCGTACTTCAACAGGAGGTGCGAAAAATATTAACTTCAGAAAATCAATTGTTGAACTAAATGAACCAAATGTTCAACTACCAGGACCAGGGCGTCCTAGTGAAAGCTTACTACGCCTCACAGGTCAACACTTTCCAGAAGACATCCCATCAATGGGGAAAAAATCTATTCCAACCAGGCAGTGTTTTATATGCTGTCGTAAAACCGATGAAGAAGGGAAGAGAATAAGGCATGTGTGTGACAAGAGTTTATTGTAAACAGTGCAATATATAGGCTTTTGAACAGTACCTTTTGTTGGGATATACCATACTGTAAAACATTTGTAAAATTTATGTATTGAAAATCATATTGTTGTGTTTTTATATTATACTAGTTATATTTAACTTCAAAATTTCGTTTAATTTGCTCAAAAAGATGTATGTATAATCAATGTTTTATGTGTAAGTAAAAATTATAAATATAGTAGTTATTGTATTTAAAGCTTTATTTTTGTAATAAAAAATTTTTTTCTAAGTTTTATAATAATATAAAGAATAAAATTAAACAGTCAAAAAAGTTTTCCATTTTTGGTCCATTTTTCTGAAATATATGTCACAGTTAAGGGTTAATATATAAGATTTCACAAATATTTTCAAATTAGAGCTATTCTTAAGTATTTTATTATTTGATAACAGTGGGTAGATATGTATATGCAAGAAACGAAAAATCAAAATGACTAACTTCATTTGCATTTTTATATTTTCCTCTCGTTTATAAGATTAATATGATAAGATTTATTTGAAGTTGAAATTAACTTTTGATAATAATGTGAATATAATATTTAGATACATATTTTATACAGCTTAAAAATAATCAACTAAAAATGTTTGAAAAAATTAATTAAATTTTACTTAACAGTAGGTCTAACTTCATTGCAAGATGAAACTGAATACATGTAAATTACTATATACATTCTTTAACTTCAATATTTACATAAATTGGAGATAGGAATATGATGCGTGATTGTATTTAGATTCATTTAATATATAAACAGTAACAAACATAATACCAATCTATTGTTTTAAAATACACCAATTATTCTTCAAAATAAAAAGTACTAAATACTTCAGTAATTTTCCATTTCATTTCCAACTTTGTTACATTCTGCTTGTTGTGGTGAACTTGGTAATTTTATAAAAGCTCCGAGGAAACCCAGATTCGTTTTTTTAATTAATTAAATGACAAAGATAAATTCAAAACAAAAATACAATAAAACTTAATAATTTATTTTAGTAACTTAATTACAAGAGAAATTTACATTTACAATCAAAACATTCTTCATTAAATAATTGAGATTCTAACATTCTTATTTGTTTTATGACAATTACACATTAATATATCATAACTGAGTGTGACCAGTTAGACGAAGAACGAGAGATCAGACTCACCCCTTTTAGAAGTAGCAGAGTGGTGTCCCCAACGGTCAATGACATTACCGGCTCTCGATCTCGCTTGGCTTGCTCCTTGCTCATGAGCTTTATCTCTTTTCTCTGGTATCTCTCCTCAGACTTTATCGTCTCTTCTTCTGCTCATCTATCGGTCGGACATCTGCAGCTCCATTCTGGAAAGTCGAGGCAGGGCTCCAACTGGACAGGGCAGTTATACTCCGTTTACAACTAGCACTGTTTTAGCTTCTTATTATGCTCAATGAAGATCCAGTCCTCAATTGTGAACTCCTTTTCTATGTCGAGCTTCTCTGGGGCTTCTGTGTGTCTTCTCCGTGTTAGGATGCAGTTTTTAACTCTACATAATTTTCGTCTTAGCTCCTCCTCTTTACAACATTGGTTTTCCAAAGTTCTGTAGTTCCGACTATACTTCTAGGGGGTAGGTCAGAAATCTTTACCCCTCATTCCCGACCGGTCAGATTTACAAATAATACATATCATAAAACAATATACTTTGCTTGCAATTTCCTCCAGATCACTCATCCATTCCGAAAAAAAAAATTATTATTTTATTGCACTTGTTTCATTGTGCCAATTTTTATTACATTCTTTCCTTTATATTATTCCCGCTTAGTTTGAAAGGAAAAGAGAAAACTCTTCATTTTAAAGTGGAATAAAAATACACACACCTATTTTCTCAGGGTTTGGTTATGTCATATTACACTACGACACTGCTCTCAAATATCGCTTTCATTGGGTAAAACAAAATTCTAGAATTCTTTATTTCGCCAACATCCTTTCGGCTCAAAAGAAAGAATAATACTCCACTGTAATGCACAGAATTCTAGCACAATTCCAGTTCATGAACTCTATTACAAGATACAGAATGGAACTCTATACCTTAGAAGTAAATCATTAGTAAAAGATATTTTCAGATGATCCATCCTTATTATTTTTATTTAAGACTCTCAGAAGGAATTAAGGTTTCACATTGTTTCTCATACATAACAATTATTTTTGGCATTTTTCTCATAAAACCAGGCTAACCAGGTTTTTATTAAAATATTGAAAACCTTAATTTTAGAACAGTTTTGAAATATCACAAATTGTCAAAAGTACTTCAAATAGAGCATGGAGAATTTTTATTATTTCGTAATGGCACATTCTTAACAGTTCGCCAACTTTCAATTAATCTCCGCTGTCTCTAATAATGAATGAAAGTTCTTGGGGCTATAAATTGCTTAAAGCCCATTAAACGAAAATTATTTATTGATGTGTGTGTGTGTGTGTGTGTGTGTGTGTGTGTGTGTGTGTGTGTGTGTGTGTGTGTGTGTGTGTGTGTGTGTGTGTGTGTGTGTGTGTGTGTGTGTGTGTGTGTGTGTGTGTGTGTGTGTGTGTGTGTGTGTGTGTGTGTGTGTGCGTGCGTGTGTGTGTGTGTGTGTGTGTGTGTGTGTGTGTGTGTGTGTGTGTGTGTGTGTGTGTGTGTGTGTGTGTGTGTGTGTGTGTGTGTGTGTGTGTGTGTGTGTGTGTGTGTGTGTGTGTGTGTGTGTGTGTGTGTGTGTGTGTGTGTGTGTGTGTGTGTGTGTGTGTGTGTGTGTGTGTGTGTGTGTGTGTGTGTGTGTGTGTGTGTGTGTGTGTGTGTATTTTAGATAACTAAAGGAACTTCAATTAAAGTGTAACTTTTTCTAAATTTATGTTATGTTAAGGCAATATTTACTCTGTATACATCATTGATATATCACTATGCTTGTAAACAGAAAATTAAATCTCGATTTTTGACACGTAACTACACTTGCAGGAGGTAATTCACATAATTTATATATAATTCCTATATCTTCAATTAGGTTATCTAAACATATAAATATTTCTCTGAGTCATATATCATTTCATGTATAATATTATCATACATTATTTATCTGATTAAATATTTATCTAAGTCATACAGTTAGCTTTTTACATTCTCAGCATATTTAGAGTATGAAAGTTTGACCATCTCTATATAATTGTATAAACAATTGATGAGTATTAAACAATAAAGGCTTCTGTTTTTAAATTTGCCCGAATTAGCTCTTGTTTACAAAAAATAATTAACAAACCTGTTTATTAATGAATCTTATGTTTAAATGTTAATTATTAAATAAAAAATATATTTTCAGGTTTCTTATTTATATAAAATTGTTAAAATGAATCTTTGTAGTTATCCTTCATCCAAATTTTAATTTTTCTAAAATTTATATTTTTATTTTTATATTTTAAAATTTATAGTTTTTTGTTTTATTCTTAAGCTAGTATGATTTAATTTTATATAGTTTATTATGTTTTTAACTTATCATTTTTTTAATTCCCACAAAAAAATGAAATCATTTAGTTATGCTCTTTGCTTATTTGTTAACTAAGTTAATTATTGACCTGTAATAATTGATAAAAACAATTATTAGCTTGTATTAATTGACTTAGTTAATTATTACTTATGCTATTTATACATTTATTATAAGAAATAATTAGCCGGGAAAAAAATACTTTACTAACTTAAGCTGACACTCAGGATTTTTAAAATTGTAAATTTGTAAAATCTTTAAATATATATGAGATTTAGTTGTAAATAAAATAATTATTTTTGAACAATTTATATGCCTTAAGAATCTAATCATTCTTTTGATTTCTCTTCATATGGCTATAAATATTCATGATTATCAAATTATTGTTTCAATAATTGTGCTTTTGAAGTTAATAATATATTCATGTTTCAAAATTTCTCTTACGTTAATCTACTCATTGCATTTTTAAAATAGATAATTCCTATCAGAAATTAAAAGAAAAAATATAAATAAAATTTTAGTTTACAAAACATTTTAAGCAACATTACATAAACTCTTGATTTTAGTTTACAAATCTAAAAATTTCTGATGTTTGCCTCAAATATGCATAAATAGACGTTTACCATAAAAAATTGAATGGTTTTTATTTCTCTAAAATGAAATTAAACAGTCAAATATAAAGAGATCTTTCTGTATTTAAATTTTTATATAGTTTAAATATATCCCTTTTATATAGAATAAATAATTTCATATCCAAAATTATAATTTAATTAATCTTGAAATTTATAATTTCACCCTAAAATAAACTAAATTTGTATTTTTGTATATTTCACTTGCTTTATATTTTTATAATTATAATATAAACTGATGAATTTTTTTTTATTTCCCAAGTTTGAATGAACATTGAACATTTGCTTACATTATTACTTTTAAGGAAATCATAAAAGGCACTTAAAAATTAAACAAATTAGATGCAATTTTCTAGCTTTTGGAAGTCATTTGATTATTTTCTATCTTAAAACGTAACACTGAATGGGTATTATAAGTTTCCAAAAATATTTTTGGTATGCTTTCTGCTTAAAAGCTCTAAAATGAAAGTAAATTATTTTTAAGCTCCATTAGTAAAATAATTTTATAAAAATTTTTAATTCTTAAAAGTGATAAAAAATGCTTCATCTGAATTCTTTTCCCAATAATACATAAAGAAAGAATACTAAGTCAAAATACATATACAAATATGTATATATATATATATATATATATATATATATATATATATATATATATATATATATATATATATATATATATATATATATATATATATATATATATGCATATATATATATATATATATATATATATATATATATATATATATATATATATATATATATATATATATATATATATATATATATATATATATATATATATGCATACATACATACATACATAGACTATGCCAACTTCTTATTTTTCATAATGTGATTTCTTATTTCTTCAATTCAAATATTTTTGTGTAGACACCTGTGAATCAATTCTTCTTTCCAGTATTTCAAGAAAATATTTATTTTTTTAATATAAGTTTGAATTGAGTAAAAGGGTTAGTCTGTTATATGTGTAATTGTTGTATGACATCAAAATAATTTTCACTTATTGATTACTAAGGAAACAAAATAATTGTAAATGTTTTTGAAACAAAGAACTGAAAAATGCCTAAAATCAAATTTTGTATTTTTAATATAATCATGCATTTTCTTAAATATTAGTTTTTTAATAATTGGGAAGTAATTTTGACTAGTTCACAATGAAATGAATTACGTTTTATCAAATTTTAATAAATATATTTAGCTTGCAGTTATTAAAGAATTCGTATCAAATTTTACATAATGGTAAAGAGCATAATCCAAACTATGTTAAAAAATCTAGTAGTTATTATTACAGTGATGAATTTCTATCCAATTTTTGCATTAAATTCCATACACTTTTTGTATAATATTAAACATTACTTTTAAATATAGTGAAAATATGGGCAGCATGGTATAGCTAAAATATATCCTTAAAGAAACCTTTATTCTTGATAATATTAATATTTTATAAAAATTAGTTTTCTGAAATATTTAGCAAACTATCAAATAAAGAAAAATGTGAAATCTATATTTTTTAGCATTTCTAGGCTTTATGTCACATTTTCTTTATTATCTAGTATGCTTAGATGATAATTTAAGTTAAATTGATTTTGGAATAAATTTTGCTACAAATAACGAATTCTTATCAGAGAAAAATTAATAATTATATTTGCATATAAAATAGGCACCAACAGCAAATCAAAGAAATTTTAAAGGCATTTGTTAAAATATACACTTTACAAGTAAATAAATTAAAATGAAGGATTTATAAGCTCTTGCTTTCGATTTTGATTATATAATTTTTAAAACTGAGTATACATAAAGAAAATGCATTTTCTTCTTGATGTGCCCTGAAGGCATTTTTGACTTAGATCTAATGTAAATAAAATGCTTTTATTTAGTCAGTTAACAACATGATAAATTTTACAGACATTTCAGATAAACCAACTGTGAAATTTTTATTGCATATCCTTTCATGTTAGTACTCATTTTTAACCTTTGGCGCACATAAATTTTCTAAGACATTTTGAATTTATAATTTTCGTATATTTTAACGCAGAGATTACATTATGATAGAAATGTGTATTTAAAAATAATATTTATATGTAGGTTCTTTGAACATATTATTTACTATCATAGAAAGTGTTATCAGTGTCATATTAGCTTTTTCTTAAATAAATATAAAAATATCAAATTATTATAATTTTTCATGATTATCATGTAAAATTTTATGTGTAAATTTAGCAACTTTTGTTTTTTGCCAGACAAAAATGATGATTTTTAAACCAAGAAGAATATTTTACATTTATTTTCCTTCATACATTTGCATATAAATTGAAATAGTTAAAGTACATTTTTCCTACAAATTTTTAAATTAGAGATTAATCAAAAGCGTTTAAAAATAAAAGAAATTATTCATTGGAAATAAAATGCTACATTTTTTAAAAATCACTGAAAACAAAACGTTTCCCAATTAATTCAACTTTTTTTAACAAACCTCTACCAAAAGCAGATTTTAGTATATTTATTCAATTAATTAACCATTTTAGATAACTATTTAATATATCAAATGTTTTAATACAAACTGAAACTAATGTTATAATAAGATACAGTAAAAATTAAATTTTGCGTAACACACACGAAAACCAGTGAGTTGAGCAGTTAAACAATTCATTGTATGTATCCTACAAAGTGCTATTTAGGCATGGAGTGAAAAGTCAAATGTTTTTTATTAAAAATGTCTATTTTAACAAATAAACGTTCACCTAGTCAAAATAAATTAAAGAAAGAATGCATAATTAAATAAATATACAGAATATAAAGGATCTGTTCAAGAAGAACTTGTGTGATATAGGAACAACTCTACTGTTGTAAGTCTATCAAAAGTACCTTATAAGATTTCACAAATAGATTGGCATCCAAAATAAAATATAAAAAAGTAACGGCTCTTTACTTTATTTTATATTCTTTATGAATTATTAATACTGTATCCGTGAATTATTCTTCAGACAGGACTTAAATGACAAGACACTTATAAATTGGATAAAAACTCAAAATGTACAATGATAATTGCTGTTGCACCAGTATGCTTACCTGTATGTAGCCCTGAGTTGGGCTTAACCAATTAGATAGAAGCTGACGATAAAAAAATGGTAAGTGTGTAGGAACTATTTAAGCAAAAATATCGGAATGTTGCTGACTATATTATTTATTTTTCTGTTAGCTTAGTGAATGCAATTATTGTCTCTTGCAATTATTTTCGTATTACTCATTGTGACATAATAATTTCATAATGCAATTGTGAATGTACAATTCTAAGGTAGACAATTTTCTGATGTTTAGAATAAGAATAATCCCATTTTCAAAAGAGTTAAAATGCAAAACATATAAAAATTAATTTACGTTATTAATAACGATAAGCTAAACATTATTTTACTCACGCATATACATAATTAATTGTTCAAATTATATTTATTTGCTAATAAATTTGAATTTTTAATTATTCTTACCTCTTAAATTATTTTTTATCATAGTGAAAAACAAATAAAATTATTAGAAAACTTAAGTAATCTTTTATCCGGATGAAATGAAATCTATTATTTGCATTCATAGAGGAACAGTCAGTCATCTATGTGATTAGGACTACATATTTTGCTAGTGAAAATCTAAAAGTCAGTCATCTATGATAAGAACTACATATTATGCTAGTTATCAATTAAAAAAGAATTTAACAACGAAACAATTATTTATAGTCTTATCTAGCTTTACTTATTGCAATTATATATCATTTGTTTTTTTTTTTTCACTTTTTTTCTCTTTTGGAAAGTATATTATGTCCTAATTCATTATTTTATCTTATTGGCATCATGTTAATATCCATTTAAAAGGAATGATATTTTGAAAGTGTGTGTACACATATTTTATACGTTTGCTAACAATTATCGAATTAATAAAAAATATTTCTTTCTGAAGCAAATGAAAACAAATCTATTAAAATTGGTACTTACTGAGGAAATTTTGGAAAACTCAGCGCGTTGTAATTAATTTTATTAACTAATATTAAGTATAATATAATCAGGATAATCATAACATTAATTATTTTAGAATACATTTTCATTACCATATTGCATCCAAATGTTTACAAGTACATTATATCAAAATACCTTTATATTTAATAGAATTTTTATTTCCATGTAAATTAATACATCACAAAGAGTTTCTGAATACATGAGAAATTCTTGTATTATATAAAAAAACATATATACTAGCATGAACATATTTTTTAAAAATGTCTTCACAAATAATAAGAAATGTTTTTATATAGGACAAAATATTCTAATAATGTTTTTAAAAAATATTTTACATAAGAACTTTAAAATATAGAGGTAATATTTCTAAATGGTGATTGAGTTATTGTATAATGGAGTTTTATTTGAAATGCGGGTCTCGTGCTGAGCACAAGCGAGTAAATTAGGCTTGCATAATAAACTCTGTGAGCTTTATATATTCACACAAGTTTCCATGTGGTAAGTAAAATAACGCATATTTTATTTATATTCTTGGAATACTGCCTTATGTTCCACCTGCCTTTCTGTTTTATTTAAATGCGAATTATTGTGATAAAGTCTGGAAAAATACTATCTCATCTTAATGCTTCATAAAAGCTTTATTACATCTGAGAAAAAAATAAGTCAAATAAGGTTATAAAACTTGTTTGAGATTAAAATGTGGTCTTATAAAATTTTGTATTTAATTTTCTCATTCTATTTTTATGTTATTCTTTAGTAATCCAAGCTACACATAGATAATCGATTCTTCCATGTGTAATTTTTTAAAAGAATTTTATTTTAAACGACATTTTAATAATAAATAGCTGGATAAATTGATAAATTTGATATATTATATTGATAAATTTGATATATTATATGTATGATAAATTTACAAATATTTTGACTCAAACTGTAACAGATTTTATTCATATTATTGAACATTTAAGATAATTCATAAATAGTTTTTAAAAAATTATTAGTCTGAAATTCAAAAATAGAAATTTTAATGTGATACACGCATACTGTATCTAAATCAACTAACTATTTTCAGAAAGGAAGAATCGAAAATTTCGGTCTTTATTACAAAATTCAATTTAATAGAATTGAATTTTGTAATATCGCCCTATGCATTGTAAGATCTACTGAATAACTGTACAAGTTTTCTATGGAAAATATGTACAGTTATTTAGTTCGTCAAATAAATGCAAATAAGCCTCAATGAGATTCTGCACTGATGTACTAAACTCAAACACAACAAAAATGTTTTGTCATAACTCCGTAAAAAATCCTTTGACAGACATAAAATTCAGAAATAAGATACAGAAAATTGTATTTAAGCAATGAAGAAAGCATAGTTGTGCGCAAAAATGAATACAATGCGTACAGTAAGAAATCAAACAAAAATGGGTTTATTGAACTTATAGTATTATTATACATGATTGTCTATACGAGTAGGAGAAATATAATGCAGATGTTTCTTAGAATGTACTATACCCTTGGATTACTTCAATGATAAATTTGCACTGTATTTCGATACACACTATCAGAAATATCAGATTGTCCAACAGTTCTTGAGATAAGAATGCCCATTCCTCAATCACCATCTGTTTTGGTTGTTGAGTGCTCTCTAGAGGATATTATCATGTCTTTCAAAAGCACACATGTCCTAGGATCATCATGTCTTTCAAAAGCACACATGTCCTAGGATCATCATGTCTTTCAAAAGCACACATGTCCTAAGATCATCATGTCTTTACAAAGCACCTTATACATGTCCTATGATCATCATGTCTTTCCAAAACACCCTACACATGTCTTATGATTTAAATCAAGAGGGAATGCTGGCCAATGCAGTCAAATTAAATATTTCCTTCCTAGAAGCTACTGAACAATAGAAATCAGGTGTAATCGTGGATTGTCATCCATAAAACAAAGTCTATTCTGAAAACACCTCCCAACAGACACATATGGGGAACCATCGCCTCCATATAATAGCGGTTTAGGTTACAGAATCTTCAGGAAGAACATCGAACTCATTCCGCTCATTCAACATCCCTTCATAAATGACAACTTAGGGACCACAGTAATGTTTATTTTCTGAGATGTTACTGGGTAAAAAATGTGTCTCAACCTCACTTCAAATCAACTGGCTTTCGGAATCACTAGTGGTACTGAAACGACTCTTATCTTTGAATAGGACACGATTCAAATGATGAGATTATGAGTTTCTGTGCTCCTTGTGTAATCACACTAAGGTATAGTGCCGTTAGCCAACTTTCTAAGGAATGCAGTGTTCAAGACGGCGGATGATAAGCTACATTATTTTAAAGTATCTGAATACAGTAAATTGAACACTAGTCTCCCAGCTGATGTAAGTATTTTGACTGGTTCAGGCTCTTTTGGCTTTAAGGAGGATATATCAGTTATCCACTGTACTTGTGTTCCTAGATTTCTAAAGTTATATTATGACTTATTAGTTGTTTTACATATTTGTTTTTACAAAATTTCTTAATATCCTTAACCACCTTACAATGCAATAGATTCATTGAACTTTTTTCTACAAAAAATAAAGCTATGCGTTGAGTTGAGATGCTCTTATATGATTTCAATTTAAAAAATAGCAAATTTTTACGCGATAAAATTACGTAGTTTGATGATAACAATAAAAGAGAAAAGCTTTTCTTATAAATATTTGTGTACTTTAAATTTATCATAATATCCCACTAAAGATTAAAGTAAAAAATAGATTAAAAGCCTTGTGGTATGAAAAAGAATTAAATCTATCATTTTAAGCGATATTAAATTTAATCATTTTGTCATTTTTAAAATTCTATTCCAGTTTGGATACATATGTTGTTTGCCTTAAGAATACTGTATGTCAGCCATTTTCTAGCATATGTGACTTAAATCTTGTTGTGGTGGTGATATTCGGTAGTTTTAGAAAAACTCCGAGGAAAACCCAGTTTCATTTTTAATAATTGAATGACTGAGACAAAGATTCAAAACAAATATAATAAAACTTAATAATTTATTTTAGCAACTTAATAACAAGAGAAATTTGCAATTAAATCATTCTCGATTAAATCATTGATGAAATTCAAACCTTAAAATGTGAAATTTACACAATAATATATCATAACTGAGTATCACCAGGAACGAGAGATCAGGCTCACCACTTTTGGAAGTAGTATTGGATTGTCTCCAAACGTCAATGGCTTCGATGGTCTCTGGTGTCGATGATTCTCTTTTCTCATCCACTTTCAGTCCTCTACTCGGCATCTTCGCTTTCCATTTCCATCCATTGACATTTCAACATCTCACTTGATTTACTGTTCAGCATCGCCTGGTTTACTCATTCCTCATGAGCTTTCTCTTTTTCTCTGCTATCTCTCATCAGAATTTGTCGGACATCCTTGGCTCCATTCAGGAAAGTAAAGACAGGGCTTCTACTGGACAATATAGTTGTACTCCGTTTACCTCTTAAATCCTTTTAGCTTCTCTCATTTTGCTCAATGAGGATCCAATCTCAAATCCTAGACTCCTTTTCTTTGTGAATCTTCTGTGTCTTCTCCTTTTTACATGCAGTTTTCAATTCTTTATAATTCTCATTTTGGCTCCTCCTCTTTACACCATCGGTTCTCTAAAGTTCTATAGTACCTCCTATACTTCAATGGATTAGGTCAGAAATTTCTCCCCCTCAATCTTGACTGGTCATATTTGCATATAAAAGGTATCATAAAACACAAACGTTCTTCAAATTTTCTCAAGACTACCCATCTATTCCAAAAGGAAAAATTTATTCTTTTATTACACTTGTCTCATTTTCTTTATTTTCTAACAGTATAGTTTGAAAAGAAAAGAAGAAAAACTCTTAAATTTAAAGTGACAATAAAAATATAAAAATCTGTTTACACAGGTTTGGTTATGTCGTTTTACACTACGACACTTGTTAAAATGCGTATCATCTAATAATGCATAATCTAATATGTGTGAGTTGCACTATTAACAAATTTTACTTTTGCGACTCTCAGAAATAAGATTAAGTTGTAGCAAATAAATAATAGAGTACATACCAGAACATTTTATTTCAATTTATTACCATAAATTTCGTAAAATTTTAGCTTTTAAGTATAAGAAAAAAAAATTTCTACTGATTACTTAAATCAAATTCTTAATTTGATTTTACATTTTTTTTTCAATTTCTCGTTACAACATCATTAGATACATTTTAGTTTACCTTACATTTATAAACTGTAAAACCTTACATATTTAATAGAAAGGTTACAAATTTAACTCAATTCAAGTAAAGATGAATACCAACCCTTTGAAGTGATTTTTCAAGAATAAATTGACTTTTAAATTAGTTTCAGAGAATCTAGATCGTGCAGATGATATGAATGACACAATAGAAAAAGCTTCTTACAGCGAAAATTTATGAGGAAGCATTCTTTTTTCACCCGCCTCTAAATCAATGTTAGTTTCTCTATCCAAGTTTTTGAAGATGACTTTGAAGTGTATTTTATGAAAAATCGATGTTTATTATCTCTTTCTTTAATCCTATAAAAATGTTTTAAGAAATTGCTTTTTTACTTGCATCATATCTATCTTAAAAAGTATCCCTACGTCATTATGTCTTCTATACAAATATATTTCTAAATACTGAGAATGTAAAATTTATAAATTTTAATAATATTAACTAGTTTGTTTGATTCAAGAGTTTTATCTATTCAATGAAACTATATAAAGAGTTCTTTTGTTTTAGAAAACAAATTGCTTTTGTAAAAACTTGCTTTTGTCAAAAATTCCAATTAAAGTAAACATTAATTTAATCGTATTTCAAAAAATATGATGCTGTGATAATATTCTTAACTTTTTAATTAATTTCTTTGAAATTGATTCACTTCTGAGGTTATTTTAATAAAAACTAAGAATTACTAGTTCCAAAAAATTTAATTTTGTTGCTTCATGAGTTAATCTAATTTATATTTGAATAGTATTATTGCTCAAACTTTTTTACAACACTTATAGGCTTTGGTCATATTAATGATTGTGTAATGCATGTATAAAACTTGTCTGATGAACTCAACTCTTTTACTATATTCTATTTATAAAATTTCTTCAAAACTTTTAACACAACTTAATTTCAAGAAAAACTCTGTAATTAGTATATTTTATTATTTGTTTGCCGCTTAATGGTCATTTTTTGCACACAAGGGCTAGTTAGATCGGGACCTAGGATTTAAAGTGAATTCCGAACCACAATAAACATCCATGCCCAAGGTGGATTCGAACCCATGAACTGTTGAACCGAAGGCAAGAGCGCTAACAATTCGGCTGCCAGCTCAGCAGTACATTTTATTACAGATATTAAATTGTCAATGGATTAGATAACCCCTACAAACGACTTCTTACTTACTATTTAATTACTGAAACAAATGATTACATTATTACATTCAGAATAACAGAAGAAAATACTATTTATCATCTAAATATACCTTTATGAACTACATTCAATATTGTGCAATAAGAAGTATAAGAACTGAGAGCCATAAAAGGGAAGATATTAATCAAAAGCACCAAGGCCGCAAAATAAAAGAATTCTGAAATTTTACATGCTGATTCGTGGGAGGAAATTGGTAGTTAACTTCCTTGAGAAACATGGATATACAAAATGTCCGTCTTGAAAGAATTCAATATGAACGTTAAAAAAAAACTTTGCAACATTTTTTATGCTAACGGATTATTTATCTTCAGCGAACCTAAAACGAAATTTTTAGTAACAGTTACTTTTTAACGTGCAGAATAAAAAATTATTTCTTATTTAATAGTTTTACAAGCAAATATAAAACAAAAAATCGAATTAAAAGTTTCGAATACTTTTAAATTTTACTGCATAAGACATATATTATGTAATTACTTATTTGATAAATAAAAAATTTCAAAAATTCATTTTTTACCAGCAAAATTTATAAAATTAGGTCGAAAACAACTAACACAAAGTAAATCTATAATCCGAAAGCATGAAAATCTAGCAATGCAAGATAATGAAGGAAAAGGGATATTTAATACATTTTTTTTAATAATTTAACATCAATTTAACAACGTGAAGGAAAATTTATTTTGTTTCGTAACTTAATTATAATCATATTACATCAGTTAACTAGAGTAAAGAAATAGAAATAGAAACATTACGAAAGTTCGGCTGCACTGTAGCAATAAAACTACAAAAATATGATCATTCTTAAAAATTATTAATAAGTGCATTAATTTAAAAATATATAGTTTGACACTTAACTTTTTAGTTTTCTTCAATTAGATATTTAGTATTTATACAAGACCTTTTTTTGTGAAAAATGAATATTTTATTTCATAAAATATTTATATGAAAAATTTTTATGAAATAAAATATTCATTACAGTTTAAAGCTACTCCGTAATAACATATTTTCATTGTCATGTATAACATATTTTCACTGTCATGTATAACATATTTTCATTGTCATGTATAAATTTGTCATGTATAAAACTGGATGTTTCCAGTTTAGAATAAAAGTATATCTTTTAAAAATCGAGTATATACTTTTATTCAGTATTAAATATCCTTTATAGATAATGTATTGCTTTCCATTTTACAAATTTATAATAATTCTTGTCTTTACATAATAATATTATATAAGAAAAATAATAAGCATTATTAAAACAAAATTTCTTATTTTTTATATAAGGAAAATATTAATTATTATTCTGTTAAATCAAATAATGACAATTGTTAGCAAAATTTATTGAATAACAGAACTTTAGGATTATGTTATCCAAATGTCAAAATACATATCAATAGACGAATCGTATAATGTTGCATTTTCTTACATAGATGATAATATGATAGCAAATGCAAGGTAAGGTTATTCATTTAATCCTCGGAGCAAAAAGATATCAATATCATCCATGATTGTTGGTTACACAAGCAAATAATTTGGGGTTCATGGAATATACAATACTATTGGAATGTTGGGCAGATTATTTATCATATACTCCTCCTCTCATGTTTGACAGTTTTGTTTTGGATTTGATCTAGAGAAGGTATACGTTGTAAAGATCTGTAATTTTATTTTTACTAGAACCAATTATATATTCTGCTCAAAATAACTAAAGAATATTGTAAATATTTTATAAAATAATGAAATAAGAAATTTCTTGCAAATAATGGAAGAAGATAACCACAAATGCAGTTTTTTGTCATTTTCAAACTTTGGAGAATGCAAGTTTTGAGTTTGACATCGCAGACGACTCTTAAGCAGCAGCGAACGAGATTTGACTTTCAACATAATCTAAAAAAAGTGAAAAAGTATGATCGATATTCAGTAAGCTGTCGTTGTTTCGTCTCAATGAGTTTATTTAAAGGATACAGAAGTTTGAAGAGTTATTAACTGGTTTGAGAGGGAACAAACATAATCCGAATTTGTATAAGCCTTTAAAATTTCCCAAAGCATAATTTCCAGGATCTAAAATTGCTTTTTTAAGACTGGAAATTCAGACCGAAAAATAGAGTAAGATAAAGGTTGTGATAAATGTGCTATTATTATTATAAACAAAGCAACTAATTTTATCGAAACGAATTCTAAAATAAAGCGTTAGAAGCAATTCATAAAGTATCCAAATTATAATTTACTTAACTATTCATCTACAGAAAATATTGCTTAAATATTTTTATCTCCTAAAGCTAATAGGTTTTATGACATCTGAGAGTCTGGAGTTAAATCCTTCAAATATCATTTGAAAAGATTCGTTAGAAAGATGATATTGATTTCAGAAGAATTATAAATACCATTTGAACTCAAACTGGAAGTAGTTCTAATTTCTTTACCTTCGGGTGCTAATGATTTTGAAGCATTGACTAAAGATCATTTCTTAATTGGATGCTTATTTTAGGGACTAGAATCATTAAATAAGCATAAAAAACACATATCTCTCAATCACTCAGACTGTTGAATTAGCATGGAAAAATTATATCGAGGTCAACTGAATCATTTACAAAAAATAACAAAATGTCTTAATAAGTACAAAATATATCTATTGATGATTTCACTTTGTAAAAAGAAAATTTTCCACTTTATAAATGGGTACTTTGTCTATTCAAAAAGTTGTATCAGTATTAGATAGTTACAATTTTAAAAACTGTTCTTAGAACTTTTATAAGTTATATCTTTGATTTGCATTTCATCATTAGATAATAAATTTTCATCTTATTTACTAAGCATATTATTTTATTTTGAATTGTAACTCAGTTGTAAATAATTATTGAATTCCTTATAAATTTTATTTTATTGGTATGTATCGATATAATATTTCACTGCATTCTATTTATACTAAAATTTGTGTATCATAGTACTAATTTGTGGAATTTTAGTACAAAATTTAAACGCAAAAAGAATGTTGGTACCAGGTTTCCATGTTGGATAGATTGATTTTCCTATTCTCCTCTTCTCTGGTTTTGCAGTTTTTTTTTTATTTGATCTGTTGAGCATGAACGTTGGGGAACTTCGCAATTTGAAATTTAATGTAATCAATTATAGTATTCTAAATTATTGATCCATTGAACGGTAAATTTTTAGAATTCCTTTATTTTATAGAACTGATTATAGTATCTCGAACACTTGTACCTCTGTTGATCTAATGGTCACAAACGTTATTTTATTGTTTATTTAACACAATGCATTATCATGAATATTTGTAACTGTTTAATTAGTTATCTTTAAAATTTAAATACAATCCTCTCACAGCAGCTCACATTAAACTGTTAAAGCTTCTTGGAGTTAGGTACAGGGAGTTTGCTAATGTCAACTGTCAACAATCTTCCCATTGATAAAATAGTTGATTACGACCTATGTGCTTACAGCGAAACAAATATTATTTTGTGCTCGTAAAAAGATTTTTGCCATATATCAGATAATCAACAGATTTGTTGATATTGTGAGATTATTGAAGATGTTTTTCCAAACTTTTCCATCCTTTCCAAGGTCCTTTTTCCAACTTTTCCAAGGTTTTATAATTTTGCTTAACACTCGAATAATGATTTATCTTTCCAATATTATAAGTATTATTGGAAAACTGCTAGTGACAGAATACTCATAAATTATACTTGGATAGCTGAATATTACAGTCAGTATCTCATGTATCAAGCATCGTCAATATATCTGCAAGTCATAAGAATGCTTTAAACAGATACTTAAGAAGACTAGATATAAGATATTCTACATTTGTATTTTCTACTTTTTGCTATAAGACATTCTAAGAAATAAAAATTTGACCATGGTTTTGCTGTCTTTACACCACTAAGTATTTACTGTCAATACAGAAAGAAAAGTGAAATTTTTTGTAAAAAATTACATTTCCCTAATTAGATAATGTCTTATTTATAGACCTAAAGCTACATGGGGCTGCATATGAAGACGAACTCTTTCAATGAAATTAAAATTCTTCATGACAACAATGCAGGGCTGCTAAATCTTCTAATAATGTTACAGTATCTTGAAGTCAATTGATCAATAATTTCAAGATCATTCTTGTGAAAAACATGTATAATATATATATATATATATATATATATATATATATATATATATATATATATATATATATATATATATATATATATATATATATATATTGTACCGAGCTTCACGGGTTCGTGTTGATTGAGAGTTGAATAAAGCAACCACTTAATGAACACAAGACTTTTATTCGTAAAAAACTTCACTAGATAAACGAAATTCCCGCTGTAACAATCACAATTATACAGCTACAATTCGTCAGATATAATAAGAAATAGCTTCCAATCACAGGTCTCAAATACCTCAGACAGAGAACAACTAGCAGTCACAACTAATCGTCTTCACTCACTGACTGTCTTCACAAAACTATACTACTTCCATGTCGGGCTGCGGTATTTATACCTGACTTGGCGGAGAAATCTACCAATTTCGCCAAGGTTCTGGAAGCTTCTAGGCTATCTCGAAAAATATTGGTCCTAGAGCTTAGGTGATGGATGTTTCCAGAAGTATCGATTTCTCGCCAAGTCGCCAAGAATCTCGCCAACCGTCGCCAAGTCGCCAAGAATCTCGCCAACTGTCGCCAAGTCGCCAAATCATTAGGAAATCCGCTTTTAAACTACAACACGTCTAAATACCGCAATTTTTGCCCAAAATGTGAGAATTTCTGATCTGTCTGAGATATTTTAAGACAAATATAATCATTATTTATAAATTTGTAACATTGCCCCCTCTCAAGGACTGCACGTCCCGGGCAGTACAATCCCCTGATAGGAGGCCAAATTTAATATAAAAGAATTTACATTTCAAGAGGATACAGAGCACATTACATACACAAGCAACTAAAAATACAAGAAAATAGAAAAGATTAAAATTATCTATACTATTTACAAAGAGACCATGGTCTACTAATTTTTACTCTACATTACGATAAGGAGCTAATCTATCATAATGTACTACCTTTGGTTTTGAAGAAGATGATTTTCTTATACGAACCACGACGTCGTTCAGTCTTTTTAGGACTGTGTAGGGACCTTCCCAGTTGGCTTGCAACTTTGGAGAAAGTCCTTTACGTCGAATCGGGTTCCACAACCAAACTTTGTCACCTTCTTGAAATTCATGTCCTGTCGCTCTTGTGTCATACCTTGTCTTCATTCTTTCGGTCGTCAGGTTGATTCGGTCTCGAGCGAAGTTATGGACATCTTCAAGACGTGCCTGAAGGTCTCGAAGGTATTCCTCTGGCGATGAAGATGTATCCGGTGGACGACCAAACTGAAGATCACAAGGGAGACGAAGTTCGCGACCAAAGAGCATCTGTGAAGGAGTATATCCGGTAGTCTCATGGACAGCACTGCGATATGCAAGCAGAAACAGCGGTAGCTTCAAATCCCAATCTTGCTGATTTCTGGAAACCATAAGTGAAAGGTTATTCAAGATGGTTCTGTTAAACCTCTCTACCATGCCATCCGATTGTGGGTGTAGTGGCGTGGTCTGCGTCTTGTCTATTCCGAGAATTTGACACATTCCTTTAAACACAACAGAGGTGAAATTTGTCCCTTGATCAGAATGAATTTGTAAGGGTGTGCCGAATCTGGAAACCCATTGCTGCACTAGAACCTCGGCTACTGTAGTCGCCTCTTGATCGGGGATTGCAAACGCTTCAGGCCACTTAGTAAAGTAGTCCATGACAACTAGTATGTATTTGTTGCCATTTGAAGATCGTGGTAAAGGACCCAAAATGTCTAATGCTATTCGCTCAAAAGGTGCTCCTACGTTGTACCGTTGCAACCTTCCTCGGCTACGTTTCTTTGGTCCCTTACGTGCCGCACAGTCATCACAAGATTGACACCATTTCTCTACATCTTGTCTAGTTTTGCTCCAATAGAAGCGTTCTCGAACTTTCTGTAGAGTTTTCATTACTCCAAAGTGGCCTCCAGTTGAGCTACTATGCAATTCTTTCAAAACATCTGAAATTCTTGATTTTGGAAGAACAAGCTGCCATTTGCAATTACGTCCATCATCGGACTCCCATTTCCTGTATAAGACACCATTTCTTATATGGAGTGAGTCCCAAAGAGCCCAATATTGTTTAGTAGCAGGACTGTAGGTGGAGATATCCTGCCAACTTGGTTTCATACTGGAAGATTCTTTTAATTCTAAAATTGGATTTATATCTGGGTCTTCTTTTTGGGCTTTTCTAAGTTCTTTATCACTCCATGGGTCTGGTTTCAATGGAGGTGAAACAGTAACTTGGCGTACCGAAGGATTTACTAACTGATAGTTCTTCTCTACTCTAGAACAATATCGGCAGCTTTCATTACACGGTTTCCTTGATAATGCATCAGTATTTCTTTGAAGAGTTTCTTTGCGTTGACGTATTTCCATTTTAGAAATTCCACCATCTTTTGTTTTCGGACAGTATCTACGGACGTGTCCGACTCCACCGCAAGTCCAACACTGAATTTTTGTGTTTCTGCCACCTTTACTCAATTCTAAGCTACGCAATTTTCGCTGCAGATCTTCAATTTGCTTTCTTAGATCATAGTTCGTATCAGTAGCAGAGACGGCTCTGATGTAGTGCTGGTCTTTACGCGTGGCTTGCTGGGCAGCCTCTATCTTATGTGCGTAGACTAGGGCAGATCCGATATCTTTGACATCGGCGAGTCTAAGTGTTTTCTGTATCTCCGGATCCCGCACACTATCGATGAAGTGATGGAGGGCCAAATCTTGACGTATCTCAGCTGGGCAGTCCGAAAATGCTAGATGGGAAAGTCGCTGAATATCGGCAGCCAATTCTTGCAGACTTTCACCCGCCTTTTGATAGCGGGACTTTAATTGTAGTCTGCTATATTCTTTAGTGCACTTATCTCCAAACCGCAGCTCAAGCGCACTCGATAGGGCTTGGAAATCATGCCTCTGCTCCTCCGGAAGCGTCTCGAGGATGTCAGCCGCGTCTCCTCTTAAAGAAGCCGCCAGGTGAAAAGCTTGGGCTCGGGGATTCCATCCATTAGCTTCCGCTACCATCATAAACTGGGTCTTGTATACTTGCCAGGATGATTTCCCATCAAATGTTGAGAGTTTAATATTGGCTAGGGAAGGCACAAATGCCACGTTGGGTTCCTCATGTCTGTTTGACATTTGTTTCTTCAAGCTTTCAATCTCCTTATTGATATTGTCTAATGCTTCTTCCACGTTTTCTTCTATCTCCAGAACTTTAGTTTCTACTGAAGTTACCTTATCTTCCATTGCATTCATCTTCTCCTGAATGATGTTGGAGAATTCTTCTTTAACACTTACAATGTCCTTCTTAAGTTCCTTTTTTAGCTCCTCCTGTCCAGCTTTCATCTCTTCCTGTCCAGATTTTATCTCTTTCATCATCTCGGTTTTAATCTCTTCTTGTCCAGCTTTCATCTCTTCTTGTCTAGCTTTCATCTCTTCTTGTCCAGCTTTCATCTCCTCCTGTCCAGATTTTATCTCTTTCATCATCTCGGTTTTAATCTCTTCTTGTCCAGCTTTCATCTCTTCTTGTCTAGCTTTCATCTCTTCTTGTCCAGCTTTCATCTCAGCTATCTGCTCCGCTAATTTTTCGAGAAGACTTTTCATTAAATCCATATCCATTTTTCTTGTGACACGCTGCATCAACTCTTCAACCCCGATTCTGACACCAGTTGTACCGAGCTTCACCGGGTTCGTGTTGATTGAGAGTTGAATAAAGCAACCACTTAATGAACACAAGACTTTTATTCGTAAAAATCTTCACTAGATAAACGAAATTCCCGCTGTAACAATCACAATTATACAGCTACAATTCGTCAGATATAATAAGAAATAGCTTCCAATCACAGGTCTCAAATACCTCAGACAGAGAACAACTAGCAGTCACAACTAATCGTATTCACTCACTGACTGTCTTCACAAAACTATACTATTCCATGTCGGGCTGCGGTATTTATACCTGACTTGGCGGAGAAATCTACCAATTTCGCCAAGGTTCTGGAAGCTTCTAGGCTATCTCGAAAAATATTGGTCCTAGAGCTTAGGTGATGGATGTTTCCAGAAGTATCGATTTCTCGCCAAGTCGCCAAGAATCTCGCCAACCGTCGCCAAGTCGCCAAGAATCTCGCCAACTGTCGCCAAGTCGCCAAATCATTAGGAAATCCGCTTTTAAACTACAACACGTCTAAATACCGCAATTTTTGCCCAAAATGTGAGAATTTCTGATCTGTCTGAGATATTTTAAGATAAATATAATCATTATTTATAAATTTGTAACAATATATATATATATATATATATATATATATATATATATATATATATATATATATATATATATATATATATATATATATATATATATATATATATATATATATATATTGTTACATTATTTTACATAATTTATTCTGGAAGACTCTGTTTATAGCTCAGAAAAAAATTTTTGGAATAAATACGAAGACGCATTTTCATTACAATAAAGATATTAAGATATTTAATCTATTTAATTAGCTGAAGCTTTAATCTTAAAAGTAATAAGAGATTAAAAATGCACCATATATTTGGTTTCCTTATTGCTTAGTATATTGCATTTTATCACCGGTGAAATGTGCTTTGCAAATTCTAACTGATAACAATCATTACCAACAATGTATGTTTAATATAGCTAAGCAGGAGAGGTAGCGAAATCTTTTAGTATGTCCATTCTTCAAATTAATTAAGGTTAATGTAAAATGATTTGCTTGTAACATGTATTACCTCTTTCAATGCTCTGAAATTTATAAGCAGTGAAAAAGTGCTTGATATCATAAGCAAATATATTTTAATAAAAGATTGCATAGTGAAAATAAATATTCCTTTTAAAGTAAAATTTATGACAAGATTAAAAAATCTTAACATTATTGCTTGCTAAAACATACAAATTATTTTTTTTGCTATAGATTGTAAGATTTTAAAGGAAATTTTTAAAATACTGTTATAGTGTTTGTTTGTTCTTTGGAGGATTGAATTTAAGTAATATTTTATCTTGCCAGACTATTATATTCAACATGTTTTAAGCTAACATAATTCTGTCATGGGAGCTTTCAATTCCTATGAGTGACATCAATAATATTCCTTGTAAACATGGCAAGAAGATTTAAGCTATCTTGGTGTTCATATTTTTCATTTTTAAGCACACTATTAAGCGAAATAAGTGCTTGCGATACGATATCTTCTCCTGTTATTCTTAAAATAAAAATATTATTATGCTTGAAAGTTTCATGTTTTTTTAATGCATAAGAATTTTCAATGACTGGCATGAAATTTTAGTAGCTTTAAGAAGGAAATTAATTTGCAAATATTTCACATTAATAATAATAATAAGATATTTATAATATAAATGCAATTATTGTTTCAAATCAAAAATTAATATTCACTTGTTTGTTGAAATTTAGTATCCCATACAACTAAAGCTCAAAATAAGTTCTAAAAAAATAATTGCTTAATTTGTAAAATATTATTATAGAGGAAAGATGATATTATAGATAAAATAAATAAAGGAAATAATTTAACATTGGTAAAAATTTTTCATCTGATTTTCACAGTTATTCATTTGTTTTTACTTTCAAATATAGTTTCAAGCATATTTGCTTAAAAGTAATTGGAAATTACAATCAGAGAATGATTGTAATATTTTTTAATTAATTAGAAATGATAGTATTTTTTGTGAATAAAACAAATTAATACCTTCTCTAAAACTCGCTTTAATATGCAAAAATGTATTTCTTCTTTAATAAATATATGTGAAAGAAAACTCATAAATTAAGTAACAAACATTTCTTAAATATAATTTAAAATAGATATTAAGTTACCGAACCATACATTTGTCTTTATAGAGGAAAACTCTACTTTTTATTTTTAAAACATGAAAGCTTATTTTTAAAACAAGTAATTTTGAAATAAATTTTCCTTACCTTTGTGTTCCTTTTCTTTATATTTTATTCAACTAAATGATTGTTACTGTAATCAATTTAAGTTTAAGAAAATAGTGTTATTTAATATCTAAGAAAATAAAGAGATGCTGCAATTCAGGAATCAAGGAATTCAAATTAATATTATATTACACTTCATATTTTTAACTTCTTTACTTATAAATTATTGTCATTTTCGTTATTTTTATTGAGAAAGAAATTCAATTCTCATAAAACCTTATACTTCTCAAGTAATTTACGAATAACATTTTGAAATCATGAAACATTTCCTTGCTTATAACAATGTTAAAAAAAACAATTCTTAAATGAAATAATACTTTTAATCAAATATATTAAACATTAAAAAATTTTCTTTTACAAATTAATTAATTATAAACGAAGATTGAGTGAATAACTTTTAAAATTTTATATTTTTTATGATAATAATTAAGCACATTATTTTTAATTTTATAGAGTTAAAGTATAAAGTTGCTTGATATATTCTTGTGAAATAAATGAAATTGAAGACGTATAAACTATCAAAAGTTAAGAACTTGTTTGTGATAAGTATTGGATTGTTTCCAACTTTGTAAACACAGCATAACTAATCCCGAAATATAAAAAATTAAATATGTATAAAAATATTTGCATTTATTTTTCAGCGATATTTACAAAATTATTACGATACAAATTAATCCAAATAAATAATTCACATGTAAGTTTACTTCAAAGAATATTAAGAATAAGTCAATGTTTTGCTTTTGTAACTTGTTTCTAATAAATTTCAAGGTAATTCTTTCAGTCATAAGTTATTTTTAGGGTGCTTAAATAGACTTTAAAATATTTAATACCAGATTAATTATAATACTTTCAAATCAGACATATAGTGATATATAATATACATCAATGGAATGATATCACAAGTATAATTTATTGAGTAGTTGTAAATATTTAAAAATAATTTAAATGTTCTTTATGAAAATTTTATCCCTACCTGAAATAAAAACGCAGAGTCTTAAATATTCTCTTATATCATTATAAAATTCTGTGAAATGGGAAGAATATATCAAAAGCTGCTCTAATCTGAGGAGCTGAAGATTAATGACTTTTTTGTTTTCATTGATTGTTGTCTTTTTATTTTTATCATAATAATTTAACAGTTCATCTACAGATGATAAAAATGAAGTTTGTGAAAGTTATAAGGGCAGTAAAAAGTAATTTATAAAATAAACTGTATAAAATAATGAAGGAAATTTACAAATATATAACTGAAAAAAACATATCAACATGATTAATCAGTTTGCATTATTAATATCTGTTGAAAACATTAATTGACTGTATAAATATATTGATATTGAAGTATATACAGTCTCATATATTTTCATTTATATAAAGTAATTCTATATAATACTAAATAAAATTTTATATTAAAATATTGGAAGTGAAAAGTTTCAAACTGTTAAACATATTTTATTACCTAAAATATTTTCAAATTAAGAATTTCATTAATTTTATACATAGTTATTTAACTAAGTATCATTTCTGACTGAAATTTCACAATGCTCATACAGTGTAGTTAAAAATCTCTCTCTGCGTATCCTATCGAAAATAATAATAATATCAATAAATTGTTTCATTACGAAAATCACAGAATTTCCGTCTAGATTACATTATTTCATACACATTTATAATAATTTATGATAAATTACTTAGAATCCTCGCAGCTTTTTTCATTTCTGTCTTTCTATTTTTAAATCCATTAATTCTTACAATTATTATTTATAATCATGTTCTATTGAATACGGTTTTCTTTTATTGTTATCAATATTATCAATGACTATCTGGTAAAGGAGAATTCAATTTTAACCACACTGATCTCAAAACCTGATATCATTAAACTTTTATTGGAAGTATACTAAATAGTTTAAATTCTAAAACTTTTCTTATTTTACTTGAATATTCTACTCAAGGATACAATAACGGAACTAAAAAATGACATATCTACAGTATAAAAATACGTTCTTTTATTACTCTCTTTCGAATGCAATGTTAATGGCATCATATGTTATGTTCTTATGTTTCCTAGTTTATGCAGCTTTGAGTAAAATACCCATTTGATTAACATACATTTATTTTTTATTTTCAAATTTTAAATCTTTTGAGGCTTTTTTCAAAATTTCTATATTTGACGAATAATTTAAATAATAATTTGTTTTTTTTTTCCATAAGAGCATCTCTGAATTGTTATTCATAATTCATCTTTATTTTTTCAACATTATTTTAAGACTGCAAACTTCTGATTGTAAATAAATATTTAAAGATAAAAAATATACATTTTTGTCTGAATATGTCTTTAAAGAGGAAAACAATTTTGCAGGAGAAAAGTTAAAATTAACATTTTTGCTCCTATCTCATGTTTTTTCAAACATTTATATTTTACCCGTTAATTTAAAATTAGAATATCTACTTTAAAATCAGTAATGTGATTTGAAATTTGCAAGCAAAAATCTAATAATTTTTGCTTTAAGAAATGCACGTAAATTTAATAACTAAACCAATTAGATCTGATTAATTAAATTCAAAAAAAGAAGAAAATTAACAATTTATTACTTAATTGTTATTTTAATTCTACGCATATTTTATGAAAGTGGTGATAGATATTATAACTTTTTGATACCATATAAATAATAGTTTAAAAATGTATTTCTAATCATTTTCTAAAAATTTTACTCAACTTTTAAGACTTAAAATAATATTTACATTTTCTGTGAAAGAAAAATATCCTTTCGCATATACGATATTGAAATCGTCATACGGTAATAATTCAGATGAAATAATCAGCATACTATCTATTTTTAATTGTTAAAATTTTTTCTTTTAAAATTGATGTACGCATTTTAATTTATTGCATGCGATTAAAGAGTAATAGAAGATATACGCGTGAAAACTTGTTAAATATATACGCTCTGATTGTATTTATAAACATATGTGAACTATTTTTGTATGTTCAATAAAGCAACATTAAAGTAAGCATAAGAATATTTATGTTAGCTTAGTAAGTCAAATTTTACTTATTATTCAGTTAATAAAAAAATTGTAGTTTTCCCTCACTAAGCAAACTAAAAATCTTAAAGTATAATTTATTGCGCAAATAAATATTAAAATAAATAATGGTTATAATTTGTTTTACCGTCAATTGTTTTACATTAATCTGCACATGAATCATCAAAATAAAACTATAAGTTAATTAAGAAAAAAATTGTCGTAACTTAATCTTCTTTGCATTTTGTATATGAGTCGAGTAATGAAACTAAGAATTTAAATGTTTCTCAGACTTTTTTCCTCACAGTTTAAAAAAAGAAATAATAACTCCTTAATAATAGTTTATTTTTACAATAATTTAATTAACAATAAGGAGAATATTTTCACTTTTGCAATTGATGTTAACCTTCACTATAAAAATATTTCTACTTTTACGTCTCATTATAATATTTATTATTCTTATAAAAGTACACAAATGTATTTCACATTTTTTCATCAGAAATTATAATTTCCATAAATATTTTCATTTATAATTTCATTCCACAATTCAGTTTATTTTTTTACTACAAATAGAAAACTTCTTTTATAATGTTGCAATTATTTGAGTTTACTTCTTCACAATTGAGCTATTTAAGTGCAGGTAAATTTTTTAGCGGTTTATGTTCTGACTTGGGAAACAACCATCGTCAAAACCAAATGCATTAAAAAAAATCCACTATAAAATCCCATTTTTTTTAATATTTATAAACTTTAATGTAATCTCATTTTAAGAAATTTCCGATCCTTGAAACTGTTACATATTTTCATAAAAATCTATTTTTATAGTTTTCTTCAAAGAATAAAAATTTAATAAAGGCAATTGTTTATTACCTGTTATTTGGTTATTTTTAAAGAAAAAATCGAAAGAAATTCGAAAGTAATTAATATTATAATACGAAAGTAAAGAAAAATATTTCAGACTCGTAAAAATAATAATTTATTATTAATGATTCCACTTAATGATTCAGTAACTTTTCAGTATTAATTAACTCACTTAAAAGTAATTATTCAATATTTATAAATAATTGGAATTTGGCATGACTTTTTCAAATGCATTTTGTATCTTTAATGACAAAAGAAAAAACAGAGAATTGTTTTGTTACAAAAACTCTCATAAGTCTTAAATGAGGAATGATGATAAAAAAGTTTCTGCAAAAGTATCCCAAATAGTACTTTCCATAAAGTTTAATGTTTGCTGAATTGCAAATTATATGCATGCGTTTATCATGTATTGATATTATATGACTTCAAAAACCCTGTGCTCACGTCTTTTGTCATTAACTTAAGTAGACTTAAATCATTTTAATTATTTCTTTTTATTTTTTAAGCATAATACAAATTAATTTATTGATTTTTTGTCCTTAAAAATATTAAAAAATAGTAATAGTGAGATTCTGTTTGGTGACAGGAGATTATACATCAATTTATGAAAATGTTATAAGTTAAAATTTTTGTACTGAACTTACACAAATAACAATGCCTTGTATGATTTTTATACCAATCGTAGAATTAATACCATTTTTATAATAAATCTTCACATTATAATTACTTTCAGTTTTGTTGAAAATACTGAAGTTTAAATACTGTGTGTTCATGATTTATTTGTTAAATTTTGTAAAATCATTTAGCATTTTGTAATTTTTAAATGTTTGGTTAAATATAGTAATCTGTTTGATAAATAATTATATATGGCCAATATTTTGTCCACAAACTTTTACAATTTTCTTCATTATGTTGCTGCATAAATTATTTAATGTAAGTGTCTATGAAATATCCAAAAATACTTCTCGATACTATCATTATAGTTTTGGAAATAATTATTTGGCTTATAAGTATAAATAGAGGTGTTGTTCTTGCCCCTTTACATTCATTTCTTGCTCACTCGAGTTAATTCAATTAGAAGCTAATAGGTTCCGAAGTGTTATAAGCATCCATATCTAAGGCAGGTGTCAAATCCGCAAACAGATGAAATGAAGCTCAGAGAGCTAACATTTTTATTCATACTTTGGTGTCATGCAAGTAATATAAGTCATAAGTATCATAAAAAATATTATAATAGCATTTTATCAATATAAACTATCTTTTAAGTTGAATCATCCTCATGCTGAATAATGATGATTGTTGATTATAAACACTGATTTCTTTTGAATGTAAATGACATATTCCAAGTCAAATAACAGAAATTATAAGGGTCAATACTGCATCCCTCTTGTATGTATTAAATTTAAAATTAGTTTCCAGTATTTATTAAATCAAACAGTGAAATACTGAATGGCAACAAATATTTCGTTTGACCTTCTTCCTTCAAAAAATACCACAAAATATTCATCAAGAGGGAAATAATATTAAAAATTATTAAATAAAGAAAATATTAAATAAAGAAAACATTTGTGGAAATATGAGCTGTTGTAATTTTTTTGGCCATTTAAAATCAGAAAACTAATGAATTAGATTCCATTGCTATTCATTACACTTTTAAAGTATGTTCTGTTAGGCACCAAACCTATGAAAACCAAACCCAATAAAAACTGTAATACCATGTAAAATATTTGTTTTGATAAAATTTATTTATTTTTTAAATTTAGACCAAATTAATTTATGATGCGTTTTATCATTCAGTTAAATCAAGAAACTTAAAAACATTATTATAGTATGTAATTGTATACATTAAAATAGTATTGTATTTGAAGAAAATGGCTCTGATGGCATAACTTTTTAAATGATTGTGAGCCAATTAAATGGGGAAAATTATTTTGTTTCAAATTTATTTAGACATTTATGATTTTTATGTGCATTACAAATTACAATGTACTTTTATTTAATTTTAGATAAATTTCAATAATAATTAGAAAAGTTTCAATTTTTCAATAGAAGTTACTTTAGTATGCTCATTATAGAGGAAATTAACTAGATACCGTAGCCTTGGTATTTGAATTAAATTAGCTTTCCTGACAGCAATCAGATTTATATTTTATTTTAATCATTTTTATTCAAAATAAACCTTCTAACGTCTCTTTCAATAGAAAATGCCCTCTCATAAAACGTACGTATTCTCTAAATTCTTTCTTGACTAGCTTGACTTCTTTAGATGTATCACCTATCGAACATATATATTCACTGTCTAGAGAATAATTTACAGAAAAATTTGGAACTGGTACAAGTTGTCAGCACCCTAAATAATATTTGGTTGATATAACTAGGCAAAAGTTGTCTAACAATTTATTCAAAGAATTTTTAATCTTTGCATCTTATACCAGTTATGACAAGTCATTGTTATGACATTCAACACAGTTTTAGAGATTTCCTCACTTCACAGCCATTTGTATTTTTAATGAATTTGCAATTATGCTATACATGATACTTACAATGCATCTTGCCTCTTTTTCCTCTTGTTAATGTATTTTCTATTATTAGATGTGTAAATGAAATATCAAGTGATAATAAGCTTTCAGTAAGGAAATTCCAAACTGTTTAAATATCAATATTTTCCATCAAAACTGGTAAAGGAATAAAAAGTTCTTTTACCGTAAGTCAAATGATTCAACATTCATGACGAAAGAATATGTTCAACTATTGAAAGGTTTAGATAAAAACAAACTATACTCTACAGGGAGTTTTTGGGAGAATACAAGCGACTTGGAAGTCATACCTGGGACTCCTAAATATTTAATGTCGCATCATGGCATTTTAATACAAGAAAGCATTTTAAGCTTCTACTATTACCTTTTTGGCATATTAGTTAAATTATTATTTTTTTTGAAAAATATAACTAATCCGCAGGAGGATTTATTCTCTATTTTACTGAGGTTCAAAAAATACAGACTGTTAATGACTGAAGTTCAGAAAACACAGCTTATAATGACCACCAATGTGGTTTAAGAGGATCTCCAGATATGGATAAATACATTACAAACTGCTCTACAATTAGTTCTTTGGTAAGATAGGAAAAGTGCTTAAATTACTCACAGTCATCTACAGTACAAATCCGGCACCCAACTTTCGATGAAAATGCTAATACAGTTGTGTATCGACAAAGAAGAGCGGTTTTACGTGGCAATAAGGTCTATAGAATAATATTTCTACCTGGATGATATGTTAATTGGTGCTGATAATTTAGAAGACTAAAGAGTGCTTCAGGTACAGCTGATTAATCTGTTGATAACTGGTGGTATGGAGCTTCACTAATGGAACTTCAATGAACTATCTCGTTTTCAATCAGTTAAGACTTCTTTTGAACAGTGGTCATTCGAAGAGTTATTCAATCAATCATAGGAACTTTGGATTAAAGTTGTGATATAGGATAAAATCACTTTCCTTTTCAACTTATCTTCTTGTGTGATTACCAAGAGATCTGTTTTTAACAGGTTTTAAATTGTCTGATTCATTAGGACTCCTAGGACCTATTCTTTTCAAGGCTAAAATAATTATTCGATGTCTTTAGTTGCTAAGTTATCTTGGGGTGAAGAACTTCCATCTAACTTGCATAAGAAATGGAGAAAGTCATCGTCATTAGACGCAATTTATGCTCCAGGTTAAATTTTGACCCATGGTGCTCACTAAATTCATCTGAGTGGATTTTCTGATGCCAGCAAAGATGGATTTGGTGCTTCCATCTACATTCGGTTCATGATTCAGTATAGCAAGTGTAAAGTTTCACTGCTGCGCAGTAAATTACGGGTATCACCATCTGTCAAGCCTTTGAGCATTCCATGTCTTAAGCTGTGTGAAATGCTTTTCATTGTATCTTAAAATTAAATACGCGTGAAATTCTACTTCAGTTCTTTCATAGATTTGATCACCGCCTAGTTTGTACAAAGCATTGGCGTTGAACACACACACAGGGTGTAAAGAATCAAGATATCTAAAACATTCACTTGGAACAACGTTAGCACAAAGAACAATCGTGCTGATTTGGTATCTCATAGTGTCTGTCCAGGAAAAATTCAAAAGCTTTATTTTTGTTGTAAAGGTCCAATATGTATTGGTAAGGCGAACATCTTAAGGAATCTTCTGTAATCTCTAAATACCTGTGATGAGGAATATATATAAGAACCAAATGGGAACCGAAAAGAAGAATGGGAAATTTTTAAAAATGCATTTTAAGAAAATTGCATTTTATTAATTATTTCTTATTTTAAACTAATTGATGTATTTGCATTTTGGTTCAGATTTATTGATAATTGTTAATTGTAAAATTAGAGTTCATGATGGACATCTTAAGGCTGGTGAATCGGAGAGAAAAATGAACTTTATTTGAAGGGCAGTAAACGGTAAATACATGTCTAAATTTAAATTTGTTAGAAGATAAAAGACCTTTAAAATGTCAAACCTCAATAGCTTAACTCTTTTTCTAGGTCATGAGTGTCTCATTCATGTTGGAGACAACTCGATAACTTTGATCTATATCTTGATGCAAAACACACTGTCTTATTGCTAAGTGGTCACATTGTGGGCCCAAAACATTATTAAATAGTATTGGTCAAGAATATTGGGCCTTAAACTTTCTGAATATCGCTAGGCGTATTGTATGTGATTTAAAGCAAGGCCAAAAGAAAGCAATCACAGATTAACGCACACTTACCTATAGAGAAAGTAATATTGAGTCAGCCATTTTTTTTTCAAAACTACATTACATTTGTGTAGTCATTTTTTGATAAAGTTTAAAAATTCAGGAAACAGAGAGTATACTAAAATATTTTTATTTGCATATTGGTGTGTTTAGTTAATAAGGCAATAAATCTCAAGTTATTAAAAGACTTAAGAGCCGCGCCATTAATTGTTTTCTTTGAAAAGGTTAGGAGTTAAAAGAAATTTACTCTCTCAAATGATAATTTGTGAGGACCAATGATAACCAAACAGTGTAAAATTGATATTTTTTCTTTTCCTATGAATTTATATGCATGTTTATATAGCTAGTCCTTATATTAATTTTGTTACACTTGAAATCTTTATATGTTTCAACGGGGAGTGTAATTGAAATTCAACAGTACTGAAATGAATTGTTGAGGATTTCACTATCATAAATTGTTTGTTATAAATATTTTTAACTTGAGTTTAAGTAAAGAGATTTGTATGGAGTTTGAGTGTCTTCAGTACTGAAGAACTTTTTGGTTTCAAGTTTTATCATATTTAATGTTTAAACTAGTATAGTTTGGATTCGAAGTAATTTTAACTAAAGAAATAAATTTTATATAAATATTGTCAATACTTTTTTCTAATCCTGTCAAGATTATATCAATGTCAGTTCTTTACCTTTGGTAATTTTATGATATTGATGCCTAATTTTATCCAAATGAGCATATATTTTTCAAAAAGAAAACTTTACACATACGTTCAATGGGAGAAAAAAATTTTTCAAAATTCTAATTTTCGTGAGAATATATATTTTTTATTACCTGATTTTTATGTTTAGCTCTTCACTATGACAATTTATCTCATAGGTATCCATGATTCGAAGGAGAAAATGAAATCAGGAATATTAAAGTGTCAAAATCATGGTAAGGGCGATTTTTAACTGCGTTAAAAACTTAAAGTTAGAGTGATTATTTCTGAAGATTATTTGTAAATGCCTTGTCAACGTAGTATAGATCAATAAAATTTTACCTAGAAACAAAAAAAAGATTCATTAGGAAGAATTCATTGTATAATTTTCTAACAAAGTATCACCAGGCATCTCTTTATTCAAGAGCTACACAAAGTATCATGATGTTATAGGCAAAAGCGAACAGAATACCACTTAATCAAAAATATCAATGCATTATTCAGTTAAATCAAAACGCATGAAGATTTTAATGATGGTTTGAGGTACACCGCAGCAGTATGCGTTTTTTTATTATAATGCCTCGTAATTCTTAATCACTTTCAGTTAAGGAAGCAAATTACGGAGTAAGAATTTCCATTTAAAATTACCTGCATATAACATCATTTTTAATGGACCTTACTCCGATAAATCCACTGTGCATCGGAGGAATTGTATAATGTAATTTATTATGGTCAAGATCATAACTACTATTTTATAATCAGAATTTGAATTCCTTCATCTATTTTTTTTATTTTTAGTTGATTAATTTAATTTCTAATATAATGGATGATTGTGTTAAGAAATAATTTTACAAATAACCGAAATAAAACATCTGAAAATATTCTTTAATCATTCTTTAAATTTTAGAAAAATGAAAATTTCCTTAACTTACATTTTTGCAAGATAATTTAATTATTCTTGGTTTGTATTTTTTCGACTCTAATTTTATATAGATAACAGTAACTTAAATAATGTAATTAAAACTTGAGAATAATATTTGTATCTTACACATTTTGAACACATACATTATTACTACTGTCTATTAAGAACTTTCCGAACTTTCCTAGAGCGAAACTTTCCTAGTTTGACATAGATTTTCTTCTCGAATATAGAAAATTTACCAATTTACTACTAATGAAAGAACTTAATATGTTTTATTCTAATTTGTAACTTTTACATTATAATATTCCGACTTTTATATAAATGATTAAAAATATCCGAATATCAAAGTAATATTTAATAATAATGTATATAGTGTATCTTGGTAACATATCGTAAAATATTTGCATTTTATGATATAAAAATGTGATATAAAACAACAAAAAGCTTTTCGTAAATTTTTCATTATGAATAAGTGATCTAAATTTCAATTCACTATTTACATATTTCATTTTGGTTTATACAGGGTGATTATAAAAAAACTTTGCCAACATCTGCACTTCTAGCGTCCATTCTATTTAACCGATCAAGATGATACTTCAAATATAGTTCTTTTGAGATATGCGCTCGAGATTCTGTGAATGGCAACACAGTGGCCCTCGCGGTTACAGTTATAGTGACAGAAACTCGAAATTTTCGAATGGCAACGCCTACTTTTTACCATCGCAAAAAGTTCAGCACATGCGAAAACCCTAAATAGCGTTGAAACGGTACCGATATGTCCGAAAACCGACGTGTTATACACATACAAACAGTTCTTCAAGGTGCACGGAGGAATAATGCATACGACAGAGACAAGACACTGCTCAATGATGAGAACACATAGAGAAAAAAAATCTTTATTAATTTCAAACATTTTCCACATGAGTGCCATCACAGGCAATTACGCATTGCATGCGGGAGACGGTGGACAATGTCGCTGCACGCAACATGGCACGAGGGATGTTTCCAATTAAGCGCTTTTAAAGCGGCTTGACTGTCACTGAAAATGAGAATCCGCTTACCATAGTAGCCCTTCTTCATATTCAGTCGCAGACAGTGGTTGATGGCCAAAACTTCTGCCTGGAAGACCGAAGCGTATCGCCCAAGGCTTACAGACAAGCTGATTCTTGGTTACACGCCACAAACTCCCAGTCCTGAGAGGCTGTTCTTCAGTGATCCATCTGTGTACCAGATTAGATCTCCTGTTTTAGTTTCAAACATGTTGTTATCCCATTCGTCTCTAGTTGGAAAAACTATATCAAATGTCCTATCAAACATGTATGTTTTTTTCCATGATGTCAGATGGCATCATGAAAGTAGGGTTTCTCTCTCCTTAAGTTAGACAAATGATATTAAAAGTATAATATGTATATGCATTAATTAGTCAATAAAGTAAAATAATCCGTATTATTTTTGAACTATTGTGTATAATGTGGCTAAATCCATATTTTAATTTGTTAATTGAAATCATATTGATGAAATTTATTGGTTTCAAAATCACTGGAAAGTTATTCCATAATTTATAAAGTGTAAACAATTAATATGAAGTAATATATATTATAAATTATGTCATCTGAAAGTGTATTATTTAAATATAAAAATATTATTTTGACTAGCAAGAGAGAGTTATGTTATCATCAATTTATTTCATAAGCAAAATAATTTCATTTGTTGCTCTTTTCTATTTCTTAGCTATACCATGGAACAATATTTTGAAGTCAATTTTATCAATTATAGCTTACTAGGGAATATTTAAGCTTTATATTATCTTAATTATGTCTTTAGTTAACCTAGAAAGTCCGCATTTTTAAGATAAAAATCATGAAAAAATTAAGACTAGCTAAAAAATTTTAATAATTAATGAATAAATCATATTTTGTGTATAAGAAATTCCGTAGTAAAAAAATTATTTTTAAAGTATTCTACATATTTTCTTAAATGAAATTACAAACTTGTTTCATTATGAAAAATGTCTCCATTGTTTATAATATTAGCACATTCCATAAAAATTAAGAAAAAATAAAGTTAAAAGTAAAAGCATAACAGCTAATATACTATCCGACAAAAATAATGCACTTGTTTTTTATGCCCATTTATAAATCAACTTATCTACGTAGATTGTTTTTTATATCGTATAATGTACTCTAAATAATAGAACTTCAAATAAAAAGATGGTAAAAACATTTTCCTACTTTCATGAACATAAGTTTTAATTTAATAAAAGTTAATGCCTCAATATGATACTATTCCTTAATAAATGCATCGTGACTTCGAAATATTTAATTAAAAAAATCTACTTTATCCCTAATTAATTCTATGGTTAGGCTTTGTATCAAGATAAATTATAAATTTTCTCTCCATTACATTATCAAAATATTTCTTAGAACATCACTAACTTATCAACACCCATTTCTAAATGTTATTTCCTTAATTATGACTCATAAAATGATACATAGATTTAATGATGTTTCTTGATTATAGAGAACATCTTTCTTTATTACGCCTCCATAGATGTCAGTATATAAAAAAGAAAATATCGTAAATTTTAATATTTTTAATTATTAGCTTATAATATGATTTTGAATTCACTTATTTAGAACCTTAAGTAACAATCTTATACACATTTCTCAGCAGCAGTAATAGAAAACACATAAAATATAGAGCATATAGGGCATTTTTTAAACATTTGAAATAGTATGTTATTTCACATTTAATGCGGATATTAATAAATTAAAATACAATCAAAAAATTATAATTCGCAGAAAAATGCTTAATTCTTTTTATGTTATTCTCTTTAAAATAATGTATTTCGACCTATAATAATTTGCTTATTTTGTTTAAAAAGTGTTCAAAAACATAGTTCAGAAAATAATAACTCTTTTTACATAAATACAACATTTACAAAAATCTCAAAATGACACTATCAATATAATTTAGTTGATATCAAAGATATAATTGACAAGCAGAATAGGGAGTATAGCTTTATATGTTATACATTAGAGCTAGAAATTCTAAACACAAAACAAATATTTATGTCAAGAACTAAACATTCTATACACAGCTTAATAACAAGAGTTCGTAAATTTAATACAACAGTAAATAAATTTATGAATATGATATTACAACATTTGAATAACAACAAAATAAATTTTGACATATTATGAGGAAAAAGCAAATAAAAATATTCCTTCCTTAGTCAATTGAAAGTCATAAATTTATTTATCATATTTTATTTCAATAAATACATTTCCGATTCACATAAATTCGAGACATTTTATTGCTCTGTTTAAGAAATTGACAAAAACATATTTCCTATCTCCAAAATAGTATATATTGAAAAAAATTTAAGTCTTTTGAGACAGAGCTTTAAATTTCTCCATTGTGTTTCCTAAACTATATATTTATTTAAAGAAAATTCATTTGAAGTAGTACTTGAATGATAATACATTTGCTTCCATATAGGTATTACACATTTAATAAAAGAATAATTACCAAATAAAACTGATAAAGTCTATGAAATTTGGAATACGAAGTAAAAGTATAAAATAGTTCACATTTTTTTGATTTCTAATATAGCAATTGAAATAAATTGTATTATATTCTAAGTTTAAAATATGTAACAGCTGTTGTATATGAATCAAAATATTTGGATGTGTGTGATACATTGCATGTAGATCTAATATAATTATTATTATAAAAATACTGTTGCCTCACTTTTATTAAGCCTTTTATACATCAAATACCTTTATTTAGTCAACTTATCTATAAAATAACATTAAAAACAATAAGAAATACATATGAAAAAAGAGAAAGCTAAGCACAGACTTATGTAAGACTGTATTTTAATATCAAACACACACACAAGTTTTCTATCCACGCTTGACTTATTTCGTATTCAATTACATAATAAAGTTCCTGTGAAACATAAAAAATTAACAGCATATTCCATGTTTTGCTTACAACAACTCTTAGCCAAATAAAAAATGTATTTCGCTCCTTATCATACAAAAATTATCCTTCAACTTCTTTACTATCGCGAATGAACTGTGTAAGAATATGTTTAATGAAATTACCACGTTTTTTTCTTCTCAAGAGAGAAATTTCAAGAAAATATAATTATAGAAGTTATGTAATTAAAAAGGAAATTATATTCAACTTACCACACAAAAATGGGAATATTATGACACATTTTTTCCCAGGTTTTATTTCCTTGTAGTCTGTGAGTCGCATTTCTAATGACAATTCCATTATGTAACAACTCATTTTGCACTCAAAAAAGATTAACTGTATGTATTCAAGGTATTAGTTAACAAATCAGAAAAGTATTTCCTCTTCTTACAATACTATAAGTTCTTATATTATACAAATATTTCATATAAATTAAGAATAGTTTCTCTGAAGGATGTATGCCAAAAATGGGCTTTTTAAATGGAATAAAGTCAATCTAAATTTCGCATTCAAATAATTTTTTATGCAATGAATAATTAACCAAAATAATCATGCTGCTGATAATTAAAGAAAACCCTTGAACTAATTTTTTATTAAATATATTATTAATTTATTAAATACATTATTTTTGCGATTAGTTAATAGAACTAATATTCAATAAAAAAACAGTTTTGAAATTTTTTAGAGAATATCGCACAATTTTTAACTTAGTTATTTACAAATTAATCAGATAATTATAAGCAAAAATCAGAATTATATTCTCTCTTTCAAATTATCATCCTGAAAAGACATTTTATAATGGCATTGTATACTAATCTAATGAGCAAGGAATATTTCACCTCTAAGAAGCAAAATATTAGATAAATAATTGCAACAAATAGAAATAGAGTATATTACAGGTAATGAATGACTTACTAAATTTAAATAATGCATAGATATGCATTATTTAAACAGTTATTTTTGTAGTCTTGTAAATCTTTACTTTTAATTCGCAATTTAACAAATATAACTCTTATTTTTATTGGTAGTTTTTAAAAACAAAGTGACATTACGATTTAATTATTTTAATATGTGTTTCAATGATGTGAGAGAAACATACGGTGATAAAAAAAGAAACTTTTTGGACCTTGATATTACACAGATAAAATATACACACGCATAATTAAAAATTGTCATTATTTTTGCTCAGGCATTAAAAACTATAATTCAATGCATTCAAATCTTGCGTTCTTAATATATTTAGAGAATTTTTTTTCTTCGAAATCAAAATTGGGTAAATTTTCGAAAAAAAATTTTTTCAAAGTATTTGCTTTTAGCTATGATGGAATGGTGCACCATTGTTTACTTAAATTTATTCGAGTGAAGCTAAAATGAGAGATTTCATATAGTTCTTTAGAAGGTAGATAATAGGAATAATTAATAGGACATTGGAACAGGGAAAAGCACAATGGAACAAATATTGTAAGTATCAAGAGAAACCCAGTTGAAAGTCTCATGGCACACAATGATCATGTAAAAACAACATCTACTAGACAGAATTTTGGAAGAGAGATAAATGAATATTTAAGAAAATTATGACCATCATAAAGAATATCACTTCGACAAAAATGACGGCTAGGCGGAATAAATATCTACGGAACCTAGTCATGCATATAATTAAAAAAGAATTGCGTAAATAAACTGATGCAGACCTATGACTGGAAGCACCTGTGACAGATGTAAGTCAAACACTAAAATACAGGTACGAAATCTGGCTCTAGATAAGTGGAAGCCTGTCTTGTTACCTGTGTGGTGTAGCTAAATTATACTTATTCCACAAGACATCAAGGGTTTAAGTGTGATGCAACTCCGCAGAAACCTACAACCCAGGATGTCTTCTTTATAGAATGAAACATTCTGTGGTTCCGTAATTGCTTAGCAATTGGTTGGAGTAGGTTACCTTTTCATTTTACATGGGCAAAATACAAGCATTGATTTAATCATTTTACTGACCTATCAGTAGCATTTTAAGGCATGAATATTTTTTCAGTGAATATGAATATTTTGGGCCCGCTTTTAAACTTTAAAAACTATTTGAATCTTATTCACTTTTAGAATCATAGAAACCTTTTAAAATTTTTGAGCCTAAAATGCCTTTAAAAGTTAAGGTGCTTATCAAACTTATATAAATTCCTCACCTATGTCCTAGTGGTATTCGGAAATTTTAGAAAAATTCCGAGAAAACCCAGATTCGTTTTTTAAATTATTGAATGATAGGGATAAATTCAAAACAAAGATACAATAAAACTTAATAATTTATTTTAGTAGCTTAATTACAAGAGAAACTTACATTTACAATCAACAACAACAACAACGAGAAGAGAAGGCTCTGGTCTGTACCTATCGGTTATCAGGTTCCACTCATCCTCTTCAAACTAGAGAAATAAACACCTCGCACGAAGTGCCAGGCACCCGCTGAGATCCAGAGCTCGACTACGTAATTGAGGACTAAAAATGAATACAATGTTGGACTTTCAAGCCTATAGCTGTATCACATGTCAAAGAAAGAGGGACATTTGAACAAATTACATTTGAGTACATAAGAGAGGAAAAATTGAAAATTAAAAATTAAGACATAAGTAATGTGTAAATTAAAGCAGAAGAGATTAAGTAAGTATAAAAGGTGGTTGAGATTACTATTAACCACAGCATCTATTTTAGTTTAAATTTGGGTTTACAAATTTGCATTAATGTAAAATACCTAAAAAAAATATTTGATCACATATTACAGGAATAAGATATAGTAATTCGATGAAATAGAAAATCGGCAAAGGTAAACAAGATAGAATAGGCGAAGAAATAGTTATATATATGAGAGATAGAGTGAATCATTCATAAAAGTTTAAAAAGTACAGAATTGACATAACAAGTCTCGATAATTTGAGAAAACCAGTTTAGAAAAGATATAATAATTCTTACTTATAAGAGAAAAACATGAAAAATAAAATTCTAGGCTAAATACAGTAAGATGTGTAACAGAAAATATGAAATATTAAAGCAAAAATTTACAAAATTAAGGAAATGTGCTGCATTTGTCCTTGCTTTAATCAACATCTGAAAGGTTAAGTTCAGAGTCATTTTGTGTTTGTGATGTGGTTTGTACTGGCGTGGCGCATACGTCCAGTCCTCTTGTAACCAGCATGGACATAATTTTCATCACTCTTTTAACTCTAAATGTATCACCAATAATAAACTTGATGAAAGCGACGTCTGATTGTGAGGAATGGCGACTTAAGTGGAGGCCCTCCGTATAGCTGCAGTGTTCCACATAGTGCAAAGCATAGTCTTCACTGCCGTTCGCACAGCTGCAATATGGGGACATTTACAATCAGAACATTCTTGATTAAATAATTGGGGTTCTAACATTATTATTTATTTTATGACAATTACACATTAATATATCATAACTGAGTGTGACCTGACGGACGATAAATGAGAGATCAGACTCACCTCTTTTAGAAGTAGCAGAGTGGTGTTCCATAACATCTATGGCATAACCGGCTCAGGATCTCGCTTGGCTTGCTCATTGCTCATGAGCTTTCCCTCTTTTCTCTGCTATCTCTCCTCAGACTTTACCGTCTCTTCTTCTGTTCATCCATTTGTCGGACACCTGCAGCTCCATTCAGGAAAGTCGAGGCAGGGCTCCAACTGGACAGGGCAGTTATAGTCCGTTTACAACTACCATCTTTTTAGCTTCTTATTATGCTCAATGAGGACCTAATCCTCAACTGTGAACTCCTTTTCCATGTCGGGCTTCTCTGGGGCTTCTGTGTGTCTTCTCTGTGCTTGGATGCAGTTTTTAACTCCACATAATTTTCGTCTTAGCTCCTCTTCTTTACACCATAGGTTTTCCAAAGTTCTGTAGTTCCTCCTATATTTCTATGGGATAGGTCAGAAATCTCTCCCCCTCATTCCCGACAGGTCAGATTTACAAATTATACATATCATAAAACATATACTTTGCTTGCAATTTCCTCCAGATCACTCATCCCTTCCGAAAGGAAAAATTTATACTTTTATTGCACTTGTCTCCTCTTGCCAATTTTTATTACATCCTTTCCTTTATATTATTACAGCTTAGTTTAAAAGGAAAAGAAGAAACTCTTAAATTTAAAGTGCAATAAAAATACTCAGGGTTTGGTTATGTCATATTACACTGCGACAACCTATTTATAGTTATCATCTTTCTAATAATGCCATTTTTTTCCTTTTCATATTTAAGTGTTCATGCTGTCTAAAAAGTTGCCTTCAATGTATAAAATGTCCTAACTACTCTAAATATTGTTAACTGTCTTTTTATTGATGGTAAGTTGTTTCTTCATGGATTGTTATATGTGTCATCATGTCAAATTTTGTTTTGAACTCAGAGAAAATATTTAATGTTATTACCTGATGTTTAACAGGGCTGAAAGCCCCTTAAAATGTATTGTAACTTCTTGCTACCATATTGCAAGCAAAATTTGATTGCCTTTATAAATGCCACGATGGTGGTGAACTCAGAGACCTCATTAAGGTGTGGAGCACACTAGGTGTTTCGTAGACGGCACTCGTTAACCTTAAGGTACAGTTCTGGATCTCCCCACACAGTATTGTATGTATGTTGCTCATCGTAGTACTATTAACAAGAGAACTCTCTATTCATCGTTTCCAGCAAATTATTCAAAGATTTTCTATAATGACAAGAAAGAATAGATAAATCTACATGAAACTTTATGATCCCCAGATTAGATTTGATTAAGAATTCTATGATACAGAACATGGTTATAAAGCTATGTTTACAATAGTAGATTATATTTCAATGTATTTGTATTTTTTCACTACTTATCAAAAACTGCTTTGAATGTCTATGCATTCTTTAATTAATTGCAAAGAAGTTTTCGTCTCTTCAAAATTTTTAAGTCTAACAGAATATAAAATCCCATAGTTTCCTTAATTTTGTTGGATATAAAATTCATAAGATTTTCGCAAGTGCATTTAATAATATAGTTTGAAAAATACAAATTAATAAAATTATTCATCAGTATTATAAAAGAGCTTTAAAATATTTATTGACGCATTTTTCCACATGAAAAACATTTATTTACATCGTCCGGATTCAACAAATAGATTATTAAAACAAGAAATCAAAATTTCCTATTAAATTACTTTATCTTTTTGTCGCATTCTCAACTAAAGTAATAATGTATAACATTTGCTGCGTTAGTGGATAAATAATATTTTTAATATAGTATTTATTTTATTAAACATTAATTAGAATTCCAGAATACTTTAAAATAAACTATGCAAAAAAATTATTTTTATTTATTTTTATGTAAATATGATAAATGCAAGATTTAAGCAAGATTTAAGAAAAGTAAATATAATTCCTAGTTTAAAAAGCTAGTTTTTGTAAAGTTAACTAGTGTAATTATTCATTGATAATTATAGCTCAATAATTTTGACTAAAACATGGAAATTCACAAATTAAATTGTTCCCTTGCTTTATAATAATTAAAAAGCATCATAAATATTAAATTAATACTTTCATATTCATCTGAATATCATAGAAATTCTGGTATCTGATTAACTTCAGATATACATTCAAAAGCTTATTTGAAAATCAAAAATTTAAGAAATGAAAAAGTATTAAATATTGATATAACCTAAACATTGTTGAACAAAATAACAAACATTAGTATATGATTCAAAAATGAAATTATATATTTAAAATACTAATTAAGACTCTCACATAGCTGAATTTCAAATATCTGCTGTCTAATCTAAAAGTTTTCAAAGATAATGAATCAGGGAATAAATTAAGATTATTTTGATAAGTATTAGCAACAAAACGTTTTTTTTTTCAATATGTAAATTGAAATGATACTTCCATTCAGTTTTATTTGTTCCCTTATAATTTTTTTAGTTAACGAGAAATATTTTCAACTTTATTAATTCAAGATAAAAATATTAGTTAGAAAAGCGAAATTACAGTATTAAAAATGCCAATTAATTAAAATGTGAATACAATTTCATTACTTTACAATCTTTAGTTTCAAATTATTAATAAAGTTGAACTTTCAATGTATAAATGTAAAATAGACATAAATTAAACTAATACAAGTAATAACTCTCTATCTCTCTTACCATTTGTATATTATTTATGAAAAGTAAATAAAACCAACTGTTATGTTACACGGATGTGTGAAATTTCAAAATCTATTGTAGTCAGTGCACTTTCCAAATTAAAGCAATTACACACCATTTTCAAAATTTTCTTCTTATCATGGCTGGTAAAGCTAATTATAATTATTTGTTGATGATAAAACGATTAACTTATCTAAAATTACTTTCTCAAATAGTGTTTGCCGTAAACATTGCACAAGAGAAATCTTTAATTCCCAAAATAGATCCATTCTCTTTATATGCAAACTTTATCTTTTTAATTGCCAATTTGTTGTTTCAGAAATGGGGATTTTATTAACATGATATACATTAAAATTTAAAAAGAAATAAAATCTTTTATAATAATGAGCTAATAGCCTTAAGATCATTTTTAAATTATTTGATAGATTAATATTTAATTCCTAAATAGTTTAGAAATTGATTACGAAGAAAGATAAAAAGTTATAAAAAAACTAAAATGATTGCAATAGCTAAAAATAATTCTTAAAAGCATGCAACAAAAATGCGATATAAGAAGTAGAAGTAACAACAAATATAGAAATTTATTTTCATATTTATATTTTTTCAGATATTTTATATTTATTATTAATTCTTTATCACTTATAAACTTTTATAATTGCAAAATTTCGTTTATTCCTGGATTTGCCAAATAATGTAGATTGTTCTTCTTTTAGTACTTGAACTGCTATTTTCTAAATGATGTTCTTAAGTTTTTATATAGACAAACATTTTTCTGTAAGAATGAATTCAAGGGAAAACTCCAATAGAATTAATGTAGAAATGATCTATTATTTCATAAATATCTATCGTTGTTTTGTAGCCCATTTTAATAAACATACTTATTAACGATTAAATACAAACTCAAATATACAAACATATTTGATAAAAATTGTTAAGTTTACGAATGAGTAGTTCGACGAAGAGCAGAGAGGATCTCTTGCTGTTTAGAGCACGAAGTAATTATTTTGCGATGTCTTGGATGTTAGTTTCAAAAAATAATGCTCGTTTAACTTTAGCAACCAAAATATGAATACATAAAGTATCTAGGACAATGAACTTAGCATGCTTCTGGTACATCTGGTAGCAGCCGTTTTCCTTAAGAAATCATAAAATTAAGTAATATTTTCAAAAAACTATCGGTTTACTTCAGCAAGATTTTTCGGGACAGGAACATAACAAGCATTAGAAAACAAATTCATCGGTTTTATCCTAATGATTAAGTAAAATTATCTGGGCAAAGCTCATTTGTCATAATCCAAATTTTTTTTCAATTTCTAAGGTTTTTGTCTTGTTTCACCAACTTATTACATTTCATAGCTATTCCCTTACGAGTAGTCCCATTTCCAAATTTTCCTAATTAAAACTGTATCTAAAGAGAAAATTTTTGCAGATCCTTTTGCTTATCATCAGTGGTTGCTATTGATTATTTACTGCACATTCCATTCGTGGGTTCCAATAAAGTCTTATTGAATGTTGTATTCATCTTAAATATGCTAAATTTAAAGTTGATCATTTATAATAAATGTTGATCTGCTAATTTTCATTTAAGTTTTTAATTTATTTACTTTTGTTACCAGTGTTTCTTAATTTTTGGAAGAATCCATGTATACTTTAATATTATTATCTGTCATTTTGTAAACAGCCATAAAATTAGCACAAAACCAAAAATTCTAGGCATCAAAAATACATTTTTCTCAGTCTTTATTTAAGGGAATCCATAGATTGGAAATTACATACTTTCATTAGACTGATTAATTTTTATTATGATTATTTATTTTAAATAAATAATAGAACATTTTACACATAAGAAAAATAAAATGAGTAATATACATGAATTTTCATTCCAATATATCAAAACTTTTATTATTTTATTTGATACCAGAATGAAAATTCTATTATTTTTATTGCTTGATGAGAATAAACGTTAAATTAAATGTAAATGTTACGAATTTCATTTCGTTATAAGGATCATAAAATATGTTTTGCGTAATATTGTAATGACATTTTAGATTTTATTTATAATATTTATAATCAATGAATGGTTTTATATATAAATATTGCGTTCTTTGGTGAGTTTTAATGATACGTCAGCTATGTTGAGAGACACATTACCTGTACACTTAATATTAATTTTTACTTATAAACATTAGAATAATATAACATTAAATTTAACTATTTAAATATTTTAAAAGAGATACAAAATCATCTATAAAAAATGAACTCATTAAGTAAAATAAATGAAAGATATTTACATGAAAATCATGGGCAAAAAAAGAAATTAAATAAATTTAATTGAAACAAAAATTATATTTTATTTTAATGATTGGAAGATTACGTAAAAAGTTTTATGAAATTATTCAGATGTAAGCAATTTATTATCATAAAAATAAAAACACGCGTTTTTGATAATTACTTAGTCTTTGATTAAATATCTTATAACTTTCAAAAAATATTTTATAACTAAAACTAAACAGCAAGTAATGAAACATGTAAGATTTTAAGCAGTATTTCATATAATTTTGAAAATACCCATTACCTGTTCTTTTTCATTTTATTAGGTAAGACACAATCTATTAAGCGTTCTCTTTTACTAAAATTTTATTTACTAGGATCATGTTTGACAATTTAATACTTAATATACTCTAGAATATTTTAAAAAGTAATACAATCTTTACAGAGAGGAGAGATGTTTCTTGTTCACAACTTCATAAATTAAATAAAGAATTTTAGAAAACTGAATTTGTTTTTTACTTAATAATTCATTACGTCATGTTTTGAAGGAGCATTTTCATTAGAAGTATAAATTGTTAATATAAATAATATCTTCAACAATTTTTATAGTGCTTTATTTATATGTTACTTTAGATTTTATGAAGTGTCTGTAAATATCTAATATGTAGTATAAAAAATTTATTTTCGTATTTAAAATTCATTTTTAACTTTTTGTTTGATATTGGTATTAAATAATATAAAATTATCTTATTATCAATCTATTTTTCATATTAAAATTCCTTGAAAAGTAATCCATTATTGATAATAGGTTATAGACTGGTAGATATTTTATATAATAGTGAAATTTTTATGAGAAAAATGTATTTTTCACAATTATTTGATATATATGATTTAAATACAGAGTTTTACTGTTGTTAATCAAATATTAAGGGAAGTAAGAAAAGTATTAGTTGTAATTACTTATTAGGCGAGTATTTGGTCAATAACAATCTGAAGAAATTTAGTTGATTATAACTTGAAAATCCTGCTTATTATATTTTTGATATTTCTCTATGATCAAATCCATATCATAATCAAAATGTTTAAAGAAATAATCATTGTGTACATTTACATAATAAATATGAATCTTAAATTGATATTATAAATTCTTGCAGAAGTAAACTCAAATGAAATTTCAGTATAAGTTCAGTTCACATAAAAAATAATTATACATGTAAAGTCAAATTCATGCTTTGATATTAAACATAAATGAAGGAAATTAAATATAACAAGTGCTATTTAATTTTGTTAAATACTGAAATCTAAAACATTTACAGAGATATAATTAATTTCATATCAGAAAACTACTATACCTTTCTTTAATTTTCATGACAAGTTAAAAATAACTTCAGATCATTTGATGGAATATATTAATGTATGTACATTACTGTATAACTTAACATTACTGTAACTTAGGACTAATATCCACCACAGCTTTTCAGCAGCACCTGTATGTAACTGACAGTTACGTTCGCTTGCTTTATTTACTGTTGTTGCTGTTGTAACTTATCCTCTAAATGTCTGAGAAAGTCAGACAAGGTCCATCAGATCGTTGACCCTAACGAAATCAGGGACCAGAAGTGGGGATGAGTATATATCTTCTCTGGAAAATCCTAAACAGTCCAGAATATGTTTAGGAGAAACCTATTCAGTTTTACATTTAGAACAAACCTCAAAGAATTTTCTGCCTTTGAAATATGTGAGACCTCTAGTGTGGCCACTTGCTAGTCTGGAAATTGCGGTTCTAAAGACTCTGTCACAATTGAAGGCGAATGAAGAGCCAGGTTCTTTACCAGCGTACCAGTGATTACAGGCAGAAATACTATACCCTTTCGAGATTTCAGAATTAATAATAGACTGATGTTCTAAAAAGGTAAGTATTAAAGAGGAAGGATTATCATGGTAACAGCCCTCCTTGGGCAGTCTATCCGCCTGCTCATTACCGTATATGTCTACATGAGAAGGAACCCATTGAAAATAAACTTCATGGGACTCCAAAATGAGCTTGAGAAGTATAGAACTGCTAGTTTGATCTCCAATTCTAATCCAGTTGTGGGGGTGCTTAAGAGAGCTTCAACTGTCCGAAAGGATCCATAAGTTCCCTAACCACCTTCATTAAGAACAACTTCAAGACCTTGATCAATTGTCATTTACTGTGATGTGCTTTAGCATATCAAAACAAACCAACGTATGGTCTGTATTCCTTATTTAAAGATGTAAATAACAGCAGAGGAGAAAAAATTGAACTGAAAATACTGTCTAGTTGGCCTTTCTCATGAATTTATTAATGTGATCTCCATTCGAGATATATTTTTAAATATAAACTTTTGGGCGGCCTTTATTTCCATATTTATGTATGCATATAAATACGTTATGTATACGTATGTATGTTCATGTGACATTTAAAATTTTAATAAACACTCACAGCTATTATTTATATTTAAAATTAATTTAGATGTTTACATTCGCTTTCAACGAAATAAATTTATAATTTCAAAATTTTTACAAAAGCATGGTAGAAAATCCATTTATTCACGAGAAATTCCTTTTGTTTTTCAATTTTATTGATATTTTCATTTATTAGGAATACATCATTCAAAATGTGCTTCATTAACTGTTTCAAAATCAATTAGCTTGCACAAATACAGTTAATATTCTTAATCAAAGCTTTTTAAGTTATATTCAATTACTTTGAAATTAAATTAAAACATGAAATGTAATTTCTATTCATCTATTCTGACGTCACACACACAGTTAACAATGCTAATAAAAAATCTTCACATTAAGAACGTTTTAGGAATATTATAATTTATTATATTTTGTGTGTGTGTGCAAATTCTGCATTGGATATTATACTAAAAGCTTAAAAGATACTTTTTATCAGAATACGTAATTCAGAGAAATGTTGTAAGCACGTGCCGACACTGTTTCATTTAATGTTGGAAGATCTTACTTTTGTGAAAAAATTTCATTAACTAATATATTTTGAAGATTAAAGGAAGTTTTATGGGCTATTTTCTCATTTAATGATTTTAGTTAAAGTATATTTAGACTTCTGTCACGAACACAAATATCAAGGCAAACGAGCATGTGAAACGTGATTTTACTATCAAATTAGGTTATTTTTTATTAGAAAAATTTATTAGAATAACTAATTTCTTTTTAAAAGGAAATGTTAAGCGTTAAATGCAATTTTTTTATCTCTTTCCAGTGTTAAATTTTCTAAATTTCCAGTTTATTATGTAATTTAAAAACTTTCTCTCTTCGCAAATTTTACAAACGTTTATTTCCTAGTTCTCATGATAGTAACTGTTCATTTCGCATTTTTCCATGCATTTACTGCATAATTTCAGGGGTTTCCTTTGGTTGAAGTGCTATAAATTAGGACTAAGGATTATATTGCGACAATTCTTTTTAATTTCGAGTTTATTAATTAGGTTTCAATCTTAAAATTATTACTATTATAAAAACTAATTTCTTTTCATTTTCTAAGGTGTTGTCTTCTATATTCTCTTCAATTTCCAAGTTACTGATGTTTCTTTGGATATTTATGTCAACATATTTCATTATGCAATCAATTTAGAATCTTAGTTTTTCTTTGATAACAGTAAAATTATTAATTTTATTGTTATCAAAGAAGAAAACTATTCATCTTGCTGTTATCTAAAAATCAATAAGATACTTTTCACAACACACAACCTCTTGTTTCAATAAAACATTTCTCCGAATTTCGGGTAATAATATTTTTTTTAAAAACAATTTAGCAATATAATTGAAAAAAATCTTTAAGCGAAAATTATGAAAATACGGAAACACAATTTTTGAGAAAAAAATAGCTAAATGAATTCAATTATGTATACGTAGTTTCTTTCAGAATTTAATAAAAATTGCAAACCATTTTAGATAATAAAAAAACATTTTCTTTCGTTTCTATATTTAGACAAAATTTAATTTATAGTTTTTCTCTTCAGAAAGAGAATTTTTAAAGCTATTAGACAAAGAATTAAATTCATAATTGATGTAATGAAAGAAAATTTGATTTACACAATTTTTAATGCGTTTCTTAGGAAAAGATTTTTACATAACTTTTTAATTGAATTTAACCAAATATGTATATATTACTTATATATTATATAATAAAATAATTTACCCCATACAATATAATTTTTATAACCATTATTAATCTTAAATATCATACTTAAATAAAATACATGAGTTAATATTCCTTATAATGTGTGAATATGTGTTGTTAATTTAATTTTATAAACTTTATATTGGTAAAAATGATTTTGCTTTTAATACTACGAATAGTTAAAAACTTTCGGGGTATTGAAAGCTAATGTAATCAATCTTGACTACAGGAATTAATAATACCACGAAACATTCGATGCAAAAATTGTTGTACACTTTAAAAGTATACACTCTTTGTTAAATGAAATTGTGATAAAAACATGCATCGAATATTTTAAAACTCTTTTGCTCTCCTTCAAGTAACTATGTGCCTAATACAATAATTTATCATGCATTCAAAATTTTAAATAATGGATTATATTTTCTTCTATATAGCAGTATTTCTTATATATTTTCAAAAACATTATAAGATAAAAGCAGAAAATATCAACAGTTCATCATTCGAGTAGAATCTTTTTTCAGCAAGTTTACTGTAGTATTTAATTCGCTGACTTTATGAATTTTACAAAAACGTACTCACCGTCTTTCTTGAGAATCAATTGTGAAATAAAAGTGCTCGTTTAAAATCGAATTGGTATGATTCTTAAGCGCCAAATGTTAACATAGAATGAAAAGTTATGTATTCTAATTTTATTTATCTGAAAATGCACATTAGTTTGCAAGTTGCTACAAAAATAATTCTTAGGCAGAAAGTCAATTTGAATATTAATGTAAGAAATACTGTATGAAATAATAAATTGTGCATTATAGTGAATCTAGATTTAGATACTTTGCATTAGATGAAAAGTGTATAATGCTAAGAAATATTTTTCAATACTCATCTTAATATTTCACGTATTAAATAAACTTATGGCTCTTTCGTTTTAGCAAAAAATGTCCAGACGTTGATTTACGTATTATTTATTTTTTTTAAAAAATTTATGAACTTTTCTTCAGTAAGAAAGCATTATATTTCTCTCTTAAAAATAAATTTTAATAGAAAAATACTGTATAACCGAGCGTTTCTCAACCTCTCATTATTCAATCATAATCACTCCCCAGTATTCAATCAAAAATTTGATCACGCCTCCCTCCCTCTATATACAGTAAAGTGTATTCAATAATAATAATAATGTATTTTTAGTATTTTGGCGCAATATCTAGACTAGGATCTTAATTTTAGGCCTTACAGACTACTAAGAATACTTAACAATTTTGATATTTGGAAACACAGATTTTCAGCATTGACAAACTAAGAATCCGGTGCCCTTTTGCACCGGTATTTGCTCTTGTGACCACCATGTTGGATATTCTCATGGTTTTGAGAAAAATTCTGATTTGTCTCGAACATTCTAGATTATAGTAAAGATATCCCATCAAACATTCACAAATGCGAGCATTTTTTTCCTACAGTGAGAAGGAGCATTTTCGATAACGGTTGTTTCCATTCCTGACAGTCTCATTCGAGTCTATCCTTTTATCGCTGTCGAATCTATCTGAATGTGCAAGTTATATATGTTTTGTATTAATTACAATTCATCGTATTAAATATTCATACAGAAGATTTATGCAGAAATATGGATAAATCTTAAGTGGTCGTAAGCAATCATGGGATGATAATAATGGCATCAACAAGTACACTTACAAACGGTATTCCGAAAATAAAATCAAGAAAATTGTTTCAAGAATATTTAAATTTCGGGTTTACTAGTACTGAAACTAAAATGCAATTTAGCAATAAATCCCTCTTTGGAATGATGCCTTTTCTGAACTAAAAAAACAAGGGGCATTTAGCATTCTTACCATTTTCAATATCCTACTTTGTGACGCTGGATTTTTTCTAGTAACTTCTTTGCAGATAAAATACAGATCTCAGCTAATTATAAAGGGAAAATTGAGGGTAATAACTTTTAATATTGAAAGATTCTTTGAGAAACTTAGCAAAACAGACACAAGGATTATAAAATTTATTATAATTTAGTAAGTTTTTAATTAATTTTTCACTCAAAACTTACTAAATTTAGTAAAATAATAATAAGTTTTAATTTACTAAATTGTTTTAATTTAATGAGATTATTTTTAAAAATTATGTCAAAATGTATTTTGTTTTGTGCGAATATGTGCTTTTCAGTCATAAAAATAAATTTTTAAAAAACTTTTTCTCTTGGATATGTTTACACCTCCATTTTAGAGTGCTCATAGGTTGAGAATCGCTTGGTATAATCAGTTTTTATCACAAATGTTTCCCACATTCCAAGAAAAAAAGCGGAGAAATTTTCTTACTGTTAGTGCATTAACTTGTAATAAATACACATATTTTTTCGATAAAAACAGAAGCAAAGGGATTAATATATACCAAAGTTTTCTTAAAATTGATAATTTTATATTTTTATAAACATTTTTAGAAATTGAAAACAGAATTCATTTATAGTTTTTAGTTACTTACCTATAAATAAAAAAATTATTCAAAATAATTTTAAGAAGAATATCTGTATCACATTTATCAGCATATTATAATCAGTTTATTTTAATTATTTTTCCTGCAAAATATACCCATTACAATATAATAAAAAATGTCTTAAAATATAAAATGATAATCAAATTTACACTGCTTTTAAAAATATATGCTGCAAAGAAAAGCGAAAAAATATATATAAATTTATGTCAGTAAATATCTCTCAAATTAAGAGTTAAGATTACAGCAAATTTTTTACTGCAAAATTCAGTGGCTAGCATAAACCGTCTAGCACTCGACATGGAATTTCTTTTGGCGGGATTAAAATTTATTTTTCTTTTAAATTCATAAAATTTTTTGTCATTTGAACTTGTAGTCAAGAAGATGAAATTTCTATTTTATCTTGAAATTTTTGTAGATATGAATTTCCATTTAATTGGTTCCATATTAGTTATCTGTGTTCAAAATTGTACTTTTACAATATATAATTTAACAATCATTTAACGAAAATAATTTCAAAAATTATTTAAATGACCTTTTGAAACTTTGTAAGTATACTAAATATCAGAAAATCAGATGCTTGATGTCTCTTCGGCAAAATCAGAAGTTTGTCTTCTAAAAAAGCATTTTCTAAATATAGGTTAAGTAAATTTAATCTGAATGGAATATATTAATTTCATCAATTAAAATTTTATTTATTTCTCTTCAAAATTGAGATGTTTTTTCTTAATTTTGGTTAATTTTTTAGACAAATTTAGAATGTATTTACTAATTAAGTATAATAAGGAATTCCTCAAACTTGTAAGCTTAACAACATGAGTTTAACAACTCATGTTGTTGATGACTCAACATGAGTTTAACAACTCAAGGAAAAGTTTAACAACATGAGTATTGCTAAAATAATGTCCATAAGGCTCATTACATCTAAGGGTTGCCAAGGGCAAAATGGTCAAACAAAGAAACATATGCCAAATTTTTTATCAAAAAGCCACCAAGCAATTAATTTTCAAATAAAGGTTAATACTAACGGGGAAATATGTGTGTGTGTGTGTGTGTGTGTGTGTGTGTGTGTGTGTGTGTGTGTGTGTGTGTGTGTGTGTGTGTGTGTGTGTGTGTGTGTGTGTGTGTGTGTGTGTGTGTGTGTGTGTGTGTGTGTGTGTGTGTGTGTGTGTGTGTGTGTGTGTGTGTGTGTGTGTGTGTGTGTGGTGTGTGTGTGTGTGTGTGTGTGTGTGTGTGTGTGTGTGTGTGTGTGTGTGTGTGTGTGTGTGTGTGTGTGTGTGTGTGTGTGTGTGTGTGTGTGTGTGTGTGTGTGTGTGTGTGTGTGTGTGATTATAGTACATTATGGACAATTTTTAATTAATGATATTTATACACAATTGCATTTTTAAATTTATGTTTGAATTATAAAAAAAATTGATATTCAATAAATGTGGCTTGTTACATATTTCTGTAGGGCAGTGGGTGGTAGCTTAGTGGTTAGGGCATCGGACTTTCATCCGGAATGGCAGGGTTCGATTCTCAATGCCGCCAAAGACCCACCGAGTACATGCAATATAATTGCTCGTTAAATCTGCGGAATCGAACGTCCTGTAGTCGATCATTGAGCAGTTACCATATGGGTGCAATGGTCTGGTGAAAATTTCCTCTCCCTTTAGATCAATGTAAAAATTGAGGGAGTGGATCCTCTGGTGGTGCCATCTATCAGAGTATTTTAAAAGAGCAACGACGTACATTTACCTTCGTGGTGCTCTGATTAAAACAAAAGACGCTCCCTATTGACTTAAATTCGCATAGACAAGGTATAGCGAGCTTGGCTTGTCCAAGCAGCATAAGTAACAACCTACTTTAGTTGAGATGAAATCGTTAAAAAGGAATATAAATGCTAGAATTTTATTAATTTAAATGTAGATAAGATTAAAATTGTGTTTAAATTATTAATTATTTCCATTGTCATCAAAATTTCTGACTTATATTTCGTCAAAAGTTTAAAATCGGATAATCGTCTACTTTGCATTTTTTGAGAGTTATTTTGTTAATTGTGCTAAATAGGAATGTGTTTCATTTTTTATTGATAATTCATACTCGTTATTCCATATTTCTATTTTATTTTTATTATACAAAGCCCACAAAAATTCTTATGAAATTTCATAACAATTTCTTACTGTTGAAAAATATGATGCAAAATTATTCAATATTATTGTGTAATCAGCATATAAAATTTGATATATTCTATTACATTCTAGAAATATATATATTGTATTTAAAATTAATTACATTTTAAGTGCACAGTTAATGTTTTTATGTTATTAAATTGAATTCTAAGACCATTTTATAAAGGTATAAAATTTGTTATATTTTATAACTGTGATTCTTTTCTTGAATTTATATTATTAACTAGAGTTTTAAGGAAAAAATCTATTTCGGAGATATTGTCCGCCTTTTATATTTTATAACTTCCTGCTGTTCACTTTTTATAGCATATTTTCTTATGCATCCATATTTATGATATTTTTAAAACACAAATATTCAAATATTAATATATTTATTCCGTTTTTATTTCTCTCTCTCTCTTCTCTCTTTCTCTCTTCTCTCTCTCTCTCGTTAGAGAGTTTTAGCAATTTAAAACTATCACCATTTTGTTTTTTTATTTCTTACATGGTTGATATAGTTCAGAAAAACCCATTCACCAAATTAAGATCAATTGAAAGTAATGAAGTCATTAGAAACCATCTGATTTTTAATACATATTAGTTTATACAAAATTAATTAACTTCAGTATATTTTGAATAGAATAATCTTAAATGAAGGAATATGGTCTTCAAACTTGGTGTATTTTATTTATTAATTACTTTTAGTTTAAAAATGTAATTGGTGGTATGTGAACGTCCAAAATTGCACAGCCAATAAAAAAATTGAGCTTAATATTGTATAAGTATGGTGATAAAAGTTCTATTCATCAAGTAATAGACCAGTTGCAAACGAGTTGTTTCTGGATACTATCCAGCTTTTCAATTATACGGGTAATAATATCACGTATAATGTGCTTATCTCTCTTCACTTCAAAATGTTATCTTCAATTAAATTAATGAAAGTTTATTTAGAGTTAGAATTCTTACTGTAGAAATATTATTTATTGATATATATATAATATTTCTATATAATATAGCTGAATATTAAGAAACTGAAATGATGTAGCTTAATACAACTAAGTTAATTTTACAGGACAAACTCTACTTTGAAAACCAAAGAATTTAATATTTATTTGCAAAGGAAAACAAGTAATATTAAATTATTACAGTGTTATTACAGCGATATAAAAATTTACAGATAAATTATAAAAGCAAGAATGTTTAAATGAAAACAAATTGATTTAAATAACAATATTTTTATAAGATTTAATTCCTCATTTATGTGTAAAAGTATTTTCAAAAATGTACAAAAGATAAAATTTTGATTGCATTTAGGAACTCATTATGAAATGAATTCTATATTTGTTTTAATTAACATTTATTCAATTGAAATAAAACTCTTAAATGCAAATATATTTTAATTAGAAATATCAAAAAGGATAATATAGCGGAAGATTACATAAATTTCGTAAATAGTGTGACCTTACTGTTGACTTCATTTCCAAAGTTATTTATTATTAAACCACTTAAATATTTTAAAACAGTTTTTATTATTAAAATAATAATGACTGCATAAATTGTGCAACTACTTTTTATTTATTAAAAGAAATACATAAACAATTTAATTAATTTCATGAAACTATAACATTCTTACATTTTTATTGCGTTATTAAAATAACCCTCATTTTGGAACATGCAATCATATTCTTTTATTTCTTGAGAAAATGTAAAATTTATAAAGCACGCAACATTAATTAAAAAATAAAATATGGTCTGGAACATTAATTCTGCTAATAATTCATTTGCTAGTTGGCTTCGATTTAAATTTGTCATTGGTGATAATTTCTGTGAAAAATGTTCTTTGTTTAAAAAAATTAAAACTTATGTTTTGACATAAAATGAGCTCCTAATTAAATTTCCTTAAGGATAGAATTTGAGGAAAACGAACTTTTCTATGTAAATAACAAAAATATTTTAGCAAAATTTTCTATGATAGCTGTGAATTGCTATAGAAAAAGTTTTATAAAACTTACAGCAAACCTGGATTAAAATATTCTAAATAATTACTACAAAATTTTGAGTAAAAAGTGCTGTAAAAGTTACTATAAATAGTTCTGTAAATATTAAACTAAGATGATCTGTAACAATTTTACAAATATGAAGTAAATATTACAGCAGATTGTAATGGCGCCCATAATTTCCAGCACTTAGTACATTAAAAACTACAAGGCTTTTTTTACACTATTTCTCTATTTTTATTTTACTATGTACACAAAAATTATCTACATTATATATTCACTGCCCGACATTGAAAATTTAACACCATGAAGGAGTTGCCAGAATTTGACGAAACTCGGCAAACAGAGAGAGACAGCAACGAACTATAAGTGATCTGTATTTCGGAATGATATGCATAATACAGCGTGAGAACAGAATAGGGTCAGCAAGTTAAAGGACCATTATGAACGGCAATACACGAAACAACACGTCTTGGCACAGAGTCAATGAGATTACGGATGGCGTCCTGAGGAATGACTCTCCATTCTCTGTCAACCATTTGAGAAAGTGCGTCTTCTGAAGGAAACAGTAGCATGGTCTGCAAATCTCGCACAATCATACTTCAAACGTGTTCGATTAAAGGATCTGGTGAGCACGGTGCATAGGGAAGCACTTATTCACCTTGCATGGCATGTTGACTGATGCGAGCAATGTGCAGTCTGACGTTATCCTATTGATAAAGGTCATTGGGCACTCCCTAATAGTAGAGGAGTGTCATCGGTAGCAGGACATCAGCCATGTAACGTTGGGCTGTCATAGTACCATGAATACTAGTAAACTAAAGTTAGAATCTATTTTGATCTTATTAACTTTGTGTAAGCTGAATTCTCCATTAAATAATTACATAAAAAACAAAAATCATAAATACTGAAAATTAATGGAGGAGTAAGCTTTATTTATTCCGCTTATAAATAAATTTGCTGTACTGGAACAATATATTACAATTAAATCTTTCTGAATAAATTCACTTGCTTAAATGGTGGTTCACTATAACTATAAATTTAGTATTGTCAAATAAAAAACTCTTTTTAATAAATATTTATTTACGATGTGTTTCGATTGAGTTTAACTAAAACTAGAGAATGTTTTCCCTTGCATTCTCAGACACTTTTTGTAATGTTTCTTTCATATAGAAAAAAAAACCAAAAGTATTCCAAAAATACTTGTGAATACAATGAAAGTACAAAGCAATACAAAAAGAAAACCTAGATGCTCTTTTCTACGCGTAATTCACTTTTCCCGTAGGGAATATTTACTTCTCCAAAACTCAAGAACTATGCGATGAGAACACTGAAAACTATAATTAGTGACTTGAACTTTTCGTGATTAGTTCATTTAGAAGAGAACATTTTGATATCTTGTTTGGAGTTTATTTGCATAACAATGGTTAAAATAAATAGTTATGAAAACTTTTCTTCTCATCATTTGGTAGAAATCTGTGCTTTCTCTATTGCAAAAATGAAACATGTCTAAAGGATAAAAAATTTACATCTCATTTCATAGATAATTCACTGAAAAGGAGTACAGCAATTCCTTTAAAAAGTGAAAAGATTTATCTTCTTTTTGTTTTTCTGTAATTCACAATTAAAATTATAAGGAGTGGAAAGGAACTTATTTTAAAAAATTCAATTTTATTAAGATTTTTAGAATTCAAACTATAGGAATTCCTGTGCGCCGTGGCATTAGTGTTTAAGATTGTTAGTTGTCTTATTAAAATGGGAAGAGAATATACCAAGTATCTGCAGTTGTTTACTAGCAACATATATGAAAGAGACTGTTTACCACTACCAATAGAATTTTTATTCTAAGTTGAACAAACCCTCAGAACAAAACGTGATGCCTTACGGGAACAATTTTCAGACACTAATCTGGTGTTAGTGACTATAGTTGATTTTCTTTTACTAAGATGTTTCCAATGCATTTTAGTCTAGATTTTCAAATATACAGAATTCTTTTTTTATGTGTAATTAGAGCCTGCATTTGAAGCCAATATTATAATGAAGCCAGAAACATGGTATATGGTAATTTAAAATCTTTTCCCTTCAACTCAGCATTAATGAAAAGTATATATTAGACGTCTTCAAGGCTTTATGTATATTGTGTAATATTCAATGAAATGCTTAAATTTAAAAAAATCATTCTTGGAGCAAGTAAAGTACTATAATAGTATTATATGTTGAACTACATGTTGAGGGTACTACATGTTGAATAATTTAATGAAAAGGATTATAAGTCTAATAAGAATAACACAATAAGATATAAATTGTCTTGATAGAATTTTTCTTTTTAAATTCCTGTTCTGTTTTTTGTTTATCTATTAAAAACTTGGTGGACAGATTTGCTTTCTGGAATTTTGTGTGTTGTATGACTATATGAAAAGACAAATTAATTTCTTATAAACATAAATTGTTTTTTATATATTAACACAAGCTATATATAAAAATAAGGAAATTGGAGAATTTGGGTAGGACTTGGATAAAAGTTTAAGTAAAAAATTAAATCTATTTTGATTCTGATTTCAGCGAATGAATGCATGAGTCATATCATCTGAATTTATCAACTGACGGATTAACGTTATAGAAGGTTATTGGGAAAATATTACGATGTGTGTGAACCATTTTTTAATTCCACTTCCTAAATTTAGTTTTTAGTTCAAAAATGTGATGTATAATCAGAATATTTATTTTAAGCAAATTATTTCAATAAAATATTTTTCTCGAAACTGTATATTAACATAAGCAGCATAAAGCAGATTACATGCATGCAATACTCAGTAATAGGTACAAACATACATGTATGTAACAGAATACATTCATACGCGAATTTAATGGATTAAAATTTGAGTTTGAGATGTTAATTGTATTAGTGAGATAATTATTTTATTAACTGATAGACCAGTATGAAGATCTTTACTGTAGAGAAACTGAACAATGAGCATTCTAAAAATGATACAAATTAATCACACATTACAGTCATATATAGTACTAAAATATTAATAAATGATAGTATAGTTTTCAAAATTACTTAATTTACGAAAGTAAATAAATATTTATATTTATTCCTATAAATAATTGATTAGTAAGCAAGCCTCCGATACTAAGTTTACATCATAAATAATTACAAATATTTAAATGATGTTATTATAAAATTTTTCCTTTTCTTTCAAATAAAAGCTAAGAAAGATTTGAAAAATAATCATAAATATAGCGTGAATGAAATTGTTTATCTCTCATAAGCTCCATCGTTGTTTTGTTATGAGAGCTGATTAAAGTGGGACATACTGCATAAAGTAGTGTCCAAACCATTGTAAAATTTCACACCCAAATTGAGTTTAATTGTATGAAATGGATAAAAGCATAAAATTAATGAGTAATAAAAGTTATAAATTAATAAATAAAATGTAAAAATTAACTCAAAATATTTTGAATAGAAACGAGATTGTTGCTTATTTATAATGAAGCATAGGAAATAGTAGGTAAAATAATTTTAACAGTATTTTCTCATATTAAGAGAACTATTTCAACTATCAAATGGCATGTGTTTGAACCTTAAATATTACTTTTAAAACTGAAAACTCCTAAATTTTGTTCTACTAAATCAAGAAAAAAATAGTTCTAAAATTGAAAATACGTAGAAATTCAATTTAAATTTCAAGGAATCATGTATTAAAGATGATTTCTTGTTTTCTTGATATCAAATTCTTTGCATGTATATACAAGACAAGTTTGATGAAACCCAAGCATTCTCTGCTTTGAACTGATTAAATTAAAATGACAACGATGGTAAAGACAAGCTATTAAATTAAGAACGAGGCATTTTTCTTTTTATTTCAGATATCTTGAATCATATGATAAATCGTAAGAGAATTAATATAATTAGCTCTTACCCGCATGTAGTTTGTTGAATTTAGAGCTCGATTGTTCTGAGATTAATTAAATTACGTATGTATTAAAATTTTACTAACTTCAGCTCTGAGATAGAATTGTAAATTGTTGATTTTTCCCCACTGCTTTGTTTGGAAAATATTTCTCATTTTAAAAATGTCTTTTTCCAGTCAAATCATACAAACAAATTTGCCTTGGACAAAAAAATTTTAAAATTAAGGAAAATACAATTGTAATATATTAAGAAAATTTGATAATTTATTTTATTCTTTTAGATAAAATTGAACATTTGCTTCAGTTTTCACTGTCATCAATACAGCTTAAATAAATTCCATGTTTTCCATCGGAGAAAAAATAAAATTATTAAAGAAAGAAAATATTTTCAAAAATAAAAAATTTTAGTTTTAAAAACTGTAAAATGTAAAAACAACATGAATTTAAATAAATAGAAGCATAAAGAAAGGAACGAAAGAAAGAGAGAATAAATAGAAATATCATTTTACATGACTGATATTTTTTATTAGTGAGAAGTAAAAATAAATGTGTTCGGATTTCTTTACAATTTTACTGCGAAAGCAAAAAGATATTAGAAATTTGAATGCGTAATAATCTCTAAAGTATTTGATTTCCCCAGTTGAAAAATAAAATAACGATGGTAACAAGAATGTGACATTGATTTAAATACACTGTTGGACAATTGCTATGGACGGATCACAAATTGCAATGTAGCATAACATTAAGCGAGACATGAGGCCTAGTAGGGTAAAATAAAGTTGATACACTGTTCAGACATTAGAATAAAGAATATTTATTGTTCTGGAAAGTACAAAAGCTGTGAAACATCTGAGAAAAAATTTTTTCATTTGATGCTGCATATGGAAAAATGGAACAATGCATCTAAAAGTCAGCAGGCACCTTGAAGAAAGGTATCAGTACGGGATATGTCCACCGTGGAGTGTGATGCAACATTCCACATGTCGTATCATACTTTGCACAACATTATCCAGCAGCTATTGAGGCAATTTATCTCATTCCTCTGGGAGTGCACGGATGAGGGTGTTCTTGTTTGTCGGAGGATAGTTTCGACCAGTAACTTGCCTCCCCAAAGCATCCCACATATTTTCAATGGGATTTAGATCTAGAGAACTTGATGTCCATACGAGGCGTTGAATACATACCTGTCTAGAAAATTCAGAACAGCGAGTGTACGATGACATGTTGCGTTGTCGTCCATAAAAACAAATTTATCACCGACAGCACCACGGAAAAGATGAACATGAGGAAGTAGAACTTCATTAATGCATCGTTGGCCCGTCATAGTCCCATTCGCGACCATAAGTAGGGGTGTGCAGCCATTGATCATGATGCCGGATCACACCATGACACTGCATGTGGGATATCGGTCCCTTTCATGGATATTTTCTGAATGATAAGCAGTACCACTCTCGTGCCAGATCAGTGAGCGTCTACAATCCGATCACCGACTGACCTACTCTCATCTGTGAATAGTACGCATGCCCAGTCCTGTTCAGTCCAATTACGATGCTCACGACACCATTGCAAACGGGCAGTATGGTGCTGTCTGGTCAATGGAACACACACAACAGGTATGCGGGCGTATAGTCCTCCTCCCATGAAACGTATGGCAACAGTTTTTCGGGACATCTGCTTTCCTGAGGCAGCAAGAAACTGATTTGCCACCTCCTGAGTTGTAGTGCGTCTGTTCCTTTTTGCCGATAAGACGATATATCTGTCTTCTGCAGGCATCGTACTTCTGACACGACCTCCCCCGTGCCGCCTACTACACATTCCAGTAGTTTTAAATGACTTCTACAGCCTTGAAACAACGCTGTGAGCGATGTCGAACTCCCTGGCAACATCTGTTATTTTTCGCCCTTCTTCGATCTTTCCAATAATTCGGCCACGCATAAAATCATCTAAGTGATGTCGGGAAGACATGCCATAAATTTCAAGTTCGTCTATTAAATCTTTTCTGTAAAACTTTGACTTGAAACAACAACTGTCCACATGCGCCAAAACCTTTAAAGCTCTTATGAACGCTATCACGTGATGAACAGACGTGAAAAAAAAATTTGCATACGCATACTTCTTCTTACTATATCCCGCACTTATTTTAATTTTCCACATTTTGCTTCCTTTCATTTTGTGGTTGCTATGGTGTTATCCGTCCTTAGCAATTGTCCAGCAGTGTAGTAAAGTATCAATATGAAGTTTGATTATGCGATCTAAGAGAAAAGTACAAAAATGGAAAACAAGTATTAACTTTACATTTATTTTTTCAATTACATTTTTTATCAAAACATGACTTTTACATTCAATTGATTAAAGTATATCCTATTATGCTGAAATTCCAATAATAATTTTATTTGTATATTTTATTATTGAAAATTCTTAGACTGCTTTAGCTCAAGCATTTGCAGATACTATTTTCAGTTGAAAAATAAAATAAAATATATCGTTTATTGTAGATTTGTTTTTAGATTTAATATTGAAATGTAAAAAGCTATTACTTAAATTTGATTTATAGGAATGTTAATCTGATTTACAGAAGCACCTGTTATTTTATCGGAAATTGAATTTAAAGTTAAAAGCCATGACTTTTAAAAATAAGAGGCTTAACGAATTCAAAACAGTCTGGCAAAATTTTGTTTGTCCGGGAAATCCAGAATGTTAACTCCCATGATATTTGTAAATACTGCATCTGTATTAAAAATTATCAAGATTTATTTTTCTTAAGATGCATTTGACGATATCATAGATTTTTAAATGATATCAATTAATTGCAGTAATTCACAAAGCCAGACACTGTGATGTAACAATTGTCAGACTTAATAAAATAGCTCAAACATATCATTTAAAATAAACGTTCTGAATTTCGTATTATTTATTTGTAATCATTTAATTAGTTTGAAAATAATGAATATCAATATCTCTTAATATATTACATTTGCTATGAACGGAATTTGCCTTAGAATTATTATCAGAAAACACATGATATTTTTATTGAATTGAAGAGATGCAATGATGATGATTTAATATATTGAAATACAAATGAATAAAATTAAGTTAAACTGGAAAATCACTTTGAAAAGACACTTTAACATAATTAAAAATACTACTGATAGGAAATTTTTGAAAAAATAATCACCCGTGTATTATTAAACTGGTTTTGATTTTACCTAGGAAATAATATTACGTAATAAAACAATTTTTTATTTGTGAATAAACAAGAAACTATTTTTATATATTTAATATTATAAATATTAATGCTTTCTCATATTTATGGCCTTATTCATAAGCCATATATTCTTTTGAAAATTTTATACAACTAGTAATAGCATGCTTTATCACAGACAAATTATTTTTGAAAATGAACCATAAAACATTCCTTTTTTAAATTCATAATAGGGTAGCATTGTGTTCACTCTGTTTTCGAAAATAAAGAACAATAGCGCACCACAACACTGATTTTATTCTAAAATAATCTGTTGTGTAAGAATTGAAATATAATGGAAGTAAATATTATTTTAAGGAATTTCTCATTTACTTTTCTTAAGTAGTTTTAAAGAAATAGTTATTTGCTTAGGATTATTACTTGCTGCCAAATATTTTCTTTCAATTTAATTCAAGGAAAGAAGTTGCGCAAGTCAGTGATACCTTCATGTGAGCTATTTTTAAAAGGGGAGACTCACTTTTCTTGGAATAATCTAACATTGCGTAATACTTTCACAAAAACCAAAATACAATAAATTTGATCTATACTTGATTTTTAATTTTTTTTATTGGATTATACAGTATCTTAAGTTCAAGAGGGGTTTAAAAAATCTAGACATAAATTTTATATGAAATTAGGTTTTTTATAAAAACTAATTTTAATGGTAATCAATTTTTGGTGTTAAATAAAATTGAATCAATATATCATTATAAAATTAATTAGAATTTGTTCATTCTTATTATTTTTTATACTTAAATTCTTGCCAGTTTTTTAGAAATGAATAAGTTTCATATGAAGAAAATACAAAAAAATATCATAGTGTTCACCATCAAAAATTAACATTTTCTTGCAAACTACTAACACATACTAATAGCAATATATTTTTATTAATTTATAGATTTACTAGAAGCTTATAACGTGGCTATTTTATTTTATGTAAAAAATAGAAATGTTTCTGATTGAAACTTCCATAATTGTCATTGTATGTAAAAATTCGTGAATTCAAAAATGTTGTGAAAAAATAGTGCAAACAATTGTTAAAACCGTTAATTAGTAAAATTATCACTAAGAATAAATGATCAAAATATTTTAAATTTGGTATGTGAATTATTTTTTAAGAAATACATGTCTGTTTATGAACTTTTAATGCGTACTTAATGTGCACTGTCAACATTGCGATCTAATTCAAAATATACAAATGAAAAATAGTAAAAACTAATTTATTCATATTCATAATGAAAAAAAGCATCGTAATAATATAGAAATAAAACAATATGTACAACCAATGGATTCCAGATGATATATTCATAAAATTTAGGAAAAAAAATATCTTTTACTCCCATGAAATCATAATATGTAATATAAAAATCATACATTATCATGCATAAATACAGACGGTGGAGGAAATTCTCATTCCATGTGACAACTTGTAGATAAAAAACGACTGCTTGAAAATCAATTTAGTAAGATAAATATCTGTTTAGAATAAATGACTTTAATAAATCAAGTAAAAAATATAATATTGGCAATATCAGAAAAATAAAGTAATCGATTTGAATTCTGGTAATTGTGTTCATTGAATATTTGTGTAGTGAGATTTTAAAATTCTATATTGATTGCTTGTAATTGTTGCTGAATATAATTTATATTAACTTCATTAATTAATCTTATATACAGAGGGAATGATGGAATTTCAAAATCGAAGCACAATATTTTCTTTTAAAAATTTTATATTCAACATCTGAATATTTGATTTCCTAATTTCAAATTCTGTCACTAGCACCGTCTTTTATTAAAAATGTCAAATAAAAGAAAAAGGTTAATAAAGATAAATTATAAGGCTCATGTTGAAACATTTCAGATATTTATGATGCGAAATTCTAGTTTTCATTTCCCCAATTGGCTAACTATTTTTGTAAGATACATTTCATAATATTAATATAATAAATTGTAAAAAGTTGTGGTATGTACTTAAAATTCCATTCTAGAGGATTTTCACTCTTTTTTAATTTCAAAAATATTTACTTTTGTTTGCAAAACAATATACATAATTTGTGTTATTTTCCTTAACTTTCAGATGTTAACATTAAAATTATCAATCTTGATTTCGATTGTAAGAAATAATCAAAAACAAATTGTTACATACAAGAAAAATGCTTTCAAAAGTGAAATTTATTTACATATATTTATTTTCTTTATCTCACATCTAAAATACAATTTAAAAATAATTTGAAACTCTTATTTATTTATCATGCATTTTTATAACTAGTGGAAAAACCAGCTTTTAATTAAGTAAAACATCTTCCAAAATGCAAAAGGAAACAAATATTTTGTTCTCTATAACGTATTCAAATAAATTATTAAGAAACAGAATATGGCATTCAAGTTCCTATTTAAAATTTAAAAAACGCGTTTCAAAACAAACTATGCATACATTATATTTTCTCTTGAAAGCAAATTACCTTTCTACTTTTCTAGCTATAATGATATCGGTTTGTATACCTTTCACATTGCTTTATTTATAAGTGCTAACTTAGAAACACATTTAATAAGAAATATTATTCCCAAGAAAAAATAACTTTAAAAATAGTGCTTTCAAAACTCAAACTTTTGAACATTATTCCATCTAAATATACTTTAAAACAATGCAATAAATTTAGGAAACAAGTTTTGTACAATTTGTATTTTAAACAAATTTAATAATAAATTAATAATAAAGAGTTTGACATTTAAACATTCAGAGATAGAATTTTAAAAGCATTTTGTAGTTTTAACTTATTTTATATAATTTAAAATTTAGTGCTTTTAAATTAACAATACATATAAAATATTTTATTGTCATAAAGCGATTAACAAATTACAAGATTGAATGCATTAAATATTTACCTTAAATTAACCATATTTCGCCTATAGGTAATAATAATTACTTAAATGAGTGTTCACATTTTTACTTTTAAACTTAAATTATGTAAGTTTTCTGAGTTTTTAAATTAAATAAAATTATTAGTAAAAGTATTTGATATTTTTCATATTTTTGAAAGATAAATTTATTCAAATTAATGAAGTGTTACAATAAATGAAGCAAGCCAAAATATGTTGAAAATTTTTATTTGGTATTCCTGATATTTTAGATGTTTTTATATTTCTTGATTTAAAATATGTTCTGGAGGAGAATAAAATAAGACTTTTACGAATGCAAAATTCTGCTCTTAATAGAACTAAGCATTTTAAATGTTAACAAATAAAAAAAGAAATATATATGTACATCATCGCAATTATTTATTTAAATTTAACACTTTTTCTTTCAATCAAGGGTATCAATTAAAATAGAAAAGTAAACCTGCATGAAATGTACTTACTTTCATTTTCCTCTTATATTTTTTATATTTCTTTCTATAATCCAAGTAGAAATAATGATAATTCAAACTTTGTCTAATACTGATAGCATTAATTTGTTTTGTTTAAAAATGTAAAATAATTAAGATTATTGGTTTTAGTACATAAAATGCGCTCATTGCAGCTTTTCATTCTTAATGATTCAAACATTCTATACTTTGAAGACAAAATATATTTTGTAAGCAATTTCTCTTCTTTTCATTGTATTTCACTTGGATATTTTTCTTTTTGGCAAAATCATAGTGTTCAAATATCATAGTGGTTCGTTCAATATGTAAATGCTTATTTAATGTTTTGAATAGAGAAATCTTTTAAATTATAAAAATTGTCATGTGAATTTAAAAATTTCATAATTAATATTTAAGACTATAATAAGAAAACATAGAAAAACATTTTCTTTTTCAGTAATAATTATCTAAAAGCCATGAAACATTTTCGTTTGCACATTCTAGAATATTCAAATTTTATACCAGGAAGTTATAACAAACAAAAGAATTTTCCATATTTAGCCGTAATATGAACGATGACTTTAAACACACACATTTTTGCTCTTCTTGCTATAAGACTTCAGATTACTTTGAATATCAATAAAAATTCAACTTTAATCAAACAAAAAAACATAATTTCTTGTTATTCTCTGCATAGTAACTGCAATAGCTCATAAAATAGAGCTTTTTTAGAATTTTTTTAAATTTTATATATTAAAACAGCTTTAAGCAAATAATATATTTGGATAATTTTGAATTTGAAACAAATTTTGAAATTCAAATAAGTTTTGACATTCAAATAATCAATTGAACTATAATCATTTCACAGAAGTGATATGTAATTTTATAGAATTTTAATTCATTTATCATAAATTTTAATGAAATGGAAGAAGACTTTCAATTTTTAACTAATGAAGAAATTGGTTTTGGAATCGATTCATTATTAATATTGCCAAGAAATTTTTTTTATCTGATTAAATATTATGCGAGAAAATTTTTATTTAAAAAAAACAAAATTTGTTTTCGAAAAGAATCGATTAAAAACATTCGATGCATATGTATTTTTTATTTAATGTTTTCATTTACTCAGATGACAAAATTTTCCTCTGAATTTTCAAAAATATTTACCATTTTGGAGAGGAAATGACATCATATAAATAGTTCATTAAGTAATGTTCATTAATTTGTTTTAAGTGTATTACAATAGTCATTTGATAACAAAGTATTAAAATAGCCATTTGACAGGCATTTTCATTAATTTATTTATTCAGATAGAGTATAATGTAAATGCTAATTATCTATACCATTTTCATAAATGTTTTTGCGCATCAATATTTACTAACTAATATAAAGAGCGAAACACTTTGCATTAACGAATATATCAAAAGTAAAATTGTTTTAAGAATACATTTTAGTAATAACTTAGTTATTTAATCTAACTTATCAAATTCAAATTATGACCGATTTTCTTATATCGATTTCACTTACAAGTTAAAATCATTAGAAAACATAGCGACAACAAAGAAAATTAAAGAATGCAACATATTAGTATCATACATATTATTTATATCATAATGCTTTTAATTAAAATATGAGATATATTTCTTGAAATCTTAATTTCAAATATTCAAAAGCTCTTAAAAGCTCAACACACATGCATCATTATTAACAGAAACTGTGAAAATATTATTTAATAATATTGTGCTTTGAAATGCAATTTTCTTGCATGATTTTTACTTGTTAATTAAAATAAAATTAATAAAAATAATATACTTAATCAGAGATTGTATTTTGTAATATTATTTTAACATCTATGACCCTAATTTCATATTCTAAAAAAAGTAAAATTAAAAATATTAGTTTCATGTTTGATACTTTTGAGTTTGAAGATTACATTAAAATAAGGAAGTATTTCAAAACTGAATATAAAATATTTATACTTATTTAAACAACATAGAAAATAACGGCATTTAAAACTCTTTTGATGAACGTAACAAAGAAGTAAAATATCAAACCATTAACGTGATGGTATTTGTATTTATAATTTGTTATTCTCATTAAACTTTTTCGTATTATATTGTTACTAATATCAAACGTACTTGAAATTTCGTATCTGTGTTAAATGGAAATGTTTAAACACCTAGTTTTGTTAATATTTAAAAAACACAAATTTTTCTGCCATTTCATTTTAAAAGCATGACAAAAAGTTCAACATAACGGAAAAAAATTTTCTAGATATAAAGTAGAACATTTGAAAAGAATATTTACTTTAACATTCACATGCAAATAATATTTAAATCTAATAATTGTATTAATGCTACGAGTACATAAGAATAAACAAATACTATATTCTTGATAAAAATTGTCATTCAATTCAAATATCTACTGCCTGATTTTTTTATTAAGATTTTGTCCCATTATACTATAATTTCTATTTCATATCTTTTTTTCTTCTAATTTTAAAAAAAATATTACAAAACTTGTATCTTCTTCATAGGTGTTGAAAATTTAACTATCTAATATTCTAAAAGCATTATATTTGAAATATAAATATTTTGCTCAAAATAATAATTCATACTTTAAACGTCGGAATGAAAACATTTAAAACAACTTTTGTCCTTTTACGTTTTATTGAAGAAATAGCGTCATTAATCAGGGATGAGAAGTTATTTTTTCGGCAATTATTAATTCTTTATTTTATTTAATTTGTATCTAGTAACTTATGGTAATGCAAATCTTTATGTAAAGTTTTAAAATATCATCACAAGTCAAGTTTTAAAATATCAACACAAATAATATTATTTCGTAAGCATTTTAATTTACTTTTCTTCTTTCAGCTGCGATTCATCAATTCATATCGCATAAATCACGAATATTTTCCAATATCTACGAAATAATATTTAACATATATTTACCTAGTTTTTTTCATCATATGGACGCAAACATCCTGGTTTGAAAATATAGAAGTAAAAATAATATGTTCTCCTATGATAATTTTTAGAAAAATTCATACATTTGTTCATTTATAAACTCTGTTTGGAAACGTTCTTTTAAAAATTTCATCTCAGCTTCAAAAATTATATAATATGTCACTTTTTTAAATATCTGTTATCACATGTTCATCATTTGGAAAGAGAAAGCAACCTTGTTAAAAACAAGAGAAGAAATCCATACCAATTCCTATCGACATCCAAAGGAAAAGACAGTTCAAATTCTGTCAAATATAATTCCCTTTGTAAACAAAGCCACAAAACTTCTTTTGCTAAATAATAACGACTTTGCAAGATAATCAAGTTATTTAAAAATACAGATACACACATAAATTAATACTGCTTATTTACCTATTTTAATGGTTATTTTAAGAGAAAATGCATAATTTGGGGATTATCTTGTCTGTGATTCAATGGAAGATATAAAGACAGATTATTAATGTTTTGAAATATTAATACTTCAATCATAATGTATACATTTATCTATTCAAAAAAATCTGATTGTATTAATTTGTCATTCATCACAAGATTTGGGTTTTATTCCTTCACTTTGAAATTAGAGAATTTTAGATATGCCAATGAAATAAGTTGTGTAATTGGCTAGTCTAAACTTTCAACTTTAAGGCATTGTCTTAAATATATGTTAATTAACTTTTTAATGCTTAGAAAAATATTTAATGTACTCCTTCAATGTTTTATTAAGTAATTAGCAAAATAGTCACAATTAAAACGTTTTCCTATTATTAGTAATGAAGTAATGAAAAATTCTTTAAATAATTATGTTAACAAATACATTATTGATTTTTTCACAAAGTGAATTTTTTAATATTCTAAAATTAAAATCATAAGAAAATTGCCTTATTATCAATTTCAGCTCCATTATATAGATTTATAAAAATAAAAATAATAGTTTTATTTTCTACAATTTAAAAAAAATTAAAGTACATATATTTTATAAACTTTTAATATAAATGCAATACTTTCTTTAAAATTCAATCTATGATATAAGTCTTGAATAAGAATAACACATTTTTTTATTTATACAATTTAGAAATATATGCTACTAAAAAGAATCCTCAATTTTTCAATAAAATATTCAATAAAATATGAAAATTCATTCTGGTTCTTCTGAGAAAAATTTATGCTGTTAATTAAAAATATATTTTCTTATGAGAATAATTTTTAAGGAAAAGAACTAATTCCTGAACACAAACGTTCATACAACATTTAATTTAAACATACATATATTGTAAATTCTACAATTAACAATTTTTTACTTTTCATTATTATCATAATAATATAGTATATGTTTCATAGGTAAATGATTTCGTAAGTTAGCAATTTATCTATTTTTTAAAATCAATATATATATAGAGAGAGAGAATAAAAACATATGCCTCAATTATTATTTAAATAAAAGACAAGAAACATCGTTATTTATATTAGATTTAAAAAAATGTATACTCTGTATTTAAAATCAAGTTATCAATCAAGTATTTAAAACAACTGTTTATAATCCAAGTTCTGCTCAAGTTCTGCTCAATAATTTTTTATATTCCTTTATTTAAATAGATTGTTCGTATAATGAATAGAAAATTTGTAACTATTTCCTCTTCATATGTAATATTTTTATTTTTCTAACTATGGAAAATCGAATACTGAGTGACTGCAGAAACAGATCATAAATGTTTATCTATCACCAATATTCAGTTTCTAAGTAACATGATACTTTTCTTCATCTGAGTTACCGCAGTAGTTAAATATTTATTTAGAGTATAAAGCGATTGGGTGAAAATACATCAAAGTAGTTAGAATATTTATTTTAATGTGTGCTGAATTATTTCTTTATAAAGCTACTTAACTCCCCGATCATGAGTCAATAATTCACTTTAGTATGTACTTTCTACTTTCCTTTGAGTTCAAACAAGACATCTTTGTGTGACAAAAACATAAATTTTTCAAATTTAACCTTAAAAATAATTTATTTCTAAAAGTTCGTTTAAAATGTTTACATAATTAGCGAAAACATTAAAAATTGTAGGCAAATTTATTATGAAAGAATGACTTTTTCATACCCTTAAAATAAACATTAGTAAGCTACACTGCATATAAGTATGACAATTATTTTTCAACATTAATTTTAATCAATTCAAATAAAGTAAGAAATTATTTTAAAAAAAACACCGATAAAAATTAAGAAGTGAATATCAAACAGATTTGAAAATATAAGTTCGTACTTTTTAATCAATTAATTAAAGCTATAATGAAACATTCATAGAAGTTTGCTGTTTAATAATGGAGTAAATGTTTTTGAAACATTAAAGCACACACATAAAAAGATAAAAAAATAAGTAAAATATATAAATTTAGAAGAAGCAAGTTTATACTTCAGTTCTTTACACAGAAAATCAATGAAAATTTCTCGTAGAAAAGGTTTTGTTGTGAAACAAAACAAAAAGGCTGTACAGGTTACATATATAGAAATATAAATATAGTTGAAACTTTAAAAATCCTACAGATTCTAAACTGAAGGTTATAAAAATATGTATATTAAATTTAAAAAGAAAAAAATATATGTTGAGAAAAATATCCAAAAAGTACAAAAAGATTTTAAGAGGAAAATCTTCCGGGTTCATTTCTAGCTTTGAATAATAGGAATAGATGTTACTTTTTTTTACAAATGTTATGAATAAATGCTTGAGAAAAGGCTGGGATTTTTACTTTTCAAAACATGAATAAAACCCTCTACCTGGAAAAAAAAATTCTAGACTTCATTATGATAAAATTTTTATAATGATTAGAACAACTTTTAAAGAAAGGCAATTTACTTTGTTGGTTATTTATTAAGAATAAGCAAAAAATAATCATAATGAAATAAATGTACTGAAGTTTGATGATGAACATAATAATAAGTTCTTATTAATGTTATCAATTTAAAATTTAGTGATTCAATTTACTTCACGAACCTATAAAACCAGTGCTTTTTTATTTTACATAAATATAAGAAAATATAAGAAACTCTTAATGCTAACAACCAACATCCCCTTTTATTTTAAGACTTCTATAAGATATGCAAAACACACACTCAAAAACTTTAATTAAATCCTATATATTAAAATGGATTCCAATAGAGCAGAATCGATATTCTCAGAGTAAGCTTTTAAATACTTTTAATGTATATAGCTTAAATATTAGTTACGTTTAGTTAAAAAATGTTTCTTTAATTGCACATTCTTTGAAATATATATAAATTTATTTGTATCATTTCGTTATGTACTTACTTTATGTTTTACGATACCATGGTTTTATTATTTATTAAATTTGCATTTATTTCATAGCTTACCAATATGGAATTAATTTAAAATTTTTAAAGTTAATAATTTTTTGGAACAAACATTCATATAAACATTAATGCTCCTTTTACATAAATTTTATAGAAAATTAAATTTAATGTAAGCATAAAAAACAATTCACAAAATTGACAAATTTTGAAAATATAATTTTAATTTGGAATGAAGACTTGTATTACTTACGTAAGTGTGAAACTTTCTGTAGAAAAGTTTATTACAAATTAAAATAGACGTCTTAAATTAAGTGCTATGATTATTCAATGGGTAATCAAGTTTTCTTATGTTTAAATCATAAGCTCAAAGAAAAATAAGTGGGTTTCAAAAATTACAATAATTTGTATATTCGAATTTAATTTGTTTAAATATACTCATAAAAAATAGAAAAAATAAAAGGCTAGTGAATAATCTGGCATTAAAACAAAATGAAGTATAAATTAAATCAGTTTTAAAAAATTTAAAGTCTTAATATTACATGTTTATTCTATATCATATTAATAAAATAAAATTTTAATATTATATAAAATATATATATATATATATATATATATATATATATATATATATATATATATATATATATATATATATATATATAAATTTTATATATATATATATATATATATATATATATATGAATTATTTAGAAAACATTTTGCATGATAAGATAATTTTAATTCTTCAATTATTGATACATGTAATATTTTAATGATTTATGAAAGTTAATAATTTTAAATTTTTTCATTCAAATAATTATTAAATAAACCATTAAAATTCAAATTGTTAACGATAATATTATTAACCAAAAGAGGTACTCTAATATTAAATCAAAAAATAATTTAACCAAATATTAAACCAAAAATACAATAAAATACAAAATATATTTTATTAAACTATCAAAATTCACTTTATAATTATCATGAAATGATATACTTACTCGCCTTTCTTACAAGATATACTTGAATCCATAAAAGATGTACCCCAAAAGATAGATTTTGGAAATAATGGAATTTTATTTTGGTAAACGATTCTGCATTAATTAAAATCAAAAGATCATGTGCATATCTATGTAATAAAAATGTACTTTACCGAAGTATATATATATATATATATATATATATATATGTATATATATATATATATATATATATATATATATATATATATATATATTATATATATATATATATATATATATATATATATATATATATATATATATATATATATATATATATATACATCTGTTTTTAATTATTATTTTGTTATTAATATTATATTCTTTTCTAAGATATGATATAATATAAACATAAACATATCTGTGTAGATCTAAATTTTAAATATTGATTAAATAATATTTAATATTATATCTTAACAATATATAATATTATTAATATTTCAGTATTAATTAAACAAAAAATTTTGTGTACATCATATGCCAACTTTATAAAGTAAATTCACAATGATTTAATAATTAATTTTTTTTATTTGAGACATTAAATTTTTATTAAAATATCAAAATTTTAACTTTTTCTCTTTTACAGTTTTGTAAAACATAATATATATATATATATATATATATATATATATATATATATATATATATATATATATATATATATATATATATATATATATATATATATATATATATATATATATATATATATATATTAATAACATCTGGTAAACTTGTTCTTAATTTGCTTAATTTTTACATATAAAAAGGGCAAAAATTATCAACTAATAAATTTCAATACATTTTTCCTTTTATTTAATTGAAATTTTTGTTAAGAAATGTTGTTAGAAAATATCTTGAATTTTTTTCTACTGGAAAATGCAATGAACGCCTCTAACATGAAACACCTTTACAACTAATATCTTTCAACATCAAAGCAAAATTATGTATAAGAAAACTAATTCATGATAAAAAGCAAAAGAAATTACTATACTCTCTTGGATATTGACCTAGAATTTTTATTTTTCTCAAATTTTAACCTCAAAGTACGTCAGTTTTCCCTCACATTCCTTTGATAAATTATAAATTTTATTTCGCTTCATTCTTTTTCTCAATTAATTTTCTTTTTTAATTTAAAAAATTTACTGATTATTTCACTTATTAAATAAAGTAGACAATTAATATTTATACATTTTGAAATCAAAGTATTAGGAAAATTTTTATTTCATTCATTTAGATTTAATTTAGCAAATTATTGCATAATATTGTTCACACTTTTGCAAAATATTGTTACTGAAGAATACAATTTCTTAAGAACACATTACTCATATTTAAAATTATTTTTCAGTAACAAAAACTCGATAATATTCCTTAAATTTCACTTTTTGTAATCTTTAATAAGTGTGTGTTTTCATTGTAATAAAATGTTCAAGTTAGTAGAAAGTTCAGGAAATATTTTTAAAGTTTTAAATATTGTGAAAAATTTCCTTTTACTGAATATTGAAACATTAAGATAAATGTATCTTTAAATTTATTCACGTATGGGTTTTATTTTTAAAAGCACCTGCCTTTAAATCATAATTTTTATCTATTTTTAGATACGAAAAATTATAAATTTTGCCTATTTTTATTAAACAATTGTTTCTCTATTTCTCAATTTTTAGTCCTTGTTTCCTAAAAATAGACAATATTTACGAATGGTCAATATAAATTTAATCAGAGGTGTCAAAATCAATTTTACAGAGGGCAATATATTAAATTTAATATGTGTAGGCGAGACAGATTCAAATAAAAAAATGTACTTAATTATTATAAAATTTTATTTACTTAATTATATAGCATATAGTATATGGTTGTTAAAAATCATATCAAAGTTATAAATGAGGGTAATTATTTTTAGCTCGAGGATCCAGATACCTGGCTTCTCTTGTTTTTGACAAGCTCATTGATGTCATGAATTGATATATCATATTCGTTGTAGTTATTTTAATAATTGATTGGAGATGTTCATTCGTTCTTCTTATGCTTGTTCTTCTTATGCTTGTTCTTCTTATGTTTGTTCTTGTTTATTTTCATGACGGAAAATATCTGCTCACATAAATAAGTACTACCATACATGCACAGAATGCATACTGCATGCTTTTTTAACTGTGTATATTTATCCAAACTCTTGAAATATTGTGTGTAAAATGTAAGAGTGTTTATTTCTTTAAATTTTTCTTACAAAATAATGTCCGATTGTGAAGATCTATCAACTCCTCATCTGAGAAGACGATCCTGTGCCATTAAGTCTTCCACATCACTGTAATCTGGCACCATTCTAGAACTTGGCATCTATGCTGTGGAGTCAATAGCAGTCTTGGACGCTGTGAGAGCAGGCCACTAGCAACCCATCGACGGGAAATAGTTCTACTTGATATGGGCACATCAAGTTTTGCACATACTGAAGAATTTCGCTAGACATGCTTTGCAAGATCACCACCATCCATCGGACTCTTCGATCCACACGTGCTGGTGTCAATTTGGCAGCACCGGCATACACATTTCCTTGTTTCAACCATCTTCACCCCAGCTGGTCCACATCCAGGTCTCTGTTAGCTGCAATTTGCCGTTAGAACTAACCTGCCCTTCTGTGTCCGATCACCATGCCCCTTGTAAACTCGTCTATATTATGGAACTGACTCCGTTGATGATGGCGTAGCATTCTTTGCAATTACATGTTTCATTTGAAACAAGAACAAACTTTCAATGATAATTTTCGAGACAGCAATAACGTCTTGAATATTACCCACTCTGTCGGTTCCTCAACGTATTAAACTGTGTTGTTAAAGGATTTTGAAAATTCGTTTTAATTTTTTTTCTCAAATAAACAAAAAATTACATTTTTTAAATTAATGAAAAAAAATTTAAATTTAAAAGAAATAAAATATTTTCTATATTTTCCTATTTCATGTCAAATAATTCTAAGATATTTTTGCTATATAAATTTATTTTGTTCACACTCTCTCTAATCGAGGCTAAAATTGTTTCACCAAAAAGAAATTCAAACAACAAAGGATGAATATTAAGTATATTTTACTTAAAATAATAAGATGTTAAATCTTTAAGTCTGGAAGCATGAAACATGAGAAGTCAATTTCCATAACAACCTCACCTGTCATCAATAACAACATTTACACATCTTAATATAGAATCAAAATAAAACAAGATAACATGCACAGTTACATTTATTTATGCATCTCTGACAAGATACCATGGTTCATCTAGCATAGTGATTGGCGTAAGGATGAAGATTGTTAGAGATATCGTATTTCCGAGAGATTATTTTTCGAGGCATTTTGATAATAGTATATATATATATAGAGAGAGAGAAAATTTTATACATTATTGTGTCTAGAGGAGTATGTATGTGTGTTCTCATTGATTTATATACTATTTTCCTTTTAAATTAATTTTATTATGTTTCATTAATTTTTGTTTTTTTTAATTATTTTTTAAGTTTTTTATATATAATGTATTATGTATTTTATAATATATAATGTATTATATATAATGTATATTATTATACTATATAATGATAAATATATAGTATAATAATATACATAAAATATATAATAATAAAAATAAAAAAATAATTAATAATTAAATTAATGTTTAATTTTTAGAATTATATATTTAGTTTTTTTTTCATTTTTATGATTCTATTTTAGAGCAGAAGTTATGCGTTGACGAATTTTATACATACTTTCATTTTTCAATTTGACACAATCAGTAGTAAATCAAATTTATCATTAATTTTATAAGTTTAAGAAATTCCCATTGCTTATACTTCATTAATAAAATTTTATATCTGTTAATAATACTTTATTATTAAAAATTTTTATAAAATTAAACATATAAAATATAATTTAATTTTCTTTTGTTCCTTAATTGATTAACTATCGTGCATTGATTTCTTAATGTAGCAATTTAAGTGATAAGTAGCAATTTAAGCAATTTACAATTTATCAACAAATTTATTAAAAGTACTATTGGCAAAATGTTACATGAAGATTTCTAATCATCTCCGATAATTAGAAAACTGTGAGCTGATATTTCCATTATAAGTCCTTAAGCTTAAAATATTCTTCGTTAGATAAATATTCTCGAAAATATTATATAATTTAAAACACTCCATAAATCTGTTGGAATATATTTGCTCGAAACACATAAAAAAGTACTGATCTTCATTGAAAAAAGACTTAACAGATAATGTGTTGCAATTTCTTATTCATCAAGTTATAATTAATGAATGCATCTTAATTTTGATTGAAAAAAGTTTTATTAAAATCCTGAGTTTCTCATCGAGTAGTCAATTACAATATAATATAATATGATAAGTATGTTATATATAAATAATAAAGGATGATTTGTTCTTCCCTACCAATTTCAGAGGAGTTTTATGGCATAAAACAATTGTTACTTGAAAGCAGAATTTCTCTCTATCTAAATTTGTCAACTTCAAGTACAAAAAGTATTACAAGTTTCATTTTCTATAAATACTACGAAATGTCTGAAAATATGTTATCCATGATTTCAGACATTTTGGAATCTTGTTTTCCAAATCCAGAAAAAATATTAAGAACAGTAAGAGCAGTGAAGTATATTTCTCACAATTTTAGCTTCGCTTTCAATAAATACTTTGTACCTGAAATCATTTATGATTTGCAAGACGGAAAAAATCTTTACTTCAGCGAAGAGGTAACCCACAAACAAATAAACATAATAAAAACTTTAGAATACTTTCATGATACTGTATAGATTAACTTATCAGCTAGTATTTCCAAAATACTCGTCTCATAAATACTTAAGAAGAAATTATTGACATTTGTTTAACAAGCTCCAATGGGTTAGAGCTTAACCACAAACGTCATTCCCATTTGTTTTTGTTAACATAACAAAATCGTTGTTTTCCAACAGCGTTCACTAGAACATAAAGAGTGAAGAGTTGAACAATGAAAGAAAACTACTTGTTGTATGGAATCATGATTAATGGTTCATCATATTGATGACCATGTAAGGATCAAGATCTTCCATGTGAACAGAATTTGGACTCATATATCATAAGTAATAAGCAATTCAGCAGTGTCTCTTCAGAGTAAAAGATCACGAGTTTGATTCCAGTTACTATTAAGAACAATATGAAATGGGTGTTATGTTTCTGCTTGTACGTCAGTCAAGATGGTAGCTTTTAGTGTTTTCAATTGGTAGGGATGCTTTTCGAAGAGTCTTTCCAAAAAGTGATTACATGATACACGCCAAATATCTCTAGTCAGGATTAGGAAATTAAGCAGTCTATGACACTGTGTAAAATATGAAATCCATTCTTTTTAGCATCTCTATGTGCTTTTGTAGGTTTAGAAAATATTATGAAATCTGAGGCTTCTATGAATTAAATACAGGAAAGGTCGCTGGTATCAACTATTAACAATATCCCGAATGCTTACAGACTCTCTCATTATCCTAATTATTGTATCCTTTCATGGCATCTATCCCAGAAGACGACTACTTTCAACAGAATAAATCTTCAAGTAATAAGGTTAGATATCTATTATAGTAATTTAAAGAATTTAAATTTCTATTGCAATTGTTTTTCTGGCTACCTAAAATAATGAATCTCATTCCAATTACGAACAATGTCTTTATAGAAAGGAATTTCCAAGCTTAAGCATCACCAATTTTGAATATTTTGAACATAATTGAACATCTTGTATTATTTGTCACTGAACATATATTCAAGGACATATGGCGGCTTTAACAGATCATGTTTTAGCTGTTTATGTGTGCCAAAGATAATCCAATGTGATATCAAGAACTTGTATATTGATATATCTCTTTTGTGCATGTTGTAATTTTTTTATCATTCTTCTCAAAGGCATGTTTGCCTATTTAAGCACTACATAGTCGAATTTTCAAACCCTTAAATGTATTTAATTCTTATACATTTCTCTTTTTTAATGACTGAGACTGCAAAGCATATCAATTACTTGGTCATTTTGAACTACCAAATGTATTCAACACCTTACATGGCTTCTTTTCCAAGGCTATAATTAGCCTCAGAAAGATTGTTCGTATAGCATATATATTAACAGAGGAGCATTGGACCTTACGGTAATTTTAATGAGCACAGGAACTCTCTCCGCTGCAATTTTCAAATGGTTGTTGATTTATTCACATCTCTGTGGTTACTTTTGTATTTGAGAATTAACCAGATCGAAATCTACAATTTATTGTAGACTCCAAACTACATCAAACATCCATTCTAGAAGTGGGAATTAAATCTAAAAAATATTCCATTGTGCTAATCATTCACTTATCTACTAGGTGATCATCAGACGAGACAAGTATATTATGCAAAGTTACCATTACAATTGAGAAAAAAGGTCTTCCTTAACCAGGCTACTCTCGCCTTAAAGAAATAGACGCTAATGAAATATTTTATGATTTTGTTCATTAATAATGTTGTTTTGTTAACTTTTGTTTACTAGAGATTTACTTTGCTATTTACTTCCTTGATTATTTATGTAGTGAATATATGTAATGAATTCATTAAAATGTTTTAGTACATCATATTTTAAGGAATTTAATATTTTATTTTAATATTTAGATTATAAAATACTCACATTTCAAACTAATTTGTTGACTGTTTTCAAAAATCCAAATTGCAACAAGGGAAAATAGAATATTAAGAATTAAATTCAGTAAACATTGTGTTTATAAATCAATCTGGAAACCTCGTTAAAATGTTGAAATTTTAATAATTATTTAATAAAATAATTATATTAAAGTTTTTGTTATGATATCTAATAATGTTGTTTTGTTATGTTATCTTTTGCTTATTACAGATTTACTTTGCTTTTTACTTCCTTGATTATTTAAACAATCTAACACTTTTCGTATAACATTTAAATTTACTACCATCAAAACAAATTTGCAGCATTTACAAATTCTTTTCAATTTACTTTACATAACCCTAAACATTAAGGAATATTAAAAAATAAAACATTAATATTCAAAATTCTTTCTTCCTTTCAAAAACTTAGTTATAAAATCATCACTCTTTCTAAAACAAATTTGCAATTTTTTTACATTATTTCTTGAATCGCAAACGATATTATCATGTTAGCTAGAAAAAAAATCAAAGGGTATTTGCTCTTCATAGGAAATCATTTTTATAAAATTTTTCTCTCAAAAATGTGTTAATCACTTTCCCTTCTCCCACTCATACAATATAAATCAGAAAATAACATAAAAAAGAATAAAAATGAAATACAATATCATACTTAACTACATTCCAATAACAATTTTGTTGTTTTCTTTTTTGTATCTCATGCTTTTATATAATTAACTTTTAGTGATGTGAAAAAATAAATTAAAAGCATAATTTCATTCTGAGCTTTCATGTTTCAGACTTAATTTAATAAAAGCAGGATAGACTGCTGATGTTTCAGGAAAGAATAACCATCACAAACGATTCCCTTTTGAACATGTAAGTAGAAGTATTTAATAAAGGTTGTATGAGTTTTCTTTTTATGATAAAATCTCATAAATCCAATGATAAAGAATCATTATTTAATTTAGCGAGTAAATTAAGTAAAAAAAATAATTGATCGTCATTATTTTCTTGAAAACAATGATTTTATTCTCCCTGAATACTATTTGAAGAAAGAAAATGAGCAGTACACTCTGCTATTATATATCAGAGATAAAAAACACAAATAATTAATTTTTTGATATAACAAATAAGATAATGTTCCAAATATTAACCTTTATAATTGCAATTGCATGTATGATATTTCAGGTATGAATGGGATATTTACATTATCATATTATTATAAAAATTATACTTTATCTATACATATAAAGCGATGTATTCAATTCAATTTTAATATTAAATCAAATTTAAGCCTTATATTGAAATTGATTCTTAAATATAAATATGGCTTATATATTATGTCTTCAAATAAAATTATTAATGAATTAAACAATGTAAAAATGCAGTAACTCAAATAGCGGATTGAAATTCTTTAATCATGTGCAAATTCTTTGAAGGAAATTTTAATTCATTTCGCATCACTAATATTGAATATTGTATGATCTCCATAATTATATAATAATTTTTATACATGGATGGTAATATTTAATCTTTAAGATATTATATTTATGCAAGTAGGAGAAATTCTAATCTAAAGTTCATTAAATAATAAATATTATTCTTAAAATCCTTTAGCAGTGAGGGATTGCATTGTATTGTATTAAATAGTTATCGTATTTATTATCCCTCTCTAATTCCTTCACATCCCTAGAGAAAAGCGTAAGAAAAATTGAATTCATTTTTATAAAAACAATAACATAGAGACACTAATACGTGAAAGAGATCAAACGAGTAGGAAACTCCAGAGCAACAACTGTGAGCAATTAAGACTCAGTCTTATAGAAGCTATCTATAAAGTAGAATAAGCCATCCCTGGTAGCAAGCAAAAAAAGTTGAAGGAGATCTGTGAAAAACTTAATCCATAAAAAGGAACGTCACTATACTGGAACTCGGTTAAAAAGTCCTAAATAACTCCAACAATCTAACAGCCAACGTACAGGAGAAATATCATTCAAATATTGTCTCCAGTAATGGTTTAATTGCTAGAATGAACAAAGAAACAACAAATCTGCTGGAAAGGCACTATGAAGCATCAAGCAAACTATTGTATTACAATACTTAAGAGAAACAGGAAAATTACTGAAAATAACATCTTCATATCTGACTTTAGTCCTGAAGAACTTGAATCTGCTAACAAATTCCTTGATCCAAATAAGTCCCCCGGACCCGATCTCATTTTTGGCCAAATGATCACACGCTTTGGTGAAAATGCTAAAAGTGACTTGCTAAATGTCTTCACACAATCATTCATGGCACTCTGGAAAATAACTTAAATCCTGGAAGAAATATGTAATTGTTCCCATCCTAAAGCCTGCAAAACCGGTAACCAATTGTAAAAATTATAGACCTTATTCTTTAACCTGTATTCTCTGCAAACTCATAGAGCGTATCATTCATACGAGACTGATGGATTGGATAATTGAGAAAAACATTTTGCACCCTTACCAGACCACATACAGAGCAAAGCACAGTACTGTCGACCAGCTTTTTTACCTTTGCCAGTCGATCATCGACGGACTTCAAGATCAGCTCCATAAAAGAACTACCATGGATTTTTCTAGATCTCTCTGCATCTTTCAAGAGAGTCTGGAGACAGAAATTATCTTGTATAATATGGGCATAGAATCCAATGCACTGATTAACGACTTTCTCAGGAAAAAAAATTTCAGAGTCAAGATAACTTTCACTTTCTCGGCTTCCCACCACACCTGGGTGGGAATCCCCCAAGGCTCTGTATTTAGCCCACTTTTTTTCCTTCTACATATGAATAACATTGACTCTCATATTGGTAAAGACGTTAAAGTGTCCTGTTATATTCATGATATTGCAGTCTGGCACACTCACTCAAATCTAGAATATTATCACAAGGAGCTCTAAACAAATACATGCAAAGCATTGAAACCTGGTCAAAAGAACTCAAGCTCTATAAATCCAGACAAAACTAACTTTTGTATTTTCTCAACAGAAAGTAAGCATAGAAACTCGTTTCAACCTATGATAAAGCTATAAGGCTACATCCAAAGCCTAAATGATCCCTAACAAATAAAAGTGAAAGGCGATCACACAATAAACTCACAACCTCAAGTCCTTGGCTATCACCTATACGGGTGGCTTCTCCGACTCTAATCTTGATAAAAGTGGAGCGAGAGTCCTCTTTTTCGGCCCAGAAGGTGAGAAGGAGTGCCACAGTACTCCTATTCGGAAAATAGCTTCCAACTATACTTGTGAGCTCGTGTCTATTAAGTGTATTTGGAGATTTACCTATCTAAAATTGACCAGGTATCTAACAGTATAATTATTTTTCTGACGCACACACACAAGATCTACAGGTGATACAAAGGGGTAAGATTATAGAGCTAATCCACAAAATCATTGCTATCCAAAGATCCTGCACCTTACAATGGATTCTGGCGCACAATTATATCTCAGGTGACGAGATAGCCGATGAGTTCGCTAAAGAAACCCGTAATTCTCCTCAACCATCTAAAAGCTTGACCCTCATTGACGCCAATGCAGTTGCCAGCCGAAAATTAACTGGCCAGAAAGTTAAAATAAATTTCCATTCCAGAATTAAACAATGAAAGAGCCATTTCAACAATAATCGCCAAACTTAGAACAAAACACTTTGAAGGCATGAGAATTTCTTCAGATGGACAAAAGAACTAGACCAGGCTTTCTTCTCGCTGCCCGGATAACACCTAATTGTCTCCACAACACATCTTCAGCTGTCCAGCAATGCAGGCCAAGCTTTTTAACATCAACATAGAGGATCCTGTGGAGCTTCTTTTTATAGATAAATCTGTAGAGATCGCCAGGGCTGTCTTCGACAGATTCAGGAACATTTAGATTTATTTGCTCGTTTATATAGACACGATATCATTATCAAAACACAGCTGTCTCCTGTATAACAAGGGGTCCAACCTAAAATTAGTCTAAAATTATGATACATTACTGCATAAGTAAAAATGTGAAATATAAATACAATGATATAGTTATCTATAATGTTCATATATACTTAAGATATAAAATAAAATCTGTTGTGATGGCGAAACCCGGCATAAAGGAAAAATCCCAAGCTAACCCAAGTTCGCAGAGAATAGCTTGAAAATTTCTGAATGCAATAAATAGTTTTTTTTTACTTATTTAAATACAATAATTTCATAAAAAATAAAATCTTGATTATTTTCCCTTAAAATTTGTTTTATCATAAATTTCTTATAAAAATATCTACAAAACAGTAAATGGGCAATTGTAATGAGAAAGAGATTTATAGACTCACTACTTTAGAATTAAAATTGACACGTATCACCATTTCTTTTGCTTATCTATGTCGAATATATCCTGCTTTCTCCATTCTGATATGTCGTGAGTGGCATCTGTCTGGTTGAGGCATCTCTCTCTCCTCTCTCTTTCAATTTCTCTTTCACTCTCTCTCCCTCTCTCTCACTCTCTCCTCCTTTCGCTCTCACTCTCTCTTCCTTTCTCTCTCACTCTCTCTCTCTCTCTCTCTCTTTCTTTCTCTTTCTTTGCTTATTTCTTTATTTTGTATTCCACTTAAATTTAGCTTTTAAATCTGAATGGGTGCTTTTACCCTTTTTTTTCCCTTGTTATTGTCTTTGGCTCCTTTTTTTTGACTTCCTCTGGTTTTCATTCTTGTGTGTTCTTGAGTAAATGTCTCTTCCATTTTACTCTCAGTTTCTGCCTATTTCTTCCACTAGTTACTTTTTGATCATAAAATTAGAATTTAACACATGTACTTCCAGGGATAGATCAAAAATGTCCCCTCTTAACCTTTGATTGGTGACACAAAAATATAAAGGAGAATATGTTTTTATTATACTAGAACATCCACTCATCCCAAAGGAAAAAGTACTCTGGGATGTAAAACTGCATTAAACTTATATGGTTTCACTGCAGCCTTCAGATACAAACATATACATTTATATAATTTAATTTTTTTACTTACTTATGGCACTTGCCTCAATGTATCACCCTTTTTATGGATTCCTTTTCCTTTGCATTTAAAACGCATTTGCCGAAAAAAAATTGTTATTGAACTCACAGCAACACTAAAAATATTTATTTCATCTCTGCCATTTTTATGTCGTTTTACAAGGCGACTTCTGTGTTTGTATAATTCCTTAAGTTCCTCATTGACTGGTTCAGCAGCACATTTTATTTCAGAAAAAAAGATATATGATTATAGTGGTGAAGCTTCTATTGATGGATTATAATGTTAATATTTTACATTGATTTACATTTATATTAACCTTAACATTTATTAATTTGATCAGATGGAACATGACTATTCTTCATTTTTCTCTATTGGATCTTTTCATTAGTATTTCATAGCATAGAGATTTTCTATTGACTTAACCTATTTATATATGTAATGTATATACATACACACACACATATGTATATACACATATATATACATGTATATACATATATATATATATATACATATATATATATATATATATATATATATATATATATATATATATTGGAAAAAAGACTTGATGCTTGAAATATTTCTAATCATGCTTTATAAACAATTATTTGGAGCTACGTGGTGACATTAAAGTTTCTGTATGATGATCCCCTCCTGCAATCAACTCAAATTGCTTTTGATAATTATTTTTATGGAGAAGCCATTAAAGTGCTGGATAATCTCATTCACTTCATTTCATTCATATTATTCTGATACATTAAATGGATAATTTTAATAAAACATAAAATTTTTACAGCTAATATATTATTTTCACTTCTTCTTCATCTTAGAGTTGGGTTTGTATGTCATTGGGCACCTCTGCTTTTATCATCATTTTGTACTATTAACTCCAAACACAATGTTTCCTAGTTCCAGTTGCTCGGCTGATCCACTTTATTAATAAAGTCCAATAACCCTTTAATAGAGTCTAAGTGTAACTCTCTAGTATGGATGATGCCTAAAGATGTTAATCTAGGGAGGGCAAGGGCCTCGCATTCGTAAATGATATGCTTGGCCGTTTCCTCTTGCATATGGCATTTTCTGCAGATAGGGTCGTGCTGAAACAGTCCCATTTTATGGAGGTGTTTTCTGAAATAGTAGTGTCCAATTTATAAAGCCTACGATTAAACGTATCTTCTGCCGAGAGCATCTTAGAATTTCAGCTAATGATCAACAGATGATACTTTTAGCGTGGATATGACCAGGAGTGTTGAGCCAGGCTTTATACACCTTCTGTTTTTCCCATCAAAGAACATTGGTTTTTGCGGTCTTCAAATTGATCCCACAAAAAGGTTCTGCACCGATGTTAACAAAATATGATCCTTGTTTAGAAAGTTTATCAGCCCTTTCATTACCTTCAATACCTTTGTGCTCTGGCACCCATACAAGGATCACCTTGTTTCTAGTTGCCAGATCTGTAAGAAGCTTTCTACATTCCAAAATCATTCTAGATTTGATTTCGAAAGAATTGAGCGCTTTTAAAGAGCCTTGACTGTCGCTAAAAATGAGAATCCGCTTACCGTGGTAGCCCTTCCTCATATTTAGTCGCAGACAGTGGATAATGGCCAAAACATCAGTCTGGAAGACCGTAACGTATCGCCCAGTGCTTACAGATAGGCTGGTTCTTGGTGACACGCCACATACTCCCAGTCTTCAGAGGCTGTTTTTCAGTGATCCATCTGTGTACCAGGTTAGATCTCCTGTATTAGTTTCGAATATGTTGTTGTCCCATTCTTCTCTAGTTGGAAAAACTATTTCAAATGTCCTTTCAAACATGTATAACTTTTCCATGATGTCCAAGGGCATCAGAAAAGTAGGATCTTGAATTTTCCCGGTAATACCCCTGTGCCCTTTGGCAACAGGTTGGTCGTACCATTGGTTTTGTAGCTTCATTCTGTATGCAGTCATTCTGGCAGTGCTGCAGATGAAGATGTCTAAGGGAGTCAGATCCAACATAACTTCCAATGCTCTGGTTGGCACGGTGGACATTGCTCCTGTGATGCAGAGACAGGCCAGTCTTTGTAGACCTCCTAGTCTGTCAGTCACAGTCTTCTGTTTTACCTTACGCTACCAGATCATACAGGAATATGTGAGAATGGGCCTGACAATAGCTTTGTACATCCACAACATCAGTTTTGGATGTAGACCACAGTTTTTACCAAGCATTCGCCTGCAAATCATAATGCTTTCCTTTGCTCGGTTAATTTTATCATCAATGTGCTTATTCCAGGTGAGTTTTTGGTCTAAATAAATGCCCAGATACTTCACCCCTGCAGCCACGTTGGTTTCAACATCAAAAAATCTTGGTATGAAAAATCCCTTCCGTTTCTTTTTGCGTGTAAAAGGTACAAGGTAGATTTTCTGAGGATTAACCATCAGGTTCTCAATCCATGCACCATTGACCAACATAACTTAGAGCATCCTGCATGAGATGACAAGTTATGTCGAAATATTTGCCAAGGATAAGGATGACAATGTCATCAGCATATCCTTGCGTATAATAGCCCCTATCATTTAGATATTTTATAAGGCTATTTACTCCTAGGTTGCAAAGAAATGGTGAGAAAACACCTCATTGAGGACAACATCTAGTATGCTCATTTATATACATCTATCCCAAATCAAGGCCTCAATCCAAGTACACAGGGTCTGAATAATCCCTGCCCCTCTAAGTGCATTGAGAATGGATAGAAGGGAAGTGTTATCAAAGGCATCTTGGATGTTGAGAAAACTTGCCAAGGCAATTTCTTTTTGATCCAGAGTGGTTTCAATCTTAGAAACAAGCTGATGTAAAGCAGTTTCAGTAGATTTGAAGGGTTGATAGGCAAATTGAAGAGCATGCAAGGGAATGTTACTACCCAAGTTATCTCTAAGATACCGATCAATGATTTTCTCAATAATTTTAAGGAAGAATGAAGAATAGGTCTATAAGACTTGGTCTGTTCATAGGTGTCCTTGCAAGGTTTAGGAATGAAAACAATCCTGGTCTTCTGCCATATCTTTGGTATGTAAACCAGTGCTAAGCTAGCTCTGTAAATTCTAGTTAGTACTGGTATGACAACCTTCTCTGCCTTCTGGATCATGATGGGCATAATTCCATCAGGCCTAGGGCATTTTAGAGGTTTAAAGGCAGAAATTGCCCATTTAACAATGTTGTAGTTAACAATATTTTTAGCGATGGTCCATTGATCGCTATTGACTCTTTGAAAAGGGCCAATGCAGTGCTCCCCTTCGTTGCTATAAATATCTCTAGCTCCTGGAAAGTGGGTTTTGGTCATAATTTCCATAGCCTCTTTCCCGGAAGCAGAAAAATTACCCTCCTCGTCCCTTAAGGTGCCAACCAAAATAGGTTCATCCATTTTGAGGAGTTTTTGGAGTCTAGCTCCTTCAGACATAGAATCTATTTCTTCACTATTCCTCCAGGAGTTAATTTTGCTTTTCCTAACAAGTTTGTTATAATTAGTGAAGGCCGTTTTATAGTTCTCCCATTCACCATTTTTCTTGGCTTTATTAAAAAGTTTCCTAACATTTGCCCTTTCGGTTACAAGAGTTATTCGACCAAGGACATTGAAGTTTAGCTTTCCTAGTGTGAATAGGGCGATTGTTATGGTAAGATTCTAGAATACTACTGTGCAGAAGTGCTGTAGCCACTACATCGTAGTTGTTTCTAATAGGTCTGTTCCCGAGCTCAACCAACCTAGTCAAATCCTCCTGGAATTTCTTCCAGCCCGTCCTAACTGGGTCTCTGAATATGTGACCCAGACACACATTAGAATGAATTTCAAAATGGATGTTTTGATGGTCTGAGCCAGAAGGTCTGCTATCTACTTTCCAATTTTTGATATTTTTCCTAATTAGTGTTGTCGCTATAGTAATGTCGATTACTTCAGATCGATTGGAAGTAATGAAAGTTGGTTCGTTGTCCTCATTTAGAATATCTAACCCGTAGTTTAGAATGAATTCTAAAAGACACTCACCTCTTTTATTTGTGTCCGTACTTCCCCAGACAACATGGTGAGCATTACAGTCTAGTCCTAGAACTACCTGTAAGTTGTTGTCTCTGCAGTTCATGAGCTTGTGCAGAGAATGGCAAGGTGGAGCCTTCTCTTCAAATGGCAGGTACACAGAGCCAAAAACAATTTCTCTGTCCCCCTCCCTCTATGTTGAGTCTGACTTTCACAGCTGTCAGGTCCCTAAGGATAAATTCAGAGAGGGGTAAAACCTCATGTTTTTATGTAAAAGAATGCAAGTTCTAGCGTTGCTATTGGTACAATAGATAAGCTTACCTTTAGATCCTTTGAGGCCACTGATTCTCTCCCTAACCAGTCAGGGTTCCTGAATCAGGGCCAGATGTATATCCCCAGCAAGAAACTTCTTACTGAGGTTAGTGGTACCACTTCTATTGTGGTGGAGGTTGGCTTGAACTACCTTCACCCCCATCGGCAGGAGCGGGTTTGTCAAGTACTTCTGCCTGCACTTGGTGAAGTCCGATATGAAACTTATATCTCCTTACACCAAGTGTAACAGCATCTAGTTCAGGTACACTAAGAACGATGGTCTGCATAGATGGGTCATTCTTGATGTTAAAATCTTTCCACTCCGTTGGAGTGACTCCACCGTTCTTTGCCTCGATTTTTCTCAGGACCTCTTTAGGCTTCAATTTACTGCACATATATATATATATATATATATATATATATATATATATATATATATATATATATATATATATATATATATATATATATATATATATATGTATGTATGTATGTATATAAATATATGTATATGCATGGCATGAATTTCATTTTAATATCCTCTTCCTTTCATTTAATATTAATATATAATTTTATATCTCTATTTTTATATCTTTTATTTCAATTTTTAAATTTATAAATAATGTAATATCTGAATATAAAACACATCTCTAATTTTTACCTAAATCATATAGTTATTCAGTTTTTCTGTATTAACACACTCTGTAACTTTCCGTTTGCCTTTTAATATTTAGTTTAAACTGCTTCTAAAACTCTCCATTACTCTTTTTTTAATCGAAATTTATGTGATTTTAGATTAAAAGTTAAGTTTATGCATTCTCTTTCATTAAATTTTGTTTTGATATTGATGATTAAAATAATTCAAAAAAAATTAACAATAAAGTTTTATTTACATATGTGTGATTATCTAAAATATATCAATATTCTCAGGAAATATTAGATGATCCTACTTGTAGGGTCTGTCATTGCATGGAAGAAACTTCATTAGACATCCTATCTAAATGTAAAACTTTTTCCACACATAGATTTGAATACTTGGGTCAGCACTTAATTAAATCTTAGATGCTGCAGGAAATTCCTGTAAAGAGTCAGCTGAGCTTCGCCTCAGCCACTGGTCTCTTCAAATTTAACATTTAGAAGAGTATAGAACAAAAGACCTATGGTCCCAATGCTAAGTTTTTGGAACCACCTAACTTTAAATCTAAATCTATATTCCCATGTTTATTTTGTTGTCAAATATGAAACAGTAAACTCATATCCAATATTTTCAAATTATGTTTCGAAAATGGATTACACTGGAACATTTAAAAAATATTGCAATTTAAATTTTTTTCTATTTTGTTGTATTATTTGGTCATGTGAATGACATATCAAAATTAACTTTTATTTTCCCTTTAGTACTTTCAGATTTGCTTCAATTTTATTTATTTATTTTTTAAAAAAACTTTATTTTAAAAATTTATCTGTTACATTTTTCAAAGGAATAATAATGTAGCTATGTCTCGGAAGATCAGCAAACTGCTTTTTCCGATATCAGGTAAGAGAGAGATAAACTTTCATCTTAAATTTAGTGTATGTAATATTCAAAGTGAAGAGATGCAACTGGAACTTTCGGGCACACTTCAGATCGCAATATAAGTATTGAAATAAAATTTTATTTTATATTTGTTTTTTAATTTTTCTTCTTTGGAAATGAACTTTCCACAAAATGCGTGGTAAAAAATGTATGATAGCGAGATTTTTTATTTGCTTAGATTTTAAAAAGTACTAGGCTTGCCCGTTTTGTAGCTTTAATAAATTAATTATAAAAATTATTTGATAAATTTTGCATAAAATACACAAATATGTGACGGTTTGATTGCAAGGAGTTTCTGACTTGGTTCTCATCCGCACTATAAATAGAAACTATAAATAAGAAAGTTGGTTAATCTGTGGTTTGGGTACCCCTTTCTTGCCAAATGGGCGATAGACGCACCAAGCGTGGTAACCTTAGTTATTTCATCCTAAATGCATTCCTTGTGGTGCATGCTCATTAACAACTCTTTTGTTTCAGTATTCATATTGGTCGCTAATTATTTTGATTTTGAAAAAACAGTAGAATTTAAAATTTGATGCACGACATTTTATTACCGTTGAAATTGCCCTGGATGTAGTACGTGAGTTATTTATTTGTTTCTGCGTATTTTTATTTATTAATTTTAAAAATATGATAATATTTCTCCATATTGTAGTGTATTTTTTGTTATACAATTCGTAAAAAAAACATTGTTTTTGTTTTCGTTGCCATACCAACGGTGAAATTCGTTAAAAACACGGATTTCAGTTCGTCGACACAGAAACGACGTTTTTAAGTAGTGTCTCTCGGAGCATTCAAATCCGCGAGACATCATGCAAAAACGCGCCAATTGGCGACTTTTTGAAAATGCGCCAAGCAGGGGACCCAAAGCACATTTTCACCACAACGTTTTCTGAATAAAATATATTTTTTACTTTTAAATTATTGACTATTTGATTTAAGATTGAGATAAAAATTACAAATTATAAATATCAGTTGATAAAAAAATCTATGAGAATTTTTTAACATTTATATATATATATGATTCCTCATTTTTTTCTTCCTAATTGTTTCGTTTACTAAGTATGGATGATATAGTGATTAGAGATTTACTTTAAATAGTAAATTACTATAGATAGATTGATTTACTGAAGATGATCTTTTCATATGATTTTTGTGCAAATATTAACATAGAGAAATAAAATACAACTAACTATTACCGAATGTTTCAATCAACATTATATAATGGATACTGAGTGCAATTTTGAATTATTTCAGAGATATATGAAATATATTTTTATAATTAATTTTTCGAAATTTATAATAGAAATTAGCTGATTAGTAAATAATTGTTATGTTCGAGTGCAATAATATTATCAATTTTAAAAATCCTATGAATAATTAGGTTTTCAACCTAAGATAATACCAACTAAGTTCTTTAGAAAATTTTTATGTAAATTCTAATGTGAATACGATTGTATAAATGGTGTAAAATATTGATTCTTAATATATTTCCCCTTTCTTGATTAAAAATTACTCATAAATTTAATTTATGAAATAAAAGATTAACTAAGCGGAAAAGGTAAAATTTTCTTATTGTACATGAATAAAACTTTAATTTACATAAATCTAAAAATGGTTCTAATTATGTTTTTGTAAACACTGAGTTCAGTATCAAACAAATAAAAGCTTGATACTGAGCTGTAATGTTCTCTCTTTGGCATGCTTATCATTGGACAAACGTTGGACATTACGAAGCTTTTAATAAGCATAGACGCCCTTAACACTTTGGTCTCCTGGTGTTAAATATATCATTTATTTTATTTCTGATAAGAAATGGTTTCTTTAATTTTAACATTTATGGCATTTGACTAAATTTAATTAAAATTTGTTACAATAAAAATATATTATAATTTAAGAAAAATAAAAACTTAATATTTGATAAAACTTAAATATTAAATGAATAAATTTTTTTTCAATAAGTAATGATTATTTTAATCATTTATTAAATAAAGATAAACTTTTACAAGTATATATTTTCAATATACCTTTGGGGTAATGCGAAAAATTAAATTGAAATTTATATATCTTATAAAAAACATCTCTCATAAATCAGTTTCTGCTTTTTCCTTTTTCATTCATCATTAATGAAATAAACTCCTCTCTCTGTCTAGTAAAAAAGGCTTTGCTTAAGTTATTAAGAACAGTTTGAGCTCATGGATTATTCCTATTATTTAAATTGGGCATTAAATTCCATTTTAAATCTCTGATTTGAATAGATATGCCTGTAATAATTTTCTTCCTGTCATTTATTTATTTCCTCTTTTTTTTTTTTTTTTCCTGCAATCTCTTGTCTCATATTTTATCCCTGTCCTTATTCTCTCTATCTTTACCCATCTCTTTCCCTACTTAAATTATGCACACTAAAATCTTTTCAGACGATAATAAAAAACATTAGATAAACTTGGATTTTATTGTTTTTTTAAATTAACAATGAAAGAGAATATTAACTATTTAAGAAAAATACCGAGGATAAAATGCTAATTCTGAATAGAATTATTTAAGCATTCTTTTTAATTACATGAAATTAAAATTGAAAAACGAAAGCAATAGATTTTGAGCTATGAATAACAATTTGATTAAATAACTAACTATATTTATATCACTTTGAGATCACAAGATGATAATGGAACAAAGTACAAAAGGTGCTAACACATTTTTAGAACAATTTAGATAAAGAATTTTAAAAAAGTAAATGTTTTAGAATAAAAATTTTTAGCAACAGCTTAATATTTGAAATGAGAAATATAGTCTGCTACTTTTAAATTGATTCTTCTTTCAAAATGTCGCATGTAAACAAGCTGTGGATTGAAGGATACGTTTTTGCACTTTCCGAAGAGAAATATTCTTATTCCAGGATTCAAAAACGTTGTGAAATGCATGACATTAAAATTTCTAAGTGCAAAATAAGCAACATTATTAATCGGTCAGTTATAAACCATAAATCATTATTTCCACATTAAAAGAAGACTCCAAACGAATATCCGAAAAAGATGCGTATTGTTTTAAAAACTTCTGAAATGAAATCACTGGTAACAAGAGAAAATCCACCAACACAGAAATCAATTGCAAAGTCTTTAGATATATCTGAAGCAACAATAAATAAAAAAACAAATCGAGATTTACAACTTTAAAAAGCTAAAAAACATAATGTTCACCCGCTTTCGCCGAGACATGTGGCTAAACGCAAAACATTTTGTAGAATTCTGTATGAAAACCATTTAGCAGGAGATAAATGGAAATACATTGTGGCCTTTGATGAAGCATGGATTTACCAATAGACTGCAACAAAAAAAGGTTTATTTACTATAGAAGACTAGGAGAAAAAAATGTACAAACTTGGTTCCTTAAATGTAAAGAAAGTTTCAGTAAGGGGTTTATGATTGTCGCGGGTTTCTCCTACAATGGGAAATAAAAAATAAGAAGAGTAGAAAAATATGTTAAAATTAACTCTTCCTAATATCAGGAGAAGATTTTACGCCTGATATTTACAGAAGAAATTCCATTTCCTTACCCCAATGATTTTCAAAGAGTGAAACTTCATCAAGACGTAGCTACAAGTCATATTTCGAAAACTACCACTGCATTCCTTGAAAAAATGAAGACTAATATAGATATTGCATATATACCTTTTCAACATATTCCTGTGAAGTCCCCTGACGTTTCACCTATTGACTATTGTGCCTTTGGTCTGTTAAAAGAGCTCTTTTTAAATTTAAACCCACCGCGATAGATGGACTTTGGAAAGTAGTGGAAGAGGAATGGAAAGCAATACCCCTGGAAATTTTACGAAAAGCTCTTCTATCATGGATATCACGATGCAGACACATAGTCCTGAAAAAAGGCTCTCAAATCAAATATTTAAAAAAATAGTCTTTAGATTTTAAACATGAATTAAACGGCTCCGAAATCGTTCTAAAAATGTGTTAATACCCTCTGTATAACTATAAGAAAATCAAACAAATATTTACTTATATATCTATTTTAATAGTAACTTATAAAATCAGAGCAAAATGCATATTCTTAAGTTTACTCAGTATATGATGTGTTATATATATAACACATTATACGTAGAGATTAGTTTTCATAAATTAAGAAGGCTATATATATATATATATATATATATATATATATATATATATATATATATATATATATATATATATATATATATATATATATATATATATATATAATATATATATATATATATATATATATATATATATATATATATATATATATATATATATATATATATATATATATATATATATATATATAATATATATATAATATATATATATATATATATATATTTATATATATATATATATATATATATATATATATATATATATATATTAATTAATAAAGCACTAAAAAACAAAACTCTTAAAATCAATGATACATTTATGCATTTTATAGGTTAAAAGAGAAAAATTAGTTAATGCTTTTAATAATTTAATTTTTTTATTTAGGAAGTTCAAAGTAAATAAATTCAATATCCAAAGTAAATACATTAAATCTTTTGCAAAAAAAATACCAATTATAATAATGATTATGCAAAGTATAAGGAAAAATATTCCAAATCCATATAAATAATATTAATATGTTTTTCAATTATCTCCATTTTATCTTTTCAGAACTTTTTTATTAGAACTTAAACTCAAATAAGTGCCTCTATAAAAATAAGTTATAAAAATGTAAGGTAATCAAAGTTTCTCTGCCATAAACTCAATCTATTAATTTAATCACTGCTTCATTTTTATAAAACATTATCGTTTTCTATATATATACATAACATAAAATGCTAACATTTCGTAGAAACTCCACCAAATCATAAAATTTCTGCTCGAAATTAAAATTTATTATTGAATCAATTATACATATTACTTCTTATTATTGACACATACGAGAAACTTTTACTTGTCATCTTGTTGATGTTAATTAAGAATTTTTTTTTTTTACTGATTCAATATAATTTCAAATTTACGTATTTTAATAAATTACTCCATTTTTAAATGACAAATTATTTTTTTAGAAATTATTGCAATAAATAGAAGTCAAAATATTATAAGAAAACATGTCATATTAATTCAAGAATGTTGAAATACTTAAAACACATGTATTTTCATGCTACTTTACTATATAAAAAACACAAATTTTAAATATAAAAATTTTTTCATAATTACTTTACAAATAATGTGTTTTAGTTTATTATTATTATTTTAATAAAAATATAATTATACATATTTTAATTTGAAAAACTTCTAAAAATATTTTTTACTTTTAAATTGTAGTTTTATTTTTCAATTATAATTTCTATTTTAATTTGAATTCAAAAAAACGGTTTATTAAATTTAAAAAATAATAAAATTATAGCAGTTTCAAGAACGAAAGTCGTATCATTATAAATACGACATTTGAGGGAAATTGATTACTTGTTTGATTGATTAAATTGCTTAGAAATGTCTTATTAATATAAGCTCCACATTAAGACAAACTTTGAATGATATTGACTTAAACACAACAATTGCAAAACCTTGACCTATGTCATGATATAGGGCATATCAGTTGAAAAGAAATACATGAAATTTAAAATCTAACTCAAAAAAATTATAGGTAAGGAACATTAAAAATATTATACTCACAAATGTACTTCTATTTGCTACTAAAGAAAGATCTTATGTACAATTTTCATACTATGTTATGAAGAAAATTAAGCTAACAAAATGCTGAGTTAAATGAAATTGTTATTAAATGAATAATTTTGCTTTTGTAACAAAAATAACTCTAGCAGATTGTACATCAAGTGAAACCATCTGAGAAATTTTCATTTTAATTTAGTTTCTTTTTGTTTCCCTTAAAATCAAGCTGGTACATAATCCTATACTTTTGTGTACTATCTCTTTATTTATGACTATAATTTCAGTACATTTGTACTTTGAAATTGATGATGATTTCTCTAACTCGCGTGCACATTTTTATTCTCTTTTCAAACTACAGTAGAGTTACATAAAAATCACATTGGTAGTAACAAAAAACTGCTAGAAATTAAATGTTTAAACACGTAAATACTCTTGCATTTTTCCAAAAAGCTAAGATACGCAGTTTAAATAACAATTGAAAGAATTTTACAAGAATAATAATATTATTATATTTTTAGTATAATTATATTATAATATTATCTTCTAAATATATATATATAAATCATCATAATCTTCTAAATATATAATAAATAATATTATTATATATTTAGAAGATAATGATGTATTAAAATAATGATTCAATTTGACAATACAACTCATTCCCTTAAATAGGTATAATAAAACACTTTAGATTATATTAGTGTGATTATACTACATTGGTTTCATTTAAATTAATTGTTCTAATCCTATACTTGTATGCATACTTAATATAAAATATCGCTGGAAATCAATGGAAGAGAAGATAAAGTTATCTTCTTCTGAGAAGTTGGAAGAGAAGAAAAACTACTTCTGGTGATCGAGATAAAGTTATCACCAGAAGTAGTTTTAATCGTTCATATATAATTCCTTACTTTTTTATTTCAGTTTGCTCCATCGCATTTCTCCCATCAATGTCACTAATTATGCATCATCTAGCAAATAGGCATCTTTTCGTTCTGGGTCTCTTTGCAAGTTTTTTAATAAGAATGTAAAACTCTAAGATTTTTCAGTTAACTTCGAATTATTCCACGTTAATTACCAAAACATATCTAATATCTATTGATAAAGATATCACATAACTGTAACAATTTATAATATTTTAATAAAATGCATTCTTACATATTTTTTACAATTCATCAATAAATAATATAAGATAAAATTCAAAATAAAAATATTCGAAACCCAATTCTGTCATAAGAAATGAAATTTAATTACCGCATTATTTCAAAAGTTTCTAAAAATCAGCGTCTACCTTTCATGAATTTGTAAGTGGTTTAAAATATTGTAAGATACAACAATCAAATGTGAAGCTTTTAAGTGTTCTCCTATAAAATTTGATTTTTAAAAAATATGCATGAATCGTTTTTAAACTATTAGATTTCGTATGTATTATTTAATTTGAGTAAAGCATAATTTTCATTTCATCTTATTTACATTTTCTTTGTATTGTAAAGATCAAAACTAATTTTCGCATAAAAAATTAATTTTTTTTCTAACGGCGAGCCCTTGAGGGTTGAACCCTATGTCACAACAAGGCCAGAAACTGCTACTCATTTGTCGTTACGCAGTGGGCACTTGTGAACCTAGTCACGGAGGTGAGTAGCGTTACCCGCGTTTATAGGGTGTTTAATATAGGGTTATATTATATTATAGGGTTATATATTATAGGGTTATAAACCCGTTTATAGGGTGGGCCACATTCATACATCATCACGGAAGAAAAGATAGAGAAACACAGAGAGAACAGAGAAAGAAAGTAACATCCATGCCCGAACCGGGATTCGAACCCAGGACTCACAGCTCAGGAGTCAGGATAAAAAATAATATACTTCAGGATTAATTCAGCTGATTTGCTTTTTTCAAAATAAAACATGCAAGTTAGTAAGAAAGTTTTCCTTGATTTGTCAAGAGTAACTACAAATAAAAAATGTATAATACATTTTCTCCCTTAATGAAAATTAATTTTCTGTTAAACCTATAAAATTCCAAATTGCTTGTAAAAATTCATAACTAAAATTTGTTAGAAAATATTTCATTGAACTATTTTAAAGTATATATTTTAGATTTCACATTGTACTTTCTTAAATACATCTACAAGACTTTTACTATTAAAAGTTTTAATTGTATCGTAGTAATAGTTTAAAAGTTTCCCTCATTATTATAGTTAGAAGTAAATTAACAACTATCATATTATCATTTGTATTGGTTAAAATTTAAGTACTTCTCATTCGGAAGAATCATAATTTGTAATCTTAAGAGATATTAAGCAAAAAGAATTCAATGTCTTCACTATATTTACCGCGTGATATTTGACGGAAATAAAGTATTCATTCCTGTAAATTATCCTAACACAAGTTTTCAATTTTTTAAACAGTGGCTGCTACACTAGATCATATTTCTATGCTGCTAAAGGTTTTTATATGCAATGAAAAAGAAATTTATTTCATCAGACAAAATGTCATTTTTCAATGAAATGCGCATCAAAATTGAAGCCTTTATACAAAATTGAAATTTATTTTCATAAAAGTCCCTTTAAAATATACATGAAAAGTAACAGAAAAATATTAACGGTTGTGACTTTTAAGACATGAACTATTTTGTCCTTGCGGAAGATTTTTGAGAAATTATTTCAGGAAGTTTACAATAGAAGAAATTTTAGACAAAAAGAAAATGAAGTTTATTCCAGAACTCTATCGAGTTATCATTTACTATGACTTTAAAATGGAATCAAATCAGGAATAGAACGTTAATAGTTTACAATTCAAATTCGAAAATAATTTCCTTTATGGTGAAATTTTCTTTGAAATGAAGAATACATGGGAAGGTCGTTATCCATTTTATAATCCTAGATAATGTGTCAACTACATAGAAAAGAATAAGCTGTATAAACTCAGTTTATAATACAAATTGTTTGGTTAAAATCATTAATTAATTTAAGCTACGATATTTCAAAAAATGTAAGACTATTTGGTTGTGATCATCACTAAAAATACAAAAACTTTACTATTAAATTTTAACCTAATTTTTCTCGGTTACAGACATGATTTGTTTCTTATTTATTTTGATGAAATATTCATATTATTATAATCATATTCTAACAGCAAAAGTATTTCATTATTCAGTTTTTCATTATGTCTCGTCTTACCATCAGTTTCTTACCCTTAACTTTTATCACAAAAAACATGCCAACTTTTCTGATTTCCAACAATTCAAATTCATTTCAAATAATATACCTAAAAGTTAATTCAGACGTCTCATAGAAAAACTAATATAAAAGATCATAATTTCAAGAGTTATTGATAGAGTTTCAACTTTGATATAACAGCTAATTACACAAAAATGTTTTTTGTGAATCCTAGATTTATAAATAAGATTTGCCTTAAAATGAAGAACAATACCTATTCATCGAAAAAATAAATTACTAAATGTTTCGCTCCTAATGCAGCTTGAACAGCAATACTCTAAAATAAAAACTTAGTAAATAAAATGCAAGAAATCATAGAATAATAAGTGAACTATTAAAAGAACACAAAAGACGAATTAATATATATATATATATATATATATATATATATATATATATATATATATACATACATATATATATATATATATATATATATATATATATATATATATATATATATATATATATATATATATATATATATATGTATATATATATATATATATATATATATATATATATATATATATATATATATATATATATATATATATATATATATATATATATATATATATATATATATATATATATATATATATATATATATACATATATATATATAGATTATTATACAGCATTATAATTTGGACATTATTACTATTGTCATTGATTGTTGCTTTAGGTAGATCGGTCTTTCTTTCCGTTGTTTTCATCTCTAGCCAAGTATTTTATTTTTAAATGCGATTATTTTATTTAAAATATATATGGTTTAGATTTGACTGTTATCGATCTAATGAAGTAAAGTGGACATAATTGCTTCATAAAATCAAGCTATTAAGTTTTAAACATTATTGTTTCATTGAATGAAATATCGCTGATTCAAAAGGATGTTTCTATTTTATTTGTAAAACAATTTTTTTTTAATTTATATAACGATTTCAACTATTGACTGATTACATTTTCAAAACCATGGTGATTCAATGAGCTTGTATACTCTCTACGACTGCAGGAGTGTTTAAAATTATATAAACCATGTAATAAACATGTAATTCCTTATCCATTTGATATATATGTATATATATATATATATATATATATATATATATATATGTATATATATATATATATATATAAATTTTATATGAATAAATAAGAATTTTATAAATTTTCATTATTTGCACGATTATAATTTGATATACATTTCACATAATTGACTAATTATTTCTTATGATATAAATTAAGCACAGCACCCTATTTTATTCTGTATTTATCAACACTGGTTAAAAGATATGATGACTTAATGTAAGGACATTAGCTAATTATTAGAGGGCAAACTTTGCCACATGCATTTATTCTAATAATGTTCAGGTAAGAATAACAATCAATGGATGGAGTGATTATATATGGAAGGAAGAAAATCTTGCAGATTAATATAAAATATAAGGAACATTTGACGAATTGAAGATGATAAATACAAAATATTGAGAGAATTAGTTATTTATTCTAAGATAATTTAAACTACAAACTAAATATGCATTTAAAATTACTGTTTTGAAAACTGTTTAAAAGTATATAAACATAAAGTTAAGTTTTATGATTTATTTATCACAATTCACTTAATCTTTAATATTATATTCATTACATTTTTCCGCACTTTTAAATACAAATAAGAAAACAATTGGCACAAAATTCCTTTTGCTTGGATTAAATGTTTGTGTGTGTGTGTGTGTGTGTGTGTGTGTGTGTGTGTGTGTGTGTGTGTGTGTGTGTGTGTGTGTGTGTGTGTGTGTGTGTGTGTGTGTGTGTGTGTGTGTGCGTGCGTGCGTGCGTGCGTGCGTGCGTGCGTGCGTGCGTGCGTGCGTGCGTGCGTGCGTGCGTGTGCGTGTGCGTGTGCGTGTGCGTGTGCGTGTGTGTGTGTGTGTGTGTGTGTGTGTGTGTGTGTGTGTGTGTGTGTGTGTGTGTGTGTGTGTGTGTGTGTGTGTGTGTGTGTGTGTGTGTGTGTGTGTGTGTGTGTGTGTCATTGCCATACTAAATTAAAATAACTTAGTGAATTTATTGATCACACGTAGTTAAATATTAAAAGTAATGATATCATGAAATTATAAAAACATCATTAATATCTCTTTAGAACTAAATTTTTAAAATTTAATATTTCTTGGGAGTAGAAAAATGAGTGAATAATTTTTTTTACTCATTGCAAAACACATCAGTAATTCTCACATATAAATAAATTTCTGTAAAAAAATTCATCATTTAAAAAAGCTAAGTTTTAAATATCTTTTTCAATTATTTTGAATTTATATTCGCAGCATTTAAAACATGTCAGAATTAAATCTGCATGCTCTAAGGATAATGTCGAAGCAAAACAATATGCTGACGTTGAATACAATAATTTTTTATCAAAACTGTATGATGTATTGATGAATTATTAAATTTTTCTTTTTTCATACATATTGATTTATCTGTTAATATAATATATCATTATAGTTTCAGTTAGTTCATTTTCTTAACATCTAAGTGTTGGTTATTTTCTGTATATATTTCCTATCAAAAAAACATGCAAAATTTATTTATAATTACTTTTTCCTCAGTGGGTGAAGGAAACCTGGAATTGTTATTCTTTTTTCCTTTCTTTGGAAATAAATAAAATATATCATACATTTATATAAATACCAGTAAGAAAATATATTTGTAGTGTTCATATAAACAAAGTTTTCTAGCATTTTTCAACAGAAGTTACAATCCTTAAAAGCGTTTGTTTTTGTGGATTATAGTTGCTGAAAAAAATTTATATCTAGCTTTTCCCGGAATAAACACTACGGAAACATAATAATACTTAACGTTAACATAGCTTTCTCCAAAAAAAAGTATTCTCAAATTGAGGTTCTGTAATAAAAAAATATCGAATTAAGAGTTAAAATCAGGACAATTTTCTTTAGTTTAAAATTTGTTAAATACTGTGATTAGGACTATTTTTACCTTCCTTTCAATGCATTTCTAATCAATACCTTAATAGAAAATCTGAAAATACATGTTGGCGCCAATTAGTAAAAAAAGAATTTTTGAAATTAAGAAAAAAAAAATTTTAATATTTTTTTCCAAATTTATTTTGTAGAAATACAAAAATAAAAAGTGAAATTAACACATAAAAATTATTTTCTATTTCTAGTGACTACAGATAAATAGCAGTTTTAGAAATAGAAAAAAAACAACAAGCTTTCATTCATTCTTCAAATAACGAAAGTTTTGTAAATACATTATTCAAATTATTCAATATTAATGGAATAAACATCTATACAGGAACTTCAAATTACATTAATTATTTTTTTAATCAAGTGCAAAAGCTGAAAACAAAATTTTGCAAGGAAATCTATTTTTTACTTTAAGTTATCCAAAGACTAATTTTCAATACAAAACTCATTCTATTCCATTCAGTCAGTCTTAATGCATACCTAAAAAATTAATTGTCAATTAACAGAAATGGATTTTATTTACATAACTTACTACAGAGTATATTGAGAAAACTCATAGCACACATATTAAGAAAATTTCCTTAAAAAGATCATTTAACTGCCTGAATTTTTGATAAAACAAAACTAAGCTACGTTTTCACAAAGTTCAATCCACACAATCGTTTTTATTTTAATAAATTCATTAAATAACTGAAATTTTATATTACGATACGATGTTCAATATGAATCAATCAACTATAAGAATAATCTGATTGTTCTTAAATTTCAAATTAATGACAAGGAAAGGAATATGGCAAATAAATCAGCCTTATTCTTTAATATTAATGAATGAACAATCTGCTCGAAGATCTAATTTATATTATATTTGTTCTTAATGATTTTATTCTCTTACAACTTTTCATTTAAGTAGAAATGGCTAAATATCTAAACTTTTAGTCAATAATAAATGATATGCAAGATTTGCAAAATATAATTATCCAATTTGAAGAATAATGTAGGACAATCAATGTGTCATAATGACTTAGAATTTGAATAATTCATACTTCTCATTATATACTCATGGTTTAATAAGCATTAATGCAAGGCATTTGTTGTTAAATCAAGTTGATATTAAAGAATATTAAAATACATAAGAGAAATTCAACATTCTCTTTCCCTGGTTTTTCACAACCTTTACAAGTAATTACATAGTATTTTATGCTACAGTTCTGGCATTATTAATATTTTAAAAAAGCACATCTCTCGCTGAAGTACATGTCGAATGATTGAAAGGAAGTAAATAATACAGAAGTTAATAAGAGCACTAAGAACACAATGATATTGGCAAGATGTTAATATACCATCGAAACCCCATCTTCCATCTGCAAGTCCAACACAAAATGATTTCTTCCAATTCAACAATTGTTTCAATTTTTATCTTCTACCCCTTTTAAACACATAATATTATTGTGTCCTTATATTCAAACAACAAACAATTTTTACAATAGCTAAAGCATCTTGTCCCTTAAGTTTAATTGACAAATTAGAAATAACTATATGCTTCCATTTCTATTTTTATCCTACTATATCTTTGATTATTTTGCCCTAATTTCTTGTTTATAAGGATATTTCTACGAATTTTTCTTGAGTGTTACAGTGCCGTCTACCAATTACAGCTATTTTTTCTATAAATCATATGCACATATAAGGAAATACCTGTCATCATAAATTCAGGCATTATAGTTCATGGTATGGCATATTCAATGGTAATATTTAATATAATTCCTAACACTGTCATCTATGACAAATAATTTTAATTTCCAAATCATAATATTTAAGGTACCTAATTTACTAATCTATAGCTGTAGAAAAATAATTTATTTTCCTCTAGTAATAATATCTGTTTACTGTTATTTATTAGAGTTTGTGCTTGTAAGGATATAAATATATTATGTAAGATAATTTTTTAAAATTATATAATATATTTATATTTGATTTTATTATTAATACCAGAAGATACTTATACCGGTTCAATTATATTTATCAGATTTAAATCTGAGAGCTTAAATATTTTGAAATTGATAATATTTTAAAATTCAAAAGTTTTACATTTGGTTAATAAATATTTGTGACAACGCTAATTTGTTATTTCTAATTTACATTTTATAAAATTTATTACTTCTGTTAAATTGCCCCAAGAAATTATGCATAGCTAAGAAATTCACTATTAAGTGGATTTGTATTTCTGCATTTGACAATTTAAGGCAGTCTAATAAAAGGTCCTATCATTATTTTGTGTATATTTGTGATCGTTTTAATTTCAAATGTTTTGCATTTTTAATAATGCTTAATATGTATGAAATGTTTTCCGGATAGAATTTACAATAGAATTGAAACAATTCCTGAATTCCAATGATACATTAATTTAGTTTGACCTTCATTACCATCAAATATATATTTAAAATCCCAAAACAGAAGTCTTTAAAAGGAAACCAGCTACAGGCAGTTTTCAAACAAACACAGAATTTTGAATACTAACACAAAATTTCAGCTAAGCAAATTAATTTGCACAACATTCTCATTAATTTCCTCCATCTCTTTGTTGTTCTTTATTGTTCAGGATGTAAATAATTGCGGAGAAAACAAATTGAACAGGAATTTATGCTACGCTTTGATTACAAGTTCATCAGATGCAATGTAATAAATGATTATATTTTTGAAGCTCATATTATTGTTCTGATGTAATTTGGCAAATTTTAACTAGTGGAAAGATATAAAAACTTCATACAATTTTTAAAGTCATTGAATAAATAAAATTTAAAAAATATATAACATTATTTTATGTTAATTAAAATAAAATAAATAAATTATAAAAAGTTTGTCATTCATGTGAAACAACAAATTCTAATTCCATTGATTTTTCATTCCAATTAACACGAAACTGCACAAAAAGATTAGTTAAATTTATTATCTTTCATTTCCATTTTATTATCTTTCATTGCAAATTTATTATAGCTCATTTCCACCATAAAAACTTTTCATAGCTTATTCAAATTAGACTTACTATTTATTATCTTATTCAAAGTAGATATAGTATTTAAATGGTTCTTATTATCAAATTTTGTGTTTCTTTGAAATTTAAAAACATTTCTGGTTCTATTTAAAATATTTTACCTTGAAAAGAAAAGTTTTTTATTAATAGAAAAGAGTAATTTAAAATATTTTTTTAATAATTTATATCTTTAATATTGTATTATTTATTTCCTAAATTGATCGAACGACGTTTCACATGTGCAGATATCCATTAGTTATTTTATTATGTTATTAACTATTTAACTTATTTTAAGCAGTAAAAGATACATTTCGAAATTTAAAATAAGCATAGAAATTTATTTAAACAATTTTGATACCTTTTCTTAAAAAGTAAACAGTTAGAAATTTTTAAAATAATGTAGCTTTAATCGATAGTAATTCCTTAATAAATACAATTTTCAATGCATTTTATTTGGTAATATGCAAAAAATTCACATTTATTCTAATATAAAAATATTTATTTTAAAATGAAAATGTTCCACTATATCGGTAAGGTTTATAAGGAAAGAATGTCTGACTCAAACATAAAAATAAAAGAATTATCTGGATAATTTTTCTTTGATATATGAAAAGTAAGATAAAGAAATAGTTATTGAAAATGTAGAGTTTTACACAAAAATTTTTAAAAAAAAATTAATTAAAAATTTACCTATATATAACTGCTTCTGATTCCCTATGTTTAGATAAAAAATGTAAGCATCATTGAAAAGAAAATAAATCATCAACATATGTGCATTTAAATTCCATTAGAGGAAACATGATATCTGAGGTTGTTTTATGATGTTTGGAATATCTTGGTTTTAAATCTGAAAGCTTATTACTAATGTGAGGAATTTAATTAAATAATAGTTATTTTCTATTGAAATTCTCTGAAGACATAATTAAATTATACACTTTATTATTCTTGCAAAATTAATATGAAATCTAAAACAGAATGGTATATTAATATACTATATTTTTATATATTCCATATATAGGTATTTTCGAGTTAAAGCTGATTCCTTAACAAAATATTTACCCAGAGCTTCCTATGATCTCAGAAATGGTAATGTAAAGAGAAATATTTTCTAAAATAATCAGTATTTGATAAGACGAAACATAATATAAATCATGTTTTCACGTTATTTAGAAAATATTGAAGATACGAAATGTCTAATAAAGAGGGGATAAAAATTATATTGTTTTCTGTTTTCTTATTAAAAGTTTTCTTAATTAAATCACCACTATGACTTCTCTGTTCATTTTATATAATCTTAAAAGCATGAATTTCTGTAAAATTAGATTGTCATATCCAAACATGATTTAAATTATTTTAAGTAATTAATCTAGAAAAATACTACTCAATCAATTATCTAAATAAAAAATTTAAATAAGGACATAAAACGATGAAACTTCGAAAGAATATTCTCGTTTATCGATTGTAATTACAGCCTCTTCATATTTTAATATATGTATTAATAAATTTCAGGAACAATATTGTAGTACTATAACCGTTTTACGTAAAGTTTTTATACTAGAGCTAGTTTAAAATCAATTACTAACTAATAATAAAGATTAAATAATTATTGGAAAATGAAAAATTATAATTATTCTTTTTTTAATGAAATATACTAAATTTTAAAGAAAATACCGCATTTAAAAAGATATTCCTTTTTGCAAGATAAATAAATATCAAAGACAGAGTAATTCCCTTATTTTATAAAGTAGTTAAACATAGTAAACCCACATATTTAATTATGAATAAAGCAAAATATTTTTGACAGAATTATTTATTTATTTTTTACATGTTAAATCAAATATCTTCCAAATCTTCTGCCTCAATAAATTCTAAATAAATATCTCTAAGACTGATTTGGATTTTATCGTACATAATATTTTCCTTAATTATTAATTTAAAATAGTATTAAGTGCATTTTAGGATAAATCTGATATTAAGTTATATTTTTATGTTCATAGTTATAATTATTAATGAAATGGAATTACAGTTATGAATTTCATTTTAGAATTAACGGTTGCTTTTAGTTATCTTCCAGAAATAATAAAATATTTCTATATATATTCTCTGATTCATTACATAAACTCTTAACTCGAATATATGCATAAAATATGCAGAAAGATTTAAAGTTGTAATATTTTCTTAAAAATTAAATGAAGCTACAGAGGGTATTAACACATTTTTAGAACGATTTTGGGGCCGTTTAATTAATGTTTAAAATGTAAAGACTATTTTTTAAATGGTCAATCTGATAGCTTTTTTCTGGACTATGAAACTGCAGCGTGATTTCCATTATATAAGAGCTTTTCGTAAACATTTTAGAGTTATTGCTTTCCATTCCTCTTCCACTACTTTCCAGAGTCCATCCATCGTGGTGGATTTGCGTTTAGAAAGAGCTCTTTTTAGCAAACCAAAGGCACAATAGTCCATAGGTGAAACGTCAGGGGCTTCACAGGAACATGTTGAAAAGGTATATATGCAATACCTGTATTAGTCTTCATTTTTTTCAAGGAATGCAGTGGTAGTTTTCGAAGTATGACTTGTAGCTTTGTCTTGTTGATGTTTCACTCTTTGAAAGTCTTTGGGATAAAGAAGTGGAATTTCTTGTGTAAATATTAGGCGTAAAACCTTCTCCTGATAGTATCATGAGTTGATTTTAACATTTGTTTCTACTCTTTTTATATTTAGTTTCCCATTGTAGGAGAAATCTGCTACTATCATAAACCCCTTACTGAAACTTTCTTTACATTGACGGAACCAGGTTTATAAATTTTTTCTCCTCGTTTCCTATAGTAAATAGAACTTTTTTGTTGCAGTCATTTAGGTAAACCCATGCTTCATCAAGGGTCACAATGTATTTCCATTTATCTCCTGCTAAATGGTTTTCATACAAGATTCTACAAAATGTTTTGCGTTGAGCCACATGTCTCGGCAAAAGCTGGTGACCATTATGTTTTTTAGCTTTTTTAAGTAGTAAATCTTGATTTATTATTTTATTTATTGTTGATACAGATGTATCTAAAGACTTTGGAATTGATTTCTGTGTTGATGGATTTTCTCTTGTTACCAGCGATTTCACTTTAGGAATATTTGAAACAGTACGTCTTTTTTCGGATATTCGTTTGGAGTCTTCTTTCCATGTAGAAATATCATTGACGGTTTTTATCTGACCGATTAATAATGTTGTTCATTTTTCACTTAAAAATTTTAAGACCATGCATTTCCCAACGTTTTTGAATCCTGGAATAAGAATATTTTTTTCCATTATATAGAGCTGTATTATATTCCATTATATAGCATGCTGAATAACATTGGACCAGGATATTTTTTCTAAAGTACTAATGTCTAATGAACTTAGTGCTAATCAAAAGGAATTTTAAGCAACTTCTTAAATAAATTTTGACGGATTCTAAGAAGAGCAATAAAACATCATTTATTACCTTATCGGAAATTTATATAGACATTATAATACTATGAAATCTTAAAACATTCAGAATGTTAGCCGAGCACGATACTCTGGGCTACAATATTTTTTATAATACAAAATCATGTAAATAATTTTATGTAAATATCTGCAAAAATAATTATATCTTAATGGAAAAATTAATTCTTTATTAATTTCATCAATAAACCTTGTAAGGCAGATTTATAACTTAATAATTAATTTGACTATCTGTATTTCTGTTCAAGGGTATTATAATTTTCTTTTCTTCTGCAATTTACAACTCTATCAGGGCAACAGCATTTACTTTCTATTTAACTGTCTTCATAAATTTTCTTTTCCAATTATCTAAATTTCTATCGAACAAAGACAGAAGTTTTCAAGTTTAAAATCAAACAAAGTTATTATTCATGTATATAGAAATGAAATCATATATAAAAACTATCCTTTGAAATTTATATATATATATATATATATATATATATATATATATATATATATATATATATATATATATATATATATATATATATATATATATATGTGTGTATATATATATATATATATATATATATATATATATATATATATATATATATATATATATATATATATATATATATATATACATATATATGTATATATATATATATATAAATTATTGTATATATATATATATATATATATATATATATATATATATATATATATATATATAATAAGCACACTGTCATAAGCACACTTCTTCTTGATAATATTACTCCAAAGACGTTTCAATCTTACAAAAAGTATTAGTTAACAAAAAGTATTAGTTACAAAAAGTTATTATTGGTCTTTATAAATATCATGTTATTTTAAAAAATTTAAATACTTTGTGTTTTTTTCTTTTTTAAAGTCTATTTATGAACTAATAAATCCTGTGTTTATTCATTCATAAGTCGCTTAAATTAAATCAAACCAAATGTAGTTATTAAAGCACATATTATGACTTCAAACTCTTAGTGAAAAAAGGTAAACTCTAGACCTAATAATCCTTAAACAATTTAATTTGTCAATATAAATCATATAAAGTCTTAAATTATTTAATTTTTGAAATAATTTACATCAAATACCCAAATAATTATATTACCAAAGATTAATCCGAGAGAGATGCATTACCTCATCAAAGTACATAACATTAATTAAGTGTTTTACTGAAGACTGAGAATTATCAAAATAATTTTAGGTTTCTTCTTCTTTTGCATATAAAATGCATTTAGAAAAAAAATTTAGATATTGACATGGACTTTATTGGTAAAATCTGCCTCACATATATATAAACTGAAAGAAATTTTAGTACAAAAATTTATCACCGGTTCTAACACGCGATATGTGGATGACCATATTTGTAAAGATCAGCATGTAGTGCTTAAATTGCATTATTCTAAAAAGTAAAATAATCAGAAAATGTAAAACATTCTATTTTGTTTCTGAAACTCAAAATATAAGAAATAGAATTTTTGAAAGATTTTTGCTGTGTCATGTGATAGAGTGTGTCAAAACAAATGGTATAGGTTTTTATAAAACAGTTTAATTACTTCCTTATAAGAATTTTTATCCTTTCAATAGCTAGCCCATCAAGTATATATGACATGTTTGCGAAAATAAATTGTTTTCCAATAGACATAGATATATATCTGATTTGGTTCATTTTGTCCTATATATATATAAATAAGATCCAATTGATATAGGATGCTTAACTGAATACACGGCATATAAAATATACAACATAATAGTGATTTACAAATATGACATCCATTATGATGTTCTCTTCTAAACTCCCGATATAGTGAAAGGTAACGATAACAACAATAACTGTTGCAATTATTTAGTCTTGATGAATAGAATATACAAGTGGTGAAGAATCCTGTAATGCTGCATTCAAGAGTAAACCCACGAATCATATCAAAAGAGAAACACTTATGGAATCAGTTCTGGCTGACATTCTTTACTTTCAGTGGAATGATAATAGCTTAAGAGTCTTGAAATAATATTCCACAGTTAATTCTATTACCTTTGTAAGAATAAACTGTACATGTGCTTATTTACATGACGACAATGCGTGTTTAATGATGCATACACAATAGAAAGTTTTCCATACTCTCATAAGTAGATGCGAATGGAAGTATAGAATATTCTAATTATCCCAGTTCATTGACTGTAATAAAATCTGTTGGACTCTTTTGAGATTGATGTTTCTATTTTAAAAATCAGTTAACATGTCGTGCATGTTGTGAGAATCTAGCAGGGCTGCATTCAAGCTTAATCTTATGAAGTGTAAAAGGAAAAAGCTTTTAGAATCACTTCAGGACGAAGGACACTAATTTTGGTTTACATGGAATGATAATATAAAAGTACTGCAATATTCTTCAACGAATTGTTATGGATTTTATAAACAAACTGAACATGTATTTAGTTGCAGGACGAGAATGCATGTATCATAATACATTCCCAATAGTTTCTAAGCTTTCATAAGCTACAAAGAGAGAACAAGACATCCTAGTTTTTCAATGCAATGATTTTTCTTATCTCAATCAAGTGATCACGTGTCTCCATGACTAGCCAGTGGAAATGTAGTTCCTTTGATATAGCTGAATCAGATTTAAGATGTCTGATTTGATAGCTTTCTTACTTAGTATCTTTCTAAAACGTATATTTTTCTGCAAAGTTTTTTCTTGTGTTTATTTAATATTTGCTATCTTATTGAACCATACAATGTGCAAACACTTGATGTCTTCTGTTGTTTCTTTATTATGTTCACCAACACTGGCCTCCTGCAGCAATTGGATTTTTGTACCTAATTTGTAAATGAATAAATGTAGAAACACCACTTTTGAATAACGAGTTCACAAAACATGTATGCATTGATTGCAACACAGAAGTTTACATTAGAAATGGGTATAAATGATTTACGGCAAAAAAAAGGATTTTCACTGAAAACATCCATTCTTAGAATACAAATTACTGTTTAGTGTGATAAAAAGAAATACAAACATAATAGAAATGAGTTTTAATAAAATATATGCCCACTCAAGGTTTGAATGAATTGGCGGCATCTATTTTCCATGCCATCAACTAAGTTGCTGGTTACTGAAATGGATAGTGAAGATCAGACACGAAGTAAGCTGTTTTCCAGCTCTCCTACAGATTTTGGAGGAAAACTTAAAGTAACAGTCTTTCTACCAAGTAGTCCCACCGATGCTCTTTGTGACTCAAGTCTAAAGATTGAGCTGGACACTCGATTCTCTCAAACCAGTATCCTTATGATATTCCTCAACAAATGCAGCTTGATTAGGTCGTGTGTTATCAAGCATTAGAATGAAATCCTTGGCAATTGTACCGACACAGGGGCAGACATATGGATCAAGATTATCATCCCCATATGTTTTCAACTTACAAGACTTGTTTGGGGAAGCAACCCGTACAAATCTTCTTGCTTTCCAAAGGTCAATCAAAGTTTTGTGTCACAGTTACTCCCTGAAACACATGCAGGTCAGTGTGATCACAGAGAGAGATCCTTGTTCATCTCATTATTCCACCACCGCGCTAACTGTGTTTTCTACTATTTTGGATTGGTGATATCTGATACTTTGTTCTCTCTTGATCAGCACACATCCTGAATCGCTCTCCCATGGGAATCTGTACTCTTTAGTAAAAAATATCAAAGCCAATCACAAGTAATGCGAATTAGATTATATACTCTTTAAACAGGTAATGCGAATTATAATATAACAAGTAATGTGAATTAGCTAATATACTGTTTAAAACATCTATAATATCATCATTACTCAAAGCTGTAAACATATTATAACCAAATCCGTGCCTTAAAAGGTAAATCAGAATTTCCATGCAAAATAACTGATCATTACAATGGTTCAGTGCAATTCAAGGCATGCAGTTGTCAATTTGACTAATAGTTATCTCCAATGACAACAGATAATCTCCAATTGTTATATCAATTATTTCATAATTGAGGATGACTAATTTCAATAACATTTAGAAAAAATTAGCAAAACATCAACTAATTCTTATATATGTAACTTATCTGGGACACTTATCCCCTATTAATTCCCCATTACCCATATATATCAGCTTCATTTGACAACGGTAGTTGATGCTGAAGATATTTCATACATTCGGTACAGTCTGAAAACAAATCACACACAATGGAGAAAATAATAGATTTGACACTTTAAAACCATTATAAAGCACACGATCGCTATCGAGACATTATTTCATCTTCTATATTAGATTACTGAATTGATGAGGACTAACACAATAACATAACTTATTAATATAAATTCATAAATTGCTAAACAATGAAATGTAAGTACTCATTCATATTAAGTATTTACATTACATTTTGTACTTTATTTTACATATTACTTCTATTATTTTTAATGATTGTATGCACTTTTTGTGAACAACTCCATTTATAAATTATAAATTATAAACTAACTTTTATTACGTAAATATTTAAAATAATAAGTGTTTAATTTTGCAAAATTATCATAGTAAATAAAATGCGGTGTGACTCCAATTCTGTGCAAGAAGTCGCATGCATAATCTCTAATTTTAATAATAAACTAATTTTTTATTTAGACAAAGAAAAATATCCTCCTGTGCACCAAGGAATAGCACACAGGGCCTGAAAGTACTGCATAACAACAGAAAGATAAAACACTTTGACCCTTAATATGTTAGAAATACAAGGAAAAAGAAGGAATATTGCACACGTCTGAACTTCTACAATGAGTTTTTCACAGCTTAACTCCCCTTGTAGAACACGGAGAGATGACATCGAGTCACTATAAATAAAAATTAACGAGTCACTAATAATAAAAATCTAAAAGTTTTATCCTTAATAGCAAGATTAATGCAGAGTAATTCCACTTGGAAAATAGAACAATTATTAATAATATGGTATATCTGATTACTCATTTCAAAACCATTTGGAAAAATATATGTAGGTAAACCCAATTGTTTCTTTAACCTTATTCTCATCTTGTATAAATTAAATAAAACCCTTTTCTTCTTCCTTAATATTTTCAAATTCAATAAGAAGTGCAGGAAATGTTTTTTGATGAGTGGATAAATGTAATTCAAGTCCCCACTAAGATGGTTAGAAAAGAATCTCTGTTAAAAGATCAATCAAAATAAATAAATTCAGGTTCTATTTTATTGTAGTAGTGATAAACGAGCAATATATGCTAACCTGTGGTATAATCATGGGTTCTTCCCCCTCAATATGAACTTCAGTTGAATGAAAATTCTATTCAAAAAGTGGTGTTTATTTCCGAAAGATACACTGACCAATTGATTAAATTTTTACTGATTTTTAAATTCTGGAGTAAATTTAACACCTACTTAAAATTTATATCCATAGTAATAGTTAAGTAATGTACATATTTTTCTGAACTTGTGTCCATTAAAAAATACTTTTTCTATTAAATTGCATAAAATAAAGTATGAGACAAAAGCATATTTAAAATAAATAAATTAATGGCATAAATATAGAATGCATTTTAATTTAATAAAAATTTCAATAGATTTAAATAGTGAATTATGCATAAGATTTATAAGAAAATATATTGTAATTGCTTTTAAGATCATAGATATATTTGTCCATCGAAGAACTATGTTTTTAGAGTAAGAAAGCTGATAAATTAGATCAAAATCAAACTAAGAGAAAAACGTTCATTCATCATCAAAAATGAAAGCACTCATTCTAAAATATATTCGAAGTATAAAAAAAATCATTTGGGAATAACATAAAAATATCAGTTTAAAATTTTCGAAAAATCATCAAATAAAAAATTGAAAGAGTTACTGCATACTTAATCAAATAATTGAAAATATCTTCCAAATTCTTAAAGTTAATGTTACTGAAAATTTTTGACGTGTTTACAAAAGCATGGAAACATCACGCTTCAAATAAAGGGTTTTCAAGTGAAAACCTAACAAAGGATGTTTGAAAATTTGAATCAAAATTAATCAATTTTTTTTAATTCAGTATTTTGAGGACGGGAAGAAATTATCAAAGCAAAAATATATCCAGTGTGTGTGTGCGCGTGTGTGTGTGTGCGCGCGCGTGTGTGTGCGCGCGTGTGTGTGCGCGCGTGTGTGTGCGCGCGCGTGTGTGTGCGCGCGTGTGTGTGTGCGCGTGTGTGTGCGTGTGCGTGTGTGTGCGTGCGTACGTGTGTGCGTGCGTACGTGTGTGCGTGCGTACGTGTGTGCGTGCGTACGTGTGTGCGTGCGTACGTGTGTGCATGCGTACGTGTGTGCGTGCGTACGTGTGTGCGTGCGTGCACATACGCAGCGTATGTGCGTGCGTATGTGTGGCGTTAATATTAATCTGAAATTTTTCATGTTTCTTTATAAAATAATAGGTTTCTTTTATTTTTATAATTTTTTGTATTTCTTCATGAAGAAAACGAAAATTAAGTGAAGTATGTAGCATGTTTTATTTTTTATCTTCTTTTGATATGCTTTAATTTTGAGTATGAAGCCTCAAAGAATACCAGTACTTTCAACTTTGCAAATAAAATACATTGTAAACCTAATATTAGAGAAAGACAAAACGATTGATTTTGTGTATGCAAGTCAGTTACAATTTGAAAAACGTACTGGCACACACTGAAGAAAAATCAACAAATATTTTTATAAAACCACCCAAACACAAATGTGTAGCTTTTGTTTTAAAATAAGATTACTTGACAAAGCAGGACAACGTCATTTACAATAGCAATGACTTTGACTGTGACTTGAGCATTGATTAACACAAATGAAAGTAGAGGATGGTATTAAAATAGCAAAGAGTATCATTTGAAAGTTTTGGAATTGATGTGAAACAGTGAATGTTTGACATTAATAAAAATACGGTCACTCACGTAATAATACAGCAAATGATAAGAGAGTGGACTCTATGGGCTAATGACTTTATATCCAATGGTATGTGTTCTTTTTTATCTCACGAAACTGGATGGACAAAAGACTACTTGCTGTTGTATATTGAGATTAGAAAGATAATAAGTTCTAACAGCGCATTCTTTACAAATTAATTTCAATTCAATTTGATGTTAGTTACATGTATGGATACGAGTGTATATATGTGTCAGCCATACGCCCCAAATTTTATATAAAATCATTGATATTGTGAGCATATATATTTATAGCAATAAGTACTATGTCTGATTTTTTTTATTTATTTCATGTTTTGCACCTTAAGATTGCATAGTTTCGATACAGACTTGAATTGAGATGGAATCACCATTTAATCATACATACAGACTTTACATTAGTTTAGGAGGCAAAAACTTATTGCAAAATTAAATAGGCAAATGAAGCAATATCAACAAATAAGATCACTAAACTTATTATAATTTTTAAATGTGAAAATAGTCGATTTTGTATTCTGTAATAAACTTGCGAAAAATGAATTCATCAGAAGTTTTTCTTCAATCTGGTTTGAAAAGAAAATCAGAATTCTGAATTAGCAAAGTTAAATGAGATGTCTACAAAAAATACCTTCCACTTGAATCCCATCTAATGTTTGTAATTGTCAGGAATATACTGTACAATCTACTATTTGTTTTATCAGCTATTTAAATGTTCTAGTCCATTTCCAATCAGAGGCGAACAAGGGAAGTCAAAAATATGTTCGCTTCAGTTTTTTTCAAAATGAAAAAACAGTAGATACTGTTATGTTTGGTCTCTATTAAATTAATAATCGCGTATTAAGAGACTGTAGAATAACAAATCAACCAATTATGTTGAAATTTATAGCAATATGAGTCAACTTCTTGGAAAATATTATGATTACAAATATAAATTCTAGTCTCGAATTTTTAGTACAAATCATAATTAATTTTACAAATATTACTAATTTTGATTTTTTTAATCAACTTAATTGACTGTAGATTTCAGAGTAATAAATATTAATGAATAAGATTAAAAATTACTTAAATGTTTAGATTTCGAAATTAAATTGTATAAAATAACTTTTTTAATTAACTCAGGAAGCAAAAACTTCCTCGCCACCTTTAAATATTAAAAGTATGAAAAGTTTGATGTCACTAGAACTATTTACTTCTTGAAAAGTTCATTTAGAGGGTTTTGCTCTAATTTTCAGTTGACTTCTGCTATATAACTTGGGATTAGAACAAACCTCTGTAATATTTAATTTTCTATAATGATCATTAATAATAAGAGTAAAGCTTATATCTAGTTATTAAAATAAATTATGAAGAAAAAAGGATTATTTAAATGTTAGCCAAACATTTACTTTGTACTGAAAATATAAATTTAAAAAAAAGATAGTGAAAACAATTTTTGGTTTTGCACTTGAAGACGCTTAAAAACTTTTAAGGCAACTTTTCCTAATCAATCAAATAAATTAATTTTCCATACTGTTCTATTGTAATGAAGGCTGGTTTTAATTTTATTTGATGAATTTAAAATAAAAAAATATTTTATTAAACGGTGAAACGATGTTAAGTTTAATATTAAAAAAATTTGTAAAATCATTCCACAAATTACTTATAATTTTTAAATATATTCTTTTAGAAAGAACTTTTATTGTCATTTGATAAAAATTATAAAATAGCACTTTCTTGACAAAAATTTAATAATCAGTGAATTAAAAAATTTAATATTTCTAATTTTTCTCCGATTAAAATTTGATTTCAAACTAAGCATGTTTGATTATATATTATTATTATTAATATTATTATTACTGAAGCAATTTAAATAATACATTTTCCATTGTTATAATATTTATTTGTTAAATTGAAATTTATACTGGGGAGAGAAAGAAAGAGAAATAAAAAAGTTATTACAAATTATTCATTATTCATTAAGTTAATTTTTTTTCTTTTATTAAATAATAATATATAATAGTAATTTATTGTGTAATAATTTGAATACATTTTTGATATTTTTCTAAGGAAGGTAGTAATCTCACATAATTTAACGTATACTATTTAAAATTCTACTATTTTGCTTAAGTTAATTTTATATAAAATTTCATTTAAGAATTTGTTGCTTAGATATTTATACAAATGGGAAACTTCAAACTTTACAATTTCTCAAGTTAAGTTTTCCAAATTCTTTGCCAAGAACTTATTGTCTTAAACTTAAGTAAAACTTTTCTGTCTTCCTTGCAGCTACATTATCACATTTTTGAGAATTTAGAACTTTCTTTATAATTATATAGAAATCTCAAATGTATTTCATTTAATCAAAAAGCGTTAATAAATTTAAAAGAAAACAACAAAAGTAATCTATGCATTATTTGAACCTATCATAAAAACATTAATTTTTAATCTAATGTGTTCACATTTAATTCGCCGTTAATTGGAAGTATAAGAGCAGTTTTTTTTAATTTTCAACAACTAAATGTTGTTCATAAAAAGCAAAATATTTGAAGTTAACAATTTCATTTCAAAATTTTTTAATGTGTTTATTTAGCAAAGTATTTTTATCTTAATCTTACTTTGAAGCAACGATATATTATTTAACCATTTTACTTCAAAATTTCTATTGTATTTTAAGAAACATTAACAATTTTAAATAACAGAATGATATTTACAGAATTTATTTATTTTGTTATTTACTTGCTAATGCAATACCTCACAGAAAACAAATAAAATCGCGCAAATTCTTGCATATTTTTGTTGAATAGCCTAAGCTAAATCGAATTAAATGCTTCCACTGTTAGGTCATTGAGACAGAAGATTTCACGATTTTCCTTCTGAATCGTATATCTATCATAGTAATTTTTTGAATAAAGTCCCTTATTCTTTTATAAACTGACTTTACATCTTTCATAAAAACCGTTATAAATTAATATAAATGAAATTTCTTCTTGAAACGAAAGTAAGACTCCGTGGAATATGTTAAACACATTTTGTTGCACTGTAGTTTACATGCATGTGCCAAAATATTTTAGTACTCATTTAAGTTCCTCCATGTGTTGGCCCAAGTTTTTTTTCTAATCTTTTGATACATATATTATAATTCCGTTATAATAGTAGTTTTGAATATATTTTTATGATTTGAATGTACTTACATTTGTATGTCTAGAGGCACGCTTCACATATCACTTCTGCATTTTTACGTGTATCAGTAACACAACTATGTCCGATTTGCAATTTTTTTCTTATTTATGTTATATAATAAACTTATAAATTATTCCTTTAGGCAATTCAAAAATAACAGCAAATGTCCTTCACATTTATGCTTGTAAGTCTAATGCACAGATTATGAATATTATACGTTTTCATATTTCTTGAAATGTAAGTATGTTAAATAATCAATAATACAGTGAATAAAAAATTAGAATTATTACACACACAATCTGACATTACAATTCACTATATATTTAATGAAATCTCTTAGTACAATTACACTGACAAGAACAAAATATGTTTATTAATTTTCCTATCAGGTATTAAACTTGCCAAAAGAGTAAAATACAAGATATTCTTGATTTATCAATGTCACTTTTTCTTATTAGAGCAATAAATTTTTTTGGAATTATTTATCATAAAATCAAGAAAAATCATTAAGTATCACATATATCAGTAAAAAATATTGTGTAATGATTTATTTTTGCTCAAATATACATATTTTTATTGTATTATTAGCTATGTTAGCAACACTTTCAATAACGTTCTTACATAAAAAAGAATACGTAAAATAAATTTTATAGACTTTTTAAGACTGATATTAAACTATGTGAGAAAAAATTTTAATCAAAAAGTGTATAGATAAATTTTTCTGAAAAATGAATTTTTCACAATTATAAGTTTTTAACATAAAAGCACATATCTTAATAAATGGGACTAAGTGTTAATACAAATATTTTAATTTTCGCTGAATACTGTATTATATATATTTTTAGAAGAAAAAATATTTATGCTTAAATTCATAAACATATAATTTTTAACTAAATCTTTAGTCAAGAAACAAAATTTTACTGAAATTAAGTTAAATATATGAATAAATTGAAATTTTTAAAACTTCAGTGTAAAAATAGGGTTAAAATATGACACAGCATCAGTTTTTAATAGCTTTCAGAATCAATTTTCTGTGATTAACAGATTTCACTTAATTTAATTTTCTGGGCAATATCTTGATCGCCGAAAATCATAAAGTAGCAAAAGTTTTCTTTTGGGCCATTTAATTTGATCATTAATCATAACGTATTTTACAATTCATGAGTTGAATATTATTTCTTTCAATATTATAAGCTTTATAGGAAATAGTTTAAAGCACAATCTTCTTCAAACTTTTATAATTGTTTTGTAAATGATTTATGTATAAATATCTGTATGTATTGTTTTTAAAGGGATAAATGGTTGTACTATAATATAGCAAAGGAAAAAATATAATATTATTTAGTTTATAATTGCGAACATTTAATTTATTATAACGTATACTATAACATATTAAAATACAGAAATTTGTTGTTGCTTACACTTCTTCTTTCATACATTTATAAAGCATAAAAGGACTTTTTATCTATAAATTAAACAACACAGCAACGTGTTTCTTAATGATTTAATCCTGCATTGATTTCTGTAAGAAAAATTTATAAAAATAAATATATATACATAGTTTTATTAAAACTACGTTAGAATTTCTCATACATATAATAAGCAAATATTTCATTTTAATTTACTCGTAAAATAAAATTCAACCAAGATGATTAAAATGATAAGTGTAAATATGTAAATAAATACACTAACAAAACTTAAAATGTTATTTTTATATTTTTTTTAACAATTATAAGTAAATATTAGCATATAGAAAAGCTTTTTATTAATTTTTCCTCTGTATGAAAAAATTATCGCAAAAAATGTCCTGCATTTTTGTAACGTAAGAATTTTAAAATTTGTGAAATAAAGTGATTTTGCTTTTGTTATTTTTATGTGACATGCAACATGCACTCAGCCATTTTATTTGTTAAAAAAATGTAACTACAAGTATAAAAGTGAATATTTTACTTTATAAAAGCAGGAATGTGTTGTAAAGAAAAGTCATTTCTCACAGCATACACCAAGTCACATTAGCAGTGACGCAAAAAGGAAACGCAAACCTTGGAGTACACCTAGCGGCAATATATGAAACAAACTGACTTTATCTTGATAAGTGTTACGGGTGTGAAAAAAAAGTCAATTACAAAACTTTTCTGCTTCACAAGTTTGATAGGAAGTAATAGTACGTGTTCATGAATATTCGTTACTGAGAAGAATAGTACAACAAAATATATAAAAAAAAATTGCAATCAAACAACATTTAAGATCAATGCAATAGCTAAATTATGTCGTCCGATTGCTATTTAATTTGCATAGTATTGAGTCTGTAAGTTTTACTTCAAGATTAAAGGGGAAATGAGACTCAAATTATCATGTATCACTATTTCAAGTAGCAGTTTCATTGAGACAGAAAATTACAAGAATGTATATCAGCTATTTTTTGGAATAAGAAAATCAAACCTAATTAAGTAATTGGTTTTTGCAAAAGTAGTTTTTTTTGAATAAGCAAAGGTTATTTTAATTAAAGCTTGCAGTTAATTAACTAGTTCCTAAACAAGAAGAAACTTATTCTGTAAAGTACTTGTGAAGCAAATTTAAAAAAATAGTTCAACCACTGATGTGTTGTAATTTAATTACGTATTTCTACATTTGGCTTCCTTCTTATTTAATTAAATATAATCACAATTTTGCTTATTGCTTTAACATTTCGAATCAAAATACAAAAAGTAAAATTAAAATGAAATAATACATATTTTCATTTGATTTATGGTCAGCTTAGTAATTTATTTTTATTTAATGCATCTAGTTCTAATTAAATTGTATTTTAATAAAACAATTTATATCATTAATTTTATATGTTAAATATTTATAATATATTACTCAATTATTAATATTTATAAATTCTTGATAGAGCTACATTATAAATTCTGAGGTCTATCAATAAGTAGTAAAGCCATCACTTTGTTTCTTAATATTAAGATCAAAACATCAAAGTTATTAATTGTATTGTAACTAAGTTTTAAAATATTATTTAAAGAGCTTGATTTCTATTAAAATATTTTAAATTTAAGAAGCATGTGATGAATGTGGTAATGAAACTTTTGTGTAATTTAAATTTGCATCATCATTCTCACGAATAAAAGATATGCACAAAATTTAATCTAAGTATAAGTACTTTTATATTGTATCAAATGTTATATCAATGAATGTACCAATAAAAATATTTCTCAGTAAAATTGAAGTCTATTTCAGTATGAAAGTATATAAATACTGCTTTAAAAATAATTACTTCAAAATAAGTTTCCTATTCATATAAAATCATTTGCACGCATTCTTAGCATTTATTTTCTTACACAACTTAACTAACTTAGTTTCTATTTTCTTACACAACTATTTTTAATTAGATTAAAAATTTTCTTACATTATCGTCTTCAAAATCCAGAATTTATGTAATGACTTTTCAATAATATTGTAACTTTTATGGTTTTGAGTAATAAATTAGGAGATATAACTAACGCAAATTAAATTCCAAAATTTATTTTCTCAGGTAGCTAGCATAATTGTGAAAACATATAAGAGAAACAATGTTCTTTCACTTCTCGATAATTACTAGATTTACTTTTACTAACACATTCTCTTGAGATTCAACACTATAAATTCACTTTAATTTAATATGTAAAAATTATCATTCAATTTTTTTTCATTTACTAAATAAAGCCGAAAATCAGTTAAAAAACATTCTGCATTAAAATCAATCCTTTAATGCAGAATCACAATCATAATAATTAATTAATTAAATTTTTCATAAAAATAATAATGCGGGATTGGGTCTAAAATTCTAGATCTAACAACAAAAAGGACTTTTTTTCTTCTTGCTTATCAGAAGGGAATTACTTTTACAAGAAATTAGGTATTAAAAAAATTTTAAAATATACAAACATTTTTCTTGTATTGTTGTGCCATAATTTTTTCGTAATTTGTCATAAAATTAAAACGACAAAAATATTTATTATTTTGACATTGTAAGTAAAATTTTGAAAAAATTTTCTAAACATCAATTCTACTAAATAATTATATGAGTCTTTTTAAGTCTATTGCTCTCTGATTATTATCTTTGTTTTCTATTATTAATCTATTTATTTGAGATTTTTTCTCATTTATTTCATTCAGTAAATGAAATTTAATTGTAAGTTTTGAAAGTATCATTTTTTTATATTTTAAAATTACGTAACTATTTTATTTCTAAAACATTGTTGTGGTTCTTTTTTAAGTTTCGGAAATATTCTATTCAATCAATGAAGCATGTTTCTTTTTTTATTTTTCATTATCTCCGCTATAGAATTGTTTCCAATTTTCTATTAATGTATATACATAGAATTTTTAATTGTTGTCGGTAAAAAAAATTGTAAATTCAATCAAAAAATACTTACAAAATATTTAAACTTTTTGGAACATATACGTTTCAAATAAGAAAATTTGTTAATTTACAATATTATTTAATTTATATGAAAATTTTAATTAAAAAACTGCTTTTTTTCTGTCTCAATTCGTTTTAGTATTTCTTTGTTTAATAAGTGGATGATAGAGAGTAAGAGAGAGCGAGAGATTAAACAAATACATAATATAAAAATTAAGAAAAAAGGATACAAAAACTTAAAAAAAATTCTTGATAATATTTTATGGAATGACATAGCAGTAAAAGAAGTGTAATCATATATTTTTATATCTTAATTAAACTACCTGATTATATGATTTAAATAAGAACATTTACTCCCAAAATTTATGTTAGTATTTTAATGCCATTTCAAGAAAACTCTTACATTTCTTAACATTTTTAAGTATTAAAATGTTTTAAAGCAACTATTTTTTTGCACTTTATTTACTTAAGCAGTTAAGATTTTGATGAATTGCACGTATAATGTATAGAAATATGATTCTTCATTTTGATGTAATTTGATGTAAGAACATCTTACCGACTTCTTATAATTCCATATTTCCATTCATAATTTAAAATATGAATATTTTATTGATAATCATTTATGTAAAATCAAACTAAAAGTTTTATTTTAGTACCCATAGCAATTTGTGCTAAAATATATACAAATTAATTCTAATCATCTAGAAAAATTTATAAACATTATATGATGCATTATTATGGTCAACTTCATAAATTATAATTAAAAATTATTATATACTTTTATTATCCAATTGATCACTTTGGACTATAAAATAATTATTAAACTCATTTGCAGCTGTTACTTCTTAAAAACAACTTCAGTTAATAAGAAAATTTTCTGTAAAATAATACACTAGAAAGATACTGCTGTTTAGTAAAGTAAAATAATCCTAATATTCTTGTTTGGTCTCATAATGCACGGTAGTTTTGTAATTCTTAAATATGTAACTTTAAATCATTGATAGTTAACAGGAATTAATTAAAAAATAGTCAAAATATTTTCAATTTATAATTTATTTTTTAAATAATTGCGTGATCAAAATTTATGCATTTTGTATTTGTCGTAAAAACAACAAAAATTTAATTCCGCTACTGATAAAAGAAATCATTAATAATTCATTTTACGTTTTAATGTCTAAACTAAGAAATAAATTACTAATTAAGTTTATTTGAAATGAAGTTTTTCAAGTTGAGAAGTCATTAACTAATTAGTAACAATTTAACTTACAATTTTTTTTAATTAATATAAAATATGATTTTTTATCTATTAAATTACTAAGAGTCCTAAATTTACTTAATTAAAACAATTAAGACTCAAACAATAGTATACCTCGCTATCTTAATCTAAAAATAACTCAATTCAGTTTTTTAAAATTAATTAGAAAAGTATTTTTGCAAATTAAGTTTTAAATACATACATACATAATAATGAAATATTTTTAAAATTTTACTAATTTGAAACAAATTATTTTCTTTTCATTAATAATATAAAATAAAACGATCAGGTCTGAAACCTAATTTTCAAATAATGTATCCAAATACAAAAACTAAAATATATCTGACATGGAAAAGTACTTTTTAAATTTAAAATCAAATATTAAATTCCATTCTTAAAAACCAAAATAAATTCAAATAACTTTAAGATATTTTCAAATAATGTTTATAAAATTCATGTTAGCATTTACTCCTTGTATTTTTATAACGTGAAACCATTGGTATCAAAAATTTGCCATTAAATTAATCGTTATTTTCCGTCATGCGAAGTAGAATATTTGTATTTTTATTTCATTTTTCATTGTTCTTTTCCATCAGAGATAAAGAATAGTCTCAAAGGAACACAGTATATTAATCAAGTTAATAAAATATATTTTATTAACTTGATTGATATATAAAAAGTAAAATGTTCGAGGAATTATCTAGATCTAGGTGTTAAGGCATTCTCAGTATTGAACGTTTCATTTGAAATAACTAAACTGCTTGCCGAAAGGTTATGACCAGCACTGTAGCATATCTATTGTCGATTCAGCAGATTCTTTCCCTTATATCTCGATTTATCTGTTCAAGAATGCAAAATATTTAGCCTCGTTTACATAATTCAATATACTGTGTCCACTATGCAATATGCATATTTTCTGATCATGCGTTCAGGGTTATGCATTTTTACTTTCACACGAAGAATATTAGATATATTAAAAAATAACAATAATAATGTAATTTTGTTTTATACATGTGTGTGTGTGTTTAACAAACTATACTCTGCGTACATCATAGTTAATTTTAAAGAATATAAAAAACAAAATTTACACAAGTTTCGTTTCAAATTATATGGATATCTGATAAAACATTAGCTATACAAACTTCTGATAAATATTAAAAACAAATTACGTTACTCATAAATGTATTAAATATTAATCTAGTGGCAATTTAAATTATCAAATGGTTTTTAAAAACATTTAGGAAATAATTTACATGAATATTATAAATTCTAATTCACCGTTTAATGCTTCATTAAATTACATTTTTACCCTACTCTTATTGCATACACTCTTTAGAATAAATATATGAAAACTTAATTATTCATCCTTTAATGAATAGAATATTTTCGATTTCTTTATATTTTGATATCAAGCATTAATTACATTTTTATAACTCTGTGCTTCTTATTTGAAAATTCAGTATAGAAAACTTCATTCTTCCTGATTTCAATATTCTCTTGTTTTATAGAGTAAAACCACTTTCTAAAGTTTACAAAATTAACTTTAATAATATATGACGCTTCTTAATTCTATTAAAAAGTTACAAAATTCAATATTGCTTTAATAAGGTAAGTTATAGAACATCAATTTTAAAACTTTAAATTGATTTAAATTTTTTTGTATCAATTTATAAAAATATTTATTTTTGAAGCAGAAAATTTAACAAATATTATAGATAAAATATTAGATGCTGAAATTTTGACAGTTTAATAACATTAAAATTTTAATCAATAATTTTTTGATGGATTGAGATGATTGATCGAAATTTATGACTGGATGAAATATCAATAAATGTCAATATATGTTTGATATATTAAATAACAATATATGTTTCATTTTGTACAATTAAATTTAGCAACTTTTATTACATTTTACATTGTGCAATTAAATAAACTTTATTAAAATACATATTCCCAAATATAATGAAAATTACCTACCATAGTTCATTCGATAAAACTATTTTCCCCCCAAATAAATTTCCTTCTAAAAATATTTCTACGTATTTTCAGCTCATTCTAGAATTTTATTCTCCACATTTATAAAATGCTGGAGGAGAAATTCTTCTCAATAAGAAAAGAGGAAAAATACTTGATATATATCTTATAAAAAAACAAGTACACTAAAATATTTTTAGAATACATATGTTTTTGTCGATAAAAAGATATAATAGAATATGAACAAGAAAGTAAGAGTTGATGGAAAATATGTCAAAAATAAGTTCTACAAAAATTGCATAAGCCATTTATATCTGTTTCACATGAGTTCATAAGAAAGATAGTTTTTGAAAGCATTTCATGATAAATTTCTTTCATGTTTTTCTTTAAAAACTGATGTAACAATTTTAAAAATGCAGCTATTTATGTTTCAGTATTATGCAAAACCATATCATTATTAAAATATTCAAATATTTAATTATATTATTTTTAATATTAAATCCAAAACTAAAATTTAACACAAGTTTAAAATAATAGATGAATATTATAATTTAAATTAGATTAATTATTATTTTTTCATCTCGTACTTGAAACGTAAATCTGTTTTCTTCTATTTTGGGATATTTTTTGCGACTTTAAATTTCTATTATTATTTTTTTTTCTTCAACCTAAATTGACTTTTCTACTATAAATTTAAAGTACATTTTTGGTTTGTATTTCCAATATTATTCTTCCATTATTTTTAGACGAATTTATGATACGTTTATGAACTTGGTACATAATGAAACTTGGGGTTACAAATTCATTTTTCTTTTGTGGAATAATTAATTTATTCAGCTCAGAAAATTATCTCAATTCATATGCTTCATTTTTGAATTGTTCAAATTGATGTATGCATTCCTTTAAATAACCCTGATATAAATATCAGACATTCGCAATCAGTTGCATCCTTTTCCTAGCATGCTCTATCTGAAACTTTACCCCAGTTGAAACATTCATTTTTCAGGTTAAATAAAGTAATCCAACCAAAGCTTCTCAAAAGTATTTCTTTATTTTAAAATCTTGATTCCTTGGCTCAGATTTGCACAATGTGTTTCACTAAATAGGGAACAGACAATGAATTAGAACTTTGTAATCTTCTCCAGATTCAATCTGTCTTTGCCTGCTATAAGTATAACCTTATTAATAATCTCTTTTTTTGCTTATTTTCTCCAAAATTTATTTTAAAAAATAGTTTTGAAAAAAATAAAGAATCCAATATCTTAAACATGTATTGAAGACCAATAAAAACATTTAAAAAAAAATATTGGATGGAAACTCAGGAACGTCGAGAATAATAACTAGACCCAAGATCTCTGTATCAAGAACAAATAGAAATACTTGAGTTTTCAATTATAAAATAAAAGGCAGTCAACAGAAAAAAATGCTAAAAATGTTTAAAAAGTTAACAGCCGTAAAACAACAATGGCGTTCATGATGTAGACCAAAAGTTTTTTTTTTTTTTTTACTTTAATTGAAGAAATTTAAAAAATTAAAAAAATTTTAGTTTAAAGTTATTTCTGTTTGTTATCTTTTACAAAATTTTATTAATTTAAGTTCTTAGTTGTATTTGTTTGAAGAAAATTCACTTTTTTTCAGTAGGGTAATTTTTCCACTATGTAATTTTTTGGAAAACAAAGCATTTAAAATTTAAAATGGAAGATTGCAATTTTCAGATAATAAAAATAAAAAATATATAAAAAACAATGCATATCAATTTTTTAATTAGTTCAATCAATAGAAAAATTTAATGTTCAATGGTCATGAGATTATTTTTAATGACATTATTTTAAAAAATATTAGTTAAAACTAATTTTGTTTTGAATTTTCCAAATTTTATAATCTTAATAACTAATATCCTAAATTTTGGAAATAAAAAATTAACTATGCTTAAAATTTTATCTCAGAATACAATTTTTATTTTAAATTAAAAATCAACAGAAATAACTTTAAAGGACTAAATTACTTGGTGCACATTTATTGTTTGTTGTATTATACATTTAAAAATTATCATTAATTTTTGGAAATATAAATTCAATTTCGTTAGAATTTATTACTTATAATTTCATTTAAGGATTTTTTCATTTATATGACGATGATTTTCTTATAAAAAATCTAATAATTTTAAAGTTGCTGAGGTTAATTATATATCCTTAGAATTTATATGCTTAAGTTTAGTTTCAAAATATAGTAATACTGAAAAACAACAAATTTAATTTCTTTTACGTTTCATAATTAACTTTCCCCCTTGTAATTCACACATTTTTTATATGATCATTTCATTACTTACAGAAATTTCTAAGAATAAATTCAACATATATTACGTACTTCAAAATTAATTTAAATTTTTTTTAAATTTCATAATAATTACTTGAGCGCAAAATATTCACTTTATTATTTGGATTACTCTATCTTAAATTCATATTTAAAAAATGTGTATGTATATATATATATATATATATATATATATATATATATATATATATATATATATATATATATATATATATATATATATATATATATATATATATATATATATATATATATATATATATATATATATATATATATTAAAATCTGTTAATGGATTTTATTTACATGATGTTATATTTTAAATCTTATACTTTGATATGTTATTAATATTTCACTATTTACATGATCAAACAAACGTGTTTCAAAATTTCTGAAGATAGCATTGGCAGTGAAATAGTTTCGCTAGATTTCTTAAAATTTTACCGTTTATCATAGATTGAAATAATTTTGAACATTGAACCTAAAATATTCCCATAGATCAGATCATGAAATTGAATATAATAATTTTGATAACTTATTTTTCATTATTCTACTATAAAACCATATACTTCTTTCTATTATCTTATAAAAAAAATATTTTCTTCATTATAAACATCAATACCATCAAATTTAATTAAATTTCTTTCAAGTATATTTAAATATTAGATCACTTCATTATTTGAAATAACAAGAGTTGCATGAAAAGTAATCAACAATTCTTTAACATTTTACACTGTAGATTTCATTTACTTAAACAAAACTGTAATACCAATCTTAATCAGAAATTGTACTAGAAATGTCTCATAATTTATATTTAATTTAAAATCTTATTAAATCTCTTATATAGCCAAACAAAATTTATTTATTTATAATATCATACACAATAATTTTTTTCCGAAAATTTAAAAAGAAAATATTTTTCCTAGCAACGTTTTTCTTCTTAGGATTAATTCTATACAGCGAAAAAACTAGAATATAAGAGGAAAAAAATTTCACCAAACTTTAAAATAAATTTTACATATGCTCTCATAATATTGAAAAATGATCCTAAATTCAGAAATATCATTAGATTTACAAATGCTACTTTTAACTACTTTTTATTCAGATTTAATTATTATAATTTAAAATGTTATCATCTTTATTCATGCCTCGTACTGTAAGTAAAATTTTTATTAATCAAATGGATAATTCCATTAATATTTAAATTAGTATTAAAAATTATCTCTGATTATTTATAAAAACTAGATATGAACTGCAAGAAAAATTGATGAAAACGTTTTATATTCAGAATTAGAAATATCAACAGCAAATTTAATATTGTCCTTACTTAATGCAACACGTAACACAATTTTCATTCTAAAAACCTATTTATTCTCTCTTTATTATTTCTGTAGGATTACTAAAATAAAATAATCAATGGTGAATGTTAAAAATTAAGTTATTTAAACTTCCAAAACGAATTTGTTTCTTCGTAAAAAGTTTAAAATTAATTGAATTGTGAATAAAGGATTCAAAGAATGATTTCTTTTGAGACAAAATCTTAAATAATTTCTCTCTAATATCAAACAACTATCATTTATGAAAATCGATTCCTAATTCTCAATTCTCGAATTCATTACGATTTCTAATAAGATAATTTGAATGTGACTGTTATGAATCCAGCTCCATTTCACTGATTCAATTAAAGTGACAATAACAGAAACGATACGACATGAGATTACGATACAAGCAATTTTCTGAGTTGACTAAAGACTTCTAATTTTGTATAAAAAAATAAAGTGAAAATAATTTAATTAACAATAAGAATTTGTATTGGAAATATCGTTTTCGAGGCGAAAAAAATTAGAAATATCCAATTTTGTAATATGTCACATTTTAAATGAAAGCTTTGAATTGAAAAATAAATGCTTAAAATAAAAAATTAGCATCAGTATTTCGGCAGAAAAAAATGTTAAATAAATATAAAATTTAAAAAAATGCATGAAATAAAAAATGAGCTTTAAATATTCTTATTCAATATTAAAATTGACATGTAAGTAAAATAAGATTTAAAAAATGTATACATTTAATATAAAAGATTTTTTAAGCAATCTTAATTATTATTATTAATATGATTTGTGCTTAGTACTATCTTAGAAGGATAAAAATTGCAAATATATTAATGATTCCTTAAATTCTATTTCATGTTCTTAAGAAATAATCGAATATAATTAAGAAGAAAAATTAATTTAGCAATAAATCTTGTTATAAGAAATATCAAGATTTAAAATAGAAGTAATATTTTGTAATTATAAAGTATCAAAATAATAATAAATAAAATAACCAGAAAAATTAAGATACATCGAAAAATTATTTACTTAAATTATACTTTCTTGAATGGTATCAATGTTTATACAAATCCTAATTTGATGCTTTAAAAGCCATAATTTTCAAATTTCTATCAATTCTGAGATTTTTCTGTTGAAAAATAAGAATCTATATCACTCAAAAGTAATATTAAGATAACCTTTGCTTAAACATAAACACTGTTAATGTTTCTTAAAATTAAAAAATATATTACGGGGTTGTATTAATTATATGCTGAAAATCAATCTAATTTTAAGGTATAAAAAATATTAAAATAATAAATTAACTATAATTATTTTATCTCAATTTAATATTAACTTCTAGGTGAATAAAGTTTTAATTTAAAAAATAACTGTTGGGAGACATTCTAGTTAGCTAGCAAATTGCACACTGTAATATAATTATATTTCTAATATGTAATATTGTTTATTATGAATAATATGTATTATATTTTGATAAGACTTTACATGCATGACACTCCAGCTAATGCCATTGTTCTTATTGTAATTGATATTTATTATTTAAATACAAACTGAATGCGCTTGAGATAATTTCAATCAATATAACCAAACACGGTTGATCAGATTTAGCTCTCTAGAACATGCTAACCATTTGAATGCTGTATTATTTCAAGTCAAGGTTATTTTCTCAATGATTTCAATTGATGACTCAAACATCATTGATTGTTGCAAAAGGTACACCATGGTATCTTAGTATCTCGTTTCCATTTTATATTAGTAATCAAATTACCAATCAATGATATCCAAACCTGTAGCTGTTCCTATACTGGTTTTAGCATGAAAAATGCTTTTCATTAAATGCCCCATTCTCCGTGATAAAAGAAATATACATATCACACTACACGCAGAATTGAAATTCACCAATAATCTTTCTTCGTTGTCTTAAAGTCAACTAAATACATCTCATTGATCTATATGCTTAGAGTAGTCTATTTGGACCATATTATTTAATTTGAAGAAGCCATTGTATGATTTGGAACCAATTGCCATTCTAGAAGAAGGAAACTGCCTTTGAGACTAAGTAGTTCTTTTGTCTGAATAAGATGTTCACAGATTATATTGGTGTCCCCTTGATTGTCAGGCTGGTTGTGGGTTGTACTTGTTATCGGAAGTTTGAATCTCGACTCAACCGAAGACGGTCGTATTCATTAATGGTGGCTGGGACACCTAAAATGTAATGTAGCCGCAATGTTCTAAATATGAAATTATACCCCAGAGGGGGGGCAAGTCAATTCCTGTGGTATCTTATGCTTGATTTCTGCGTCTTAATTACTAAGATTTACACTCTTTCGGGATCACAATGCCTTCTTACAATGATTATTATTTATCCACCTTCTTTTCAAAGATATAAGAGATTTAAGCTAAAATTTTTATTTATCATTTTATTTAGTTCAATTCAAATGACTGAATATTGATTTATTTATTGATACATATGGTTATTTGGTGAGAACAATGAATTAAATAATTATTTACAAATAATTGCGTATATTTATTTCATTTCCAATAAATTTGATTTCTATTAGTAACAAATGTAAAAGCAAATGGCATTAACAAAAATCTTCTATATGGTTATTTAAGTCTTTATTATTTATGTTATAATCTTATTATGATTATATATATAAATGATTATTTGGTGAGAATAATGTATAAAATAATCATTTATAAATTGTTACATATATCTATTCACTTTCCTAAAAACTTGATTTCTAATAGCAACAATTATAAACGTAAGTGACATTGACAAAAATATATATTTATAAAATAGATTTCAAAACTAAATTATTATCGCTGCATGACAGACACATCCATATGAGCTTAGAACTTCTTAAATATCAACTTTTTCGTCATGACATTTTTAAATATGCAAATACAGAATATATTTGGGATATGCCATGTTTTTTTTTTTATTTATTCTGACTAAATTTTTAACTTACTTCCCTACCTCATCATATTTCTTGCGAAATATTTTTATGCCTTTGGCCGAGATGGTTTAGTTGCATTTTTTTTCCTAGTATATTGCATTCAACGCATTCCAATAACCCTTTAAAGGCAAATGTCTCAAAAATTTTTAATTAAATTTCCTGATATTTTTATATATTATATTAATTTTATTTATTATTGGAGACTAATATTTTAAATAGTCACTTTTTAATAAATTGTGATATTTAAAACTTTTTACAAAGTTAACCTATGATATATTAATAATTAGTAAACAAATATTGCAAAATGTATATTATATTACAAGGAATTCATTTAAATTTTATGCATTCAGTACGTTAAAAAATCTTCTCATGAATTATTAATTGTTTATGAGATAGAATGTTTCTGTTTTCACATCATAGTTTTCATTACAGTACATTTTATTCTTAAGAAAGTGTGAAGTCATCAGAAATGGTTTTGTGTATGGGAAAATGCATTAAGAAAATTGAAAAAATATTGCAATAAGAGACTTTGTCAGCTGTCAGACATTATTCGCCGCAAGGTTTTCTTAGAATCTTAATAGAAGAATGACAAATAAGTTTACCTAACAAGTAAAAAAAGTAGTTTTCTAACATTCCCTTTTAAGAAACTTATCCAAAGTGCACTAATAAACATAGACAGCAAGAAAAACATTGCTTAAGAATACCCGTACTTAATTAAAAGCAATATATCAAAATATCTTTAGGGAAACTATCATATAACTCCTTGCAGGGATCTTTATTTCTGCCACAAATGCACACAGTTGTTCATACAGCAAATGTGAGTTCTTAAATTTCAGGATTCGTTTTTCCTTTCTTCTTTTCATGCAGAAATTATAATATGGTACCCGAATGATTGCTACTAGTGAAAAATATCATTCATATTCAAAATAAATGCTTGATAATTTTGTAAGTAATTTTGTTGATGGTTGGTTAGAAAAATCGTCACTAAATTACACTGCAATTTTAAATTTACTCTTTTTCGAAAAGGCTTTTTTAGATAAAATGAAAAAAATAATTATTTTCGAATATCTTATTCTATTATATATTTATTCTTTTAATGTGTAAAAAATTTCCTTTTTGTCTTTAATGCTGTTCACCTTAATAATAAAAAATTAGGTTGAATTCTCATTACCATTGAAAAGATTCCCTAAAAATATAATTTAGATATAATGAGAAATGTTTATTCTTATTTCAAATGTTAATTAAGAACATGCTTTAAAACTATTAGTTTTTTGTAATTTTAGAGACTCAATTAGTGTTTTGAAAAAACTGATCGTTTTTATTTACGTAATTGAAATCTAAGATAATTAATTATATAACAGACAATTAAAATTAATGTAAAAATAATTTCAACAAATTAAATAATATTGCAAATATGTATAAGTATTCAAAAATAAATGTTAACATTTTATTTTTTTATTTCTAGAATTTTTACAACAGTTTTTTTCACTTATGAATATTATGCAATTCTTAATTTAATTAACTTTATATTTATAACTTATATAATTTTAAATAACTTTTATTTTTAATTCACCCACATTATTTCAACGCAGAGTTATACAGTTTAACTACTACCTTACGATACAGTTCCATCTTTAGAAAAATTTTACATTTTTTCCAGCAATAAAAATAAGCAAGAATTCAGTTTTAAAAATAATAATTTATTAATCTCGTAAAATTTAACAAATCTCAATTCTATGACATTTTTTTCGATTTGATACGTATTTGTAATTCTTGTCAAATTAAACACGAATCATCCATTTGTCATTTTAAAATAGTGGTTATTTTAAAGCAAAATTTCTAGATGTCAAAATTTAAAGTAACATCTGTAAATTAAATACTTTAATACTTCTCTACCAAAACAATAAAAATCAATTGCTTTCTTAAAGTAATTATTTTGTATACGTAATATAGGTAGACAGATTGATGGATGATTAAACTTTTCAGCAGCCACTACTTAAATTAATAAGACTCTTCTTTAGCAAGGTTTAGGGAGGATCTATGCTGACGTAAATTTAAACTGTCAACGCTCAAAGTACTTAATAGTACAAAAGCTTGTTTTAATATTTTCTAGCTTCCTAAAAGTGTATTTTATGATATATATATATTGGTCTCGTTAGTCCACTGAAAACCTGTCGTCGTTTCTCTTATTGTTTAACAGTTATAGACGGTTTTACCCAATAGCCAGACGTCACACCCATAAGGGAAATTAATAATTACAAAAGCTTATGCTAAGAATTTCCTTTTGATAGGATTTCCCAATTTGTTATACAAGTCCATATAATTAAAGAACAAAGTGAACAGTTTGAGTCCTCGCGTTATTTAAGGCTTTTGCTTCAATCTTTGGTATTCAAAATCTTAGAACTTCTTTTTACAATCCTAAATATAAGGGAATGGTTGAACGGTTAAATAGAAATTAGATCAAATCAATACATGCCTATCACATCTCAGCTGAGTCGATCGTCTTTTTAGATCATTTAAGACTTCATTCTATTTTTAGAGAAGACTAAAATTTCTGTTACAGAACTTGTGCATTCTGAAACACTTTATTTTCTTGGAGATTTCTAAGAAGACATATTTCTTTTCTCCTTAACTTTAGCTTTCGTCAAAAAATTACCGGACATTATCCGACCGACTCTTCCATGAGCAGCTTCTCCTGATTGTTTTTTTCTAAACTATATATACCAAAAGACTTGGACACGCTTACTCACATCTTTCTTCGACATGAATATCGCAAAAACAGCAATATGACGGATTATTTACTGTTCTAAAGAGTTCCCTGATGAATTTTGATCTTCTAATTAAAGGCACTTGGGAAACATTCTCCATCCATCGATTAAAGCAACTTACCAACTGCTTGTTATTTAAACTTTCCCAAGTACAAGTGGAACTTCTGGGAATAAAATATGCTTCTCAGATAAGTTCACCTCTTCTTAATTCGAGAAAAGAGTCCTGTGATAGTTATGTAAAAATACTTCCTGTGAATCTGTCTACTTCGCTTAATAAGTTGCAACATGTATATTTTTTTCTCCTTTTTAAACATGAGCACAATGTTCATTATTTTTGAAACTACTTTTGTTAAATGTTTCATTAAAGTTTCCAGTGGCCATCTGTGTTGGAATCTTACCCCACTTAATCATCAACTTTGACATAAAACAAAGCATAACAAGTATGTTTTGGGAAAACGTAATAAAACAGAAATGTTTATGCAATAAGGATAAAAAAAGCATTTTAACACTACAATATAAATTGCGTATACAATACAGAAAAAATAAATGATCTAAGTTTAAAGATAATAGGTTCATTAGTATTAAGTTATATATTTCAAGTATATGTTGTGTTTATATCTTAATTCACTTTTTTGAATTTAGTTGCTGAATAGTTTTTATAAATATGTTGGAAACCAATGAAATGAATTTTTACTGTGTACAAATTAAATCTTATCAAATATTTTGTAAATTTTATTCACAAATAGATTTAGAAAGGTGAAAAATCATCGTCTTTCAAAGCAAGCATTGAAATCCTTTTTTATCATGTTTTGATTAATTTGATGGCACGAAAAAAAAAGAATCACACAAAGATATATTAACACTTTTCACATTTACTTATATCTAGCTACATTTCATCAAAAATATTCTAGTTTGCTTTACGCTAAGGTTATCCTGCAGAAAAAACATTTTTCAATTTATTTTAATATACGTACAAGAGCTATTCTTTGTATTTAATTTCAAACACAAAACATTTCGCACCTTTTTGTATAAAAATTTGCACTTTGTTTTTACAATGTACCCAGATTAAAAAAATCTTAAATGGTATTATTTGAATGTATATAACATTACTGGAAATATTTTCATTTGCCTAAAATAAGTTATTTCACGTGATATTTCTGAAATACGTTTCGTATAAAGATAAATAAGTTTCATGAAATAAATAAATTTAGTAAATAAATTACTATTAATTTTTTAATGAACATATTAATCCATGTTAAACAGATCTTTTTTTATTCAACGTATTATTTATTATACATATTATACAAAATTTTAATAAACATATTCATCCGTACTATTTATAAATAGATACAAAATATAAGATTTACTGCGACATTTAAAAACCACAAATATGCATATATTTTTATACAGTAAGAATAATTTAAGTCAGTAAAATAATAATAGTTACTTTTGAATATGCATTTTCAGTAGCAAGTATGTAATTATATATACTTGATACTCTAACTCAGCTTTAAATTTAGTTGTAACTTTGCAGTCTAAACTTAAGGACGAGATTTGCATACAACTTCATAACTGAAACATTCAATTTTGTCCGACCCATTATTGTGAGTTAGATTGAACAAGACCATACTTAGTAAATTTACAGCATTCATTTGAAACCTAAAAATTTACATACTAAGTGTAACCATTTTCCTGCTACTTTTCACACATTATGCCTTAGATCACTACGAAGAATATAACGTTAATTCTGGGATAAGTTTATCGAATTTATTCGAGTTTTATTTCCAAATATGTGAGAGAGTATTGAATGATGAATGATTGATGACTATACAATACATAATTCCATTTTACAATAGAGTTCTCACGGCTCGTAGGCGCAATGCAAGACTGCCACATACTTGTAGAAATGAATATTTTAATTTAAAGTTATTTGGTATTACAAAAATGGGGTGTAATTTAATCAAGATAAAAGGGAAAGCACACTTTCCTTTGAGCATTTAAACCTCGTATTTAAAATATGTAATAGTTAAATCAGAACATTAACCACAATTTTATTTGCTGTAACGTCACTGAACAATAAGAAAATATTTATTAATTAACAATTAAAAAACATTTATTAATAGAAAATTTGTAGATTTATAAATTTGTTTTAAATTTTATGTAGAATTTGATAAAAAAAATAGATAAAAATTTTATAATTTATTTTGTTCAAAAAATTATTATTCTGTATATTTAATTTATTGTTATATTGTATGTAAAAGAATGAAATATATAAAAACTGGGTTGCTTACCAATCTAACATCTTATAAGCACAATATGTATACATATATATATAGATATATATATATATATATATATATATATATATATATATATATATATATATATATATATATATATATATATATATATATATATAGATATATTAGTGTTAGGATACTCTTCATTCTCTTCACATGATGGCGCTGTAGTCATTGGGAGAGAGGAGAGGAGGGAGTCCGCTCAGGCGTGGAGAGATTGTCTTGGACCAGCGAACGAGGAGGTTTAGTTTGCTCTCCTTGGGTTTTTGTTCTGTTGGCCGTGTAGGTCCATAGTGAAATTTCTATTAATTATAATTTTAATATACAATACTATTAGTTATTAATTTTAATTTTTAAATAAATGTTTGTATTTGTTCGAGCTGTGCTTTCTTCTACAGAACACACTGGCGCAGTCGACAGGATTACGAGCTGACGTTTCTGACATAAGCTGAAACGGAACTGTGAATTTGTTTATTTGACTGTTTGTGTTTTACAAGTAATTGAAATGGCTTTTCCCGCAAAAGGAAAGAAAGAAGATTTACGAACTATTGCGGTGGAATTAGGCATTGAGAATGCTGCGAATCTAAAACTTTACTAACTAAAAAAGTTGATAACAGAAAGCGAAAACTACGACGAAGATTTCATTAAAGAATTCTTAAATTTGTTGGTTGAAGAACGAAAAAGAATTGAAGAAATTGAAGAGCGGAAAAGATTGCAAGGAATTGAAGAACGAAAAAGAAGTGAAGAAATTGAAGAACGAAAAAGAAATGGAGAAATTGAAGAACGAAAAAGAAATGAAATTGAAGAGTGGAAAAGATTGCAAGAAATTGAAGAACGAAAATGGAATGTGGAAATGGAAAAACGAAAACTAGAAATGAAATTCGAGCTTCAAAAACTAAGTTTAATGGGAAATGAACGAACAGGAGAAGATAACTTACGAAATACTGGTAATGATTTTCATTTTAAGGCGAAATTAGATTTAAATAATATTTTACAGAAGTTTGATCCCAAAACAAATGCTAAAAGAATTAAAATTAAAAAAGAACTTTGGGTTACGCATTTAATCGGATTATTGCAGTATGATGTTGTACAAATTATTGCAAGAGAAGAGGAAGAAGTCACCGAGGATTACGACAAAGTAAAAAGTTTACTACTCAAAAGATATAAAATAACCCCAGAAAAATTTGACAATTCTTCACGAAGCACCATAAGAAACTATAAATAAACTGGCAAGATTTTGCTTATGAACCGAAAAATTATTTCTTAGAATGGATCAGTGGACTTGGAATACGAACATTTGAAGAGATATGTGATCTGATAATAACCAATCAAATAAAACGCAAAGTTCCCTTAGAAGTTAAAGAACATTTTATTGATGTTTGGTCAAATTTTAAAACTCCAAAAGAAATAACAAGTAAATTGGATGATTATGAAAATGTCAGAATGAATACTAGTGTCAAACTGAAAGAATTTCCTCGCAAAGAATATTTCAAGATATATAATTCATATGAACAAGAACAAAAATATTCGGCGGAGTCAAAACATACTCCGTATGTTAGACAACAAAAATTAAAAATTTTTCGGGAAGAAGAAAATTTTGAAAAAAGAACTGTGAAAGAATGTTGTATTTTTGGAGATTCACATTTTGCGACTGAATGTCCAAAAAGATTTAAAGCAAATAATAAGAAAAGCGATGTTCTAACAGCAGAAATTCGCTCCCAATTATTAAAAGAAAAAAGAACGGAAATTGAAATAAATCCTCTTCATTATGTGGATATTTACGTGGATAATACTGCAGTGAAAGCTCTCGTAGACTCGGGATGCCAACTTCCAGTCATAAATTATGACTTTATTCCAAAATCAAAAACAGAAAAAGGAAGAGTTATTTTAATCAGTGCTTTTGGAGAGAAGATAGAAGCTGAATTTAAAAAAATGAGCTTTCCAATAGCGTTAAAAACGGAAAATAATAAAATGTTTTCCAAACCCATCGAAATAATTGCAGCTGTTACCAACAAAATCCAAGGGCAATGTATAATACCGACGAAAGTTTTTTATTTATTGGAAAATGTAGTGCTAGAAGAAAACGAGACGTCTGCCGTCTGCTTTGTTTTGTTGTCGCAAGAATTTGAATATCACAATGAGATTGCTGAAAATATGGGTGAGGTTCTCTGTTCAAATGACGCCACGAATCCGGGTATTTCTGATGATGTGAAAGTGCTAGAAGCCAAAACAAATTGTAAATTGAGCCAATCATTGCAATTTAAAAAAGAACAACAAGAATGTGCCTCTTTGGATGAAGTGAGATCTTCTTTATCACGTGGCAACGGTAAATATTTTGATTCAGATGGCATTTTATTCCACAAAGAGAAAGTTTGCGGTGAAACTGTAAATCAGTTAATTTTACCGAAATGTCGCCGTCAGAAAATTATGGATTTGGCTCATACATCTGTTTTTGGAAGTCATATGGGATTAAAGAAAACAAAAGAAAGAATTCGATATAGTTTTTACTGGCTGAATATGTCAAATGATATTTTAAGTTTCTGCAAATCATGTAAAGAATGCCAATTACGGTCTCCTGAGAAGTCTTCTGATAAAATTCCTATTTCTCCAGCGCTTAGATCAGACCTACCGTTTGAAGCTGTGAACGTGAATATTATCGGGCCGATTTAGCCTTCATCGGCACGTAAACACAAATATGTTTTAGTGCTGATGGATCAGCATTCGATTTGGCCAGAAGCTACTTCTTTACGTTCTCTAACAGCAAAGGCAACTTGTGATGCGCTATTGGAAATTTTTATGAGAACTGGTATTCCAAATGTTACTGCCAGTGATCAAGGGACTAGTTTTACTTTTAAATTAACACAGGGATTTATTAATCGCTTAGGATGTTCTCCCAGATTTTCAGTGCCAGCGTATGCTGCCAGCAATGGATTAATTGAAAGATACAATAAAGTTCTGAAGAACTCTCTTCATCACGTCATATGATCAGACCCCAGCAATTGGGATAAATATATCCCTTATTTACTCTTTGCGTACCGAGAAGTGCCAAACTGCACTACCAGCGTTTCTCCCTTCAAGCTTTTGTACGGTAGAGAAGCAAGAGGACCTTTAAGTGTTTTGAAATCAAACTGGACTGGTGAAATCCATATTCCATTAAATATGAGTAAATCTGTTGTTGATTATTTACAAGATCAGAAGGTAAAATTTGAAAGAGCCGTGGTATTGGTAAAATTTGAACAAGCCTCATTGATAGCTGCAGGAAAACAACAAGCCTACACCGACTACTTCAATCGCCGCACTGTTCCTAAGGAATTTAAGGTGGGTGACCAAGTTTATTTATTGATTCCGGACTCTTCTAACAAATTGTATGCCAGATGGACAGGTCCTGGTGAAGTAATTGAACATTGCCTACCTACCTCCTAAAAAGTTAAACTCCCAGATAGAAATATTAGACATTGCCATGTAAACAAGATCAGAAAATATTTTCCAAGGGTCAATGCTGTGGGAATTATCATTGAAGATGACGAAGAATTTGGTGAAATTCATGCTTCTCCAAGACTTACTAGTAAATTACATACCTAAGATCCTTTACAAAATTTACACATGCAACATTTATCTAGAGGTGACAGGGAAAATATTTTGAGTTTATTTATAAGACTTTGTTTACTGGAAATGTAAAAATAGCCAAAGTTGATGAACATAAGATCATATTAGAAGAAGGGAAAGAACGTAAAAAACCTTATGTTTACAGAATTCCAGAGGCTCTTAAATCCCAAATAGATGACCAGATTGATGAACTATTGGAATTAGATCTCATAGAGGAGAGTTCGGCTGAAATAGCACATCCAGTGGTATGTGTAAACAGAAAGAATGGAGGAATTAGGATGTGTATCGACTACAGATCTCTTAATGCTGTGACAAAAACGGATGATTTTCCAATGGAAGATTCAATGCAATTAATTAATTGTATTGGAAAGGCTAATGTTATTTCCACATTGGATCTACTGAAGGTTTACTGGGATATTCCAGTAGAAGAAGCTAGTCGTGATTTCACCTCATTCAAAACCCATAGATCTCAATATCGTTTCAAAGTCATGCCGTTTGGATTGAAAAATGCCGCCGCTACATTTCAAAGGGTGATGAATAAAGCGCTATCTTCCTTTAAGGAATTTTCACGTGCTTACATTGATGATATAGCTATATTTTCGAATAATTTAGAAGAACATTTATTGCATCTAAATATTATTTTAGGAAAATTAAAGGAGCTCAACTTTACTGTCAATATAAATAAGTGTGATTTTGCCAAGCCTCATATCAGGTTCTTAGGACATATTATTGGATCTGGAGAACATCAACCTGATCCTGATAAAGTGCAAGTTATACAGCAACTTAAAAGACCAACAACCAAAAAGGATCTTAGAAGTGTGTTAGGGTTGTGTAACTTCTATCGTGAGTACATTCCTAAATATTCTGAATTAGTATATCCATCAACTGAGCTTACTAAGAAACGTGTGCCTGACAATATTCCCTGGATTGAAGTGCACGACACAGTGATCAGATCTCTGAAACAAGCCCTAGTTATAGCACCTTCACTTCACACTCCATCTTTAGGTAAGCCTTTCATAATTTATTCTGATACTTCTCAGGTAGGAGTTGGTGCCTGCCTCAGAGTGCCAATGATAAAATTTATCCAGTTTCATATGCTAGTCAAAAATTGAATAAAACTCAACAATCCTGGTCTACAATTGAACGTGAGGCTTATGCAATAGTGTGGTCGTTAATAAGGTTTGAATCAATAATTTTTGGTTCAGAAATTGACTTTTATACTGACCACAATCCCTTATCATACTTGACCAAATGTGCACCTCAATCACCTCTTCTTTGGAGGTGGGTGTTTGCTCTTCAGAGATATAATATAACTATCAGATATTGTGCAGGAGCTAAGATGCCTCATGCAGATGCTTTATCTAGATATTTTCCGGATAAAAACTGACTTAAGTGCTTAGTGTAAAAACTCTCTATATTAAATTTATTTCAGTGAAAATATTTTGTTTTATTTACATATTGTATTGGTATATTGTTTGTTTACATCAATTGTATTGGTATATTGTTAATTTACATTAATTGTATTAATATATTGTTTATTTACATTAATGTTACTGGTATATTTTTTATTTATATTAATGTTACTGGTATATTGTTTAGTTACATTAATGTCAATTTATATATATTTAGTGGATAGATTTGTTTTATATCTTTTTATATACATATTATTAATATTGATTATTCTATGCATACTTGTGAATTTTAAGTAATTCATTTGCAAATAATTTTTCCTATACACCTTTAATTATTTCCTAATTCCAAGTTCATATTTATTTTATGTTTAATATTTCTTTTTAATTGTTTGAAAAAATATTATTAAGTCTGTGTTTTTCTTTTGTATACTAACATATTTAATTCAGTTATGTGCTTATGTCGAACATAAACCCAAAACTTGTGGGAAGGGTGTAGTGTTAGGATACTCCACATTCTCTTCACATGATGGCGCTGTAGTCATTGGGAGAGAGGAGAGGAGGGAGTCCGCTCCGGCGGGAAGAGATTGTCTTGAACCAGCGAACGAGGAGATTTAGCTGGCTCTCCTTGGGTGTTTGTTCTGTTGGCCGTGTAGGGCTATAGTCAAATTTCTATTAATTATAATTTTACTATACAATGCTATTAATTATTAATTTTAATTTTTAAATAAATGTTTGTATTTGTTCGAGTTGTGCTTTCTTCTACAGAACAAACATTACAATATATATCTATATATATATATATATATATATATATATATATATATATATATATATATATATATATATATATATATATATATATATATATATATATATATATATATATATATATGTATATACTTGAAAATTTAATAACATAATGAACCACTTAATAAAAAAACTTGATATATTAATAATTTTACTACAATAATTTAGTGATAACAAAACAAATTATTTAAATGAAATTTGATTCAATTTATTTCCCATATTTATGATAATATTTTTTAATTTATAGGTACCAAATTAACGAAATCTTTACCAAATTAGATACCAAATAGAGATACCAAATTAGATACCAAATTAACGAACCACTTAATAAAAAACTTAATACATTAATAATTTTACTACAATAATTTAGTGATAAAAAAACAAATTATTTAAATGAAATTTGATTCAATTTATTTCACATATTTATGATATTTTTTTTAAATTTATAGATACAAAATTAACGAAATCTTTTTTAAGAAAATGTTATCGTCTTAATCTCAAGAGCCCGCTTAATGTAATGTAACAAAGAGTACGTTATTTTTCATTCTTAAAACAGTATATATACACACACACATATATATAGAGAGAGAGAGAGAGAGAGAGTAAAGAAAACAAAAAAGAAAATAAATGAATGTGTAACTGTCACAGGATTCTGAATAACTACTTAAATAATCTGAGAGGAAGTAATTTATTGATAAATTTGTTGAATTAGGAAAGGGTTATATTCAAAATTATCTTTCTTCATAATTAATCAAAAACTATCCTATTTGGCATATCACTCAAATTTATTTTAGAATACTTGAACATGTTCCAAATCCTGCCTTCTAAAAGAACTATTGTTGATAATGAGCCATATACCTATATCACTAGAAAATTGTCTAAAACATCTCACAAAGACACACCTTAAAAGATTTTCAATCAGACAAAAGAAGTGTTATATTCAATATAACAGATCCCCCTCGTTATAATATATGAACCTGTGATCTTTTTCTCCAAAGAGCTTCATCTATAATAGCTAGAGAATAATCTAGGGTTAGCTATAGACTATTATATTTGTCTTTATATAGTGAATAATTTAATAATTAAAGGTTGTTATATATGATTTTTTAAATACCCACTGCAAAATATTATTTTTTTTGGCTGCCTTCTAATAAATGAGCCGTAATCAGATGCCGTAAAAGCGATAAAACAAGAAAACTCCTTGACATCTACCCTAAAAGTAAGGCGTGCAAATAAGTGTAACGCAACATTCATCTCTATCTTTCAATAATGACGGATATCGAACCCAGGAACTTCCACTCAGAAGAGTACAATGATACAATTCAGCCACTAGGAATTCTAGGTCATTATATTGATTATATTTACATTAACTATTAATCTTAGCTTAAATTTGTTTACCTGATGGGTTGATGAATATTAAACTGAAACCAAATCACTTAAGTGCCACCTAAATCCAAATAAGTAAGTACATTATTGAGAGGAAATTTTAAATAAATTATCTAAGATTAATTTTTTTAAACTTATAATATCGTTAATTATTTATAATTGTTTTTATTCGAATTATCTTCTTAACACTTCTGATGCTTTCAATTTATTAAATTTTTTTATAAAAGCCGCATGTATTTTCAACTTCTGTTTCATTTTAACAAGTCGCTAAAACCATAGAATTTAAATATCATTTAGATATTCTTAATTATTTCTTCATGATATCAAACTTTTTGATAACATGTATTACAGAATACAGACTAAAATGTATTATCTACAAATTTTTCAACGCATCTTCTTTGTTTATACCTATACAGAAACTAAATAAATTGAATATGTCAGTCACATCACCTAAGTTTCAAAAGTCTTATTTTGGGAAACTTCTAAAATACTTCTTCTTATAAAGTAATTATCATTTTTTATGCCACTCATTTACTGTTCGTGTAAATAAATACCGGAGGTAAAAAATAATGCAGAGAGAAATACTGCACCTGCTTTGTATCCCATCACAGACTAATTTATCTATTTTGCTTGTTTTTCATAGAATACATTGATATGATGAACGTTAAGAAGAACAAAAGAATAGATCCTTGTATTTTTTCTATCAAAGATTCAAAGAATCTTACTTTAATTAAAAATATAATTTATGCCATTACATATATATGAAAGAAAGAAATAATGTACACGAATTTCCTGTTATATAAATATTTGTTATGCAGATGTATTTAATGAATGAGATTTAATATTATTTTATCATCCATTAATAATTAGATAATTTTCGCAAGAATAAATTGTAATACTCTTTATTATTTTATAGAAAGAATGAATAGAGCAACAGAAACTACTAACTAGTTTATTCATAATATTTAAAATTTCTTGAGATTTATCTTACTAACATTAAGAAAACTTTTTAAATAATTCTTCTTAGTCAACGAAAAACGCTAATAATTTTTTTACTTATCAAAAAAAATGTTTTTACGCTAGTAATTTTCCTAATATTTATCTCATTAATATTTTCAAAAAAAAATTTATATTCTGTTAATTTTGATCAATGTACCCTCAAATAAGACTTTTTAAAACACACTTTTTAAAAGGAAATTATTATTTTTGATTATAATGATTATAACGAGAAAAGATTAGGCATATCAGTAAATATTATTACAAATATTACAAACAATAACAACTTGACAATATAGCAATACTCATAAGTAAGCTTCATTAAAATTTCTTCTTTAGTAAAATAATTTAAAATATTCCATCAATGTCTATTTCAATTTCAACAAAAAAGTTCTTTCATAATAACATTTCCATTAAATTATGTTTAAGCATTCTAATTTTTATTTTCATACTTCATTTAATACGCTTTCAAAAATTTCTCTGCAAAAAATATTTTTCTAATAAAAACGGAGTAAAAGAAACTTGACAAATTTTATAAATATAAATTCACAAAAGCTTTTTTCCCAAATAATGTATGCTTTTACTTATAAAATGCCATAATAGAATACGAAAAAAGTACGAAGTGAATAAAATATATTTTGCGTGCGTATAAATCAGCGCGTACGTAATCTATAATTAGAAAATATTTCTAATTAGGATAAATTTACTTATAATTATTGAAAGTAATTTCTATAATAAGAAGGTTATTTTAATTCGTTTGGCTTAAGAATTAGTGATGAAGTTTATATGTAAGTATTTGAATATTTATTTATCATCAGTAATTTATTTACCAGAAATATATAAGAAATTTATTTACTAGAAATACATTTACAGACTTACTTTATAAAGTTACTAAAATTTTCATTACAGTCATTGACTAAATTTTCATCGTAATTAAATAATTTAATGTGATTGCTAGTAACTTGAATTATTTTTAGGGATCCTTTAGAGGAATATGTAGGTGTGCATAGAGATGCAGTCAAGCCCCATATATATGTATCTTAAGATTAACGGGTTTGGAATACTCGCCCCTCACCAAGCAAATTTCGGAATTTTCAACCATGGTCAGTGACAAGGTCATATCTAAGCTATCCTCCTCTCTGCATTCACAAAACACCAGTGGAAGGACTTTGGACATCACAAATTAATATGGACACGTCCAAAAACAACGAACCTCCTTTAACGTAGCGAGGGAGAATGTGGTCTTCCTCCTAATCACTGTTCGCGGCAAATGATGCTTCGGTTTGCTGCTCTTAATGGGAAACGGCATGAAATTGCTGAACCACTGGAGCTCTAATGAATCTATATAAAAATGAATATCAAAATTGTGTCATATTCATTTATAACCTACTCGAATTGAAAATTGTCTTTTAAAGTGATATTAACTAATACGAAATGATATTAACATGGCAATTAAATTTAATTATTTAATGTTTTTAAAGATTTAATCATAAAAATACTTATTTTAATAATCTTTAACTAATAAGTACCAGAAGTCTTTGTTAACAAATTTAAATATTCTACCATATATTTGAATAATTGTAGCTATTTCTATCTTTATTTTAACAGAACGCATTCTTTTCAATGTATTTTTCAAATTTGTCATCATAATTAACTCTAAACCTACTTGACATGCAAAAATACACCAAAGATTTTCATATAATGAAAAATCATTAGAATAAAATGGTTAGTTTTTATATCAATGATGTTTATAACAGTAGTAAATAATTAAGTTTTTTGTGACCATGAAAAATACTCCTTCAAGACTAAAACTAGTAAAAAAAATTGTACAAAGAAAAAAATTCCTTAACATACACTCATGTAGAAAATCTAATTAGAAAACTGCAATATTATTAAGATTATTACGTAGATTATAATAATTCCTATTAAAACAGTCTACTTTCATTCTTTATTTAAAACAAACTTTTAAAAGCTACTCTGCAGAAAATTCTCTCTCTCTCTTTTCCTACGAAAAATAAAATGAAATAAATATTTATAAATATATAAACTTCAAGAAACATATTCTTACAGCTATTTCTTACCGGAAGGTTTTCATATTAAATACCGTGCAAAGTATGTATGAAACAGGAATTAAGAAATTGCTTAATAAATCATTAATTAAATAAAAATTAGTATATTTTATGCATCTTATAAAACTTCAAACTTACACAATATGAAGAAAGTAAATCTTAATTATAAACATAAATTTTCTTTTTTTCTCTACAAAATAGTTTTTTTCTGTTTTCCATACTTAAGTTCTAAAAATGAATAATAATTTACTTTAAAATAGATTATGGTAAACATATATATTAATCATAGAGATGTTAATTAGGTTAAACTTTAATATATTCCTGTCAGAATATATTAAAGTTTAATGAATAATCAATTAAATAAAAATTAGTATATTTTATGTATCTGATAAAACTTCAAACTTACGCATTATGAAGAAAGTAAATCTTAATGATAAACATAAATTTTCTTTCTTTCTCTACAAAATTGGTATTTATTTGTATGGTTTTTTTTTTCTGTTTTTCATACTTAAATTCTAAAAATGAATAATAGTTAACTTTAAAATAGATTATGGCAAACATATATATTAATCATAGAGATGTTGTTTAGGTTAAACTTTAATATAATCCTGTCAGATCAAAATTCATATTTTATGAATCAACTAAATTGAAATCATATAATATAACCATGAGTTATTTATTACATTTTATACTGATAGGAAATATATATTTGTTAGTATTTAAGATTTAAATGAACAGTTTTTTCAAAAATAATTAAACTTTATTTTCATGCTTCATGAGAAATGCTTCAATTTTTGTTTAGCATATTTAATGAAAATGAAAATGCTTGACTAAAGCTTTAAACTTTGTTAAGTATATTTACTTAAAATAATTTCAAATCTATAATTGTAACAACACAAATGTAGATTTTCATATATAATTCAATATTTTTATTTAATCATTATGTCTCTTAAACAAGTATATATATAATTTGCATTCAAAAAAATTTTTTTAATTTATGCTGCAAAAAAATTAATAGAATGAAATGATTAAGACTAGGATTTTAATAAAATTTGAGCATAATTAATAGACATTTTTTTATTAATTATGACTGATTCAAAGAAGTTTCAAAATTATTCTCAGCACAAATAACTAACAGAGAAGGCATAGTTAATAAACGATTTTTTTTCTTCTCAAAGTTTATTTTTTGCTTTGCTAATGAATCTATTATGTTTTCATTATTATTATGAATAAATAACTTTACTCCTAAGAGTAACTATTTCTTTATATGAAATCATCTACATGGTCGAACTAGAATCACTATATTTACTAGTAAGTACGCTTTTAATTCCATAGCGACTTAACACTAGACTAGGAAATGTATTTATGTTCTACTCATTCCTCTTGAAAGAAAAATTGTACTTGAATTAAATATGCATGTATTTGTAGGATAATTGTTTTTAAAAGGTTTTAAATGTAAAAAGAAAGTGTTTTAAATAAATAAAAATTAATGACAGTTTCCCGTTCGAGGGAGCCTTTTATGCAAGAAAAGTAATTGGTCTTTCGGTAATAAAAATAAGAATCATAAACGGTTGACATTTTTGTATTTTTATCTGGCAAGAATAATGGGTAGGAGGGATGAATTTGACGCATCCCTAAAAGTTTACAAAATTTATGGTCTAAAGTTCGACCCAATTAAGAAGAGTAGGAAGAAGTATGCAACTAAGTAAAAAAAAGGTAAAAAAGGGAGAATAAAACAGGCAAGAAAAAGCGTAAAAACATAAAGAAAAAGGAAGCAAGAGAGAAAACTGAAGCAAATGTAAAAACAAATAGGTGGCTACGGAAGAAGTGTTGAGTTGTTTTTCGTATTTGATAATAAATGAGAAGAGAATCCCAGAAAAGAGATGTCTGTTTTCCTAAAGTTTAAAATACTTCTTTTTTCCTGAAACATGCTCAAAAAGAAGGGTCAGGATGAGGAATCAAGAGTGACATGCCACTAAAACCTATCCGAAACTGAAAAAAGAAAGCATCTATTAAATGAAAAAGTATATTGTGTTCGTCGTATGAAACTATAAAGATTATTATACAGCATTATAATTTGGACATCATTACTATTGTCATTGATTGTTGCTTTAGGTAGATCGGTCTTTCTTTCCGTTGTTTTCATCTCTAGCCAAGTATTTTATTTTTAAATGCGATTATTTCATTTAAAATATATATGGTTTAGATTTGACTGTTATCGATCTAATGAAATAAAGTGGACATAATTGCTTCATAAAATTAAGCTATTCAGTTTTAAACATTATTATTTTCATTGAATGAAATATCGCTGATTTAAAAGGAAGTTTCTATTTTACTTGAAAAATATTTTTTTTAATCTATATAACAATTTCAACTATTGACTGATTGCATTTTCAAAACCATGGTGATTCATAGAGCTTGTATATTGAAGAATCACCTCTACGACTGCAAGAGTGTTTAAAATTATATAAACCATGTAATAAATATGTAATTCCTTATCCATTTAATATATATGTGTGTGTGTATATATATATATATACATACATACATAGATAGATAGATAGTGGGGGGGGGGGGGTGTGTGTGTGTGTGTGTGTGTGTGTGTGTGTGTGTGTGTGTGTGTGTGTGTGTGTGTGTGTGTGTGTGTGTGTGTGTGTGTGTGTGTGTGTGGGTGTGTGTGTGTGTGTGTGTGTGTGTGTGTGTGTGTGTGTGTGTGTGTGTGTGTGTGTGTGTGTGTGTGTGTGTGTGTGTGTGTGTGTGTGTGTGTGTGTGTGTGTGTGTATATATATATATTGCAAGAAAAATTAATATAGTCCCTTCTGAATATGAACTATAAAAAACAGCAATGCCTTTATGATTAAAAGATCATTTTTCCATTTGAAATTTCAAAATGTTTATCATATTTAAATGACTTATAACTTCTATCAGAAAATAATTTTTTTCCTATTGGCATATTAAATTTTAATTCAAGAATTAAATTTTTAAGTTCATTTCAAAAATCATATGTATCATTAAGAAATTTGTTACATTTTGTATTGTTATTTTATTTAATGGCTTCTCTAACATCAAAAATGTCATTTCGAAGCACGTAAGTGCTCTTAAGTAATGTTTTCTAACGTGAGTTTCTGCAAAAAGCTATTCAATTAAGAGGATACCTTTACCAATTAAGAGGATAATTCAGAAACACACATATATTTATTCATACTGAGAGTGAAAATCTCCAGTGTACTGCCTGTCTTTCTGGAGTTTCTGGGAACTCAGCCTAAAGCGCATTCTGACACTTCATAGCTGAGAAAGTAATAGCGAAATGCTGTTATAAATTATTAGAAGATTTTTTACATACTTTCAACTGATACTTTCTACATACTCCACTAAGAAGATTATATTCAAGTGTCTCAAAGAAAAATATCAAAAGATCTGTATCTCCACAAAGAAAAATATCGAAGCTCTCATCAGAAATTTATCAGACACCCATCTCTGCATAGATGTATTCACAAAAGTGGAAGCCTAACGCAGATCGCTTCTTTTTAAATAATAGCTACCATTGAAGGCCTAGACATGAAAATCGGCTTAGAATTTCATTCAAAAAAGAATGATCCAACTTTTTAACTACAAGGAGTCTACTATTAAGAGTTCTTAAGGGAAGAACAAGAAAATTATAATAAATATTACTAATACGTCTAGATTTTTTCTAATCTGGAAAATTTTAGGAACTCCTTGTCATTTTATACACACACACACACACACACACACACACACACACACATATATATATATATATATATATATATATATATATATATATATATATATATATATATATATATATATATATATGTATGTATATATATATATATATGTTTATTTATTTATTTATATAGATAGATACACTCATGTCCACATAAATTGAAGATAATTCAGAAACGCATAAATTGAACTCTAAAATAAAAATTTCACCTGTAGAATTATCACACACATCTTGAAGAATAACATGCAAATTACAAGAAACCACTATATTGCACCGATAGTACGTGAAAATGACGAGAGTGTAAGAGAAGGGTATATAAGGAATGGTTGCAAACAAGTAAAATTGTTCACAAGCACATTAAAAGCCTTTCAGTGTAATAACCACATAGTTATGGTACAAAAGAAGCATTTGGTTGATGATTACGTGATAGAATTATCGGCCGTCAGGAATGTGGACATACCCAGCTAGAAGTCTCCAAAAAAACTTGGAACCACCCAGAGTGTCATCTCCAGGCTTTGGCAAGAGTTTCAAGATGATGGTAATGTGAGTAGACGTTACAGCTCAGGTCACCCCGAGCTACAATGCCGAATGAGGAGCGATATTTGACAGCTATTGCCGAAAGAAACAGACGGAGTACAGCTACAGACATATCTCGTCAGCTCTCTTCAGCTATCGGTACGACAGTTTCAAGGCAGAAAGTGTACAGACGCTAAGGACACATTGGTCTATATACTCGTAGGCCTGTCAGATGTGTTTCACTTACCGCAACTCACTGTTGCCTGTGGTTAGCCTGGAGTAGTGAGCATGCATTGTGGACACCGCAACAGTGGTTTAGTGTGATGTTTTCCGACGAGTCCAGGTTTAGCTTTCAGTCTGGTTCTCGCCGAACTTTCATATGGAGAGGGCCAGGTAACCGTTACCCCCAAGAGAACACCATTGAACAACACCGTTACGGGGGTGAAGGATTACTCGTTTGGAAAGGAATTATTCTGATTTCCAGAACTAGCCTGCATGTTCAGAATGTAACCATGACAGGCCACATCTATCAGGATGTCATTCTGGAACAACACGCACTTCTGTTTCGGGGCGCCATGGGTGCAGAATTTCTGTTTATTAATGACAACACAGGTCCTCACCGTGCAAACATTGAAGATGAATGCCTTCAATCAGACGATATCACACATATGGACAAGCCAGCATACTCACCGGACTTGAATCCAATAGAGCATATGTGGGGCATGCTTGACCCATGAATTGCAGCCCTTCAACCCCCTTCCACAGGTCTACCGGAACTTCGGAGAGCAATGCTTGATATGTGTGAGTGGTATAATATTCCCCAAGATCAGATCGATAATTTGATACTGAGCATGCCTAGGCGTTGTATGGTCTGTATTGCATCGTCTGGTGGGCATATTATGTAGTAACCATCATACCAACAATGTTATATTGGTTTGCATTAATAGATTCTTTTTTTTAAAATTTGCTCCAAGGAGTAAAATTCCCAATTTTTATTAATGATGTCAAATACACTACTGGCCATTAAAATTGCTACACCAAGAAGGAATACAAATAACAGAACGATATTTATTGGACACATACATTATAGTGGAAAGAACAAGTGATTAGATTTACAGGAAATTAGGATGTACAGATCTTGAGAAATCAGTACCCAGAGCAGCCACCTCTGGCTGCAATAACAGCATTTATCCGCCTAGGCATAGAGTCAAACAGAGATTTTATAGCATGTACGGGGATCTCAGTCCATGCAGCTTCAACACTATGCCACAGTTTATCGACAGTAGCGGATGGTGAGTGATGGCGTGCCAATCGCTCGGCACCCATTGACCACATGTTCTCAATTGGTGATAGATCAGGAGAACGTGCTGGCCAGGGTAACAGTCGAACCTGTTCTGTATCAAGAAAGTTCAGAACAGTACGGGCAACATGCGGTCGTGCATTATCCTGTTGAAACAAAGCATTAGGGAGGCCTCGAAGATAGAGCAGAGCCACGGGCCTTAACACATCGGAAATGTAACGGTTGCTGTTCAAAGGGCCGGTAATGCGAACAAGAGGTGATCGAGACGTGTATCCAATGGCACCCCATACCACCACTCCAGCAGATGGGTCAGAATGGCGATGTCCAATGCAAGCTGGATATGCGCGTTCTCCACGATGCCTCCAAACACGGATGCGGCCATCATGGTCCTGTATACAGAACCGAGATTCATCTGTAAAGATGAAGTGATGCCATTCCCGCGTCCAGGTTCGTCGCTGATCACACCATTGAAGGCGCTCCTGTCTGTGACGCAGCGTCAATGGTAGCAGAAGCTATGGTCGCCTTGCAGACAATCCATGCTGCTGCAAACGTCGTCGAACTGTTCGAGCAGAAACTTGTTGCCTTGCAAATGACTCCATTTCTCGACTCAGGGTTCGTGACGTGGCTGTACGATCCCTTGTGATCATGCGGATAAGATGTCTGTCTTCTCTGCTGTTAGTGATGGGGGTCGCTGAGATCCTGCATGACGTTCCGTATGATTGTCCTGAACCCATCGATTCCATATTCTGCTAACAGTCATGGGGTCTCGACCGACGCGAGCATCAATATTGAGGTACGATAAACCGCAATCCCGTAAGGCTATAATCCTTCCTCAATCAAAGTCAGACACGTGCTGATAGGCATATCTTCGTCTTACACGAGGCATTACAACAACTTTCTTTGCCGAAAACAACGTTGAAATGGAAATTGAGTATGAGAAAACTGCTGTCAAATCTCTGGTTTTATACACATTATGTCGCTACTGTCGCCTGCTTTGTATGAATGCGCTGAAAATTTAATCATTTGCATATCACAGCAAGTTCTACCTGTCACGCAAATTTCACGTGTGTGGTGTGCCGCTTTCCTGGTGTAGCAATTTTAATGGCCAGTAGTGTATATAGCATCTTTTTTCTCTTTACCTTTTGTTTAATAAATAGACTTTACATACAAGTCACATTTATTTTGTTTCCGTCTCTATCTTTGCCTGAACTTGCATTATCCTTAATTTATGGGGACACGCGCGCGCGAGTGTATATACACACACACATATATAACTTTAGAAATCTCAAGCTACTAATCATTTATGACAAATATGAAAGCTTTATAGTATTCAGAACACTATTAATTAAAGAATATTTGACCAAAATAAGCAGATATGTCAGCAAGATAATTTGATCATTATTATTAACAAAAAATAATGTCTATTAAAGCCATTTGAATTGAAAAAAGTTGATTTACATTACTTTTTTATACTTAAAGTATGAAGTTTCATTTACAATATCTGTAACATTGTAAGCACAGCTTAGAATCGGGGAAACTAAGATTTAAATTTTCATGATAGTAATAGATTTAATTATTTTTAATTATGCATATCTATAAATTTCCATGTAAAACATGCTCAGTTTTGGCGAAAGCTAAAATTTTTATGATATCGTTTTTATATTTATTATTAATTTTGTTTTAGCGTAATGTATTACAGTTTTTGAGTAACATTTACTCGTATTACCTTATTAAATTAAAATGAAGAGCATTATTAATCTTTGAGATTCAAGTAGTCTCGCAACAGTCCTTCAATAATGACCTTAGGATTTATATAATAATTTACATAATACTCAATTACATGTCAGCTTTTATCCAAGTTCAGTAATCTCTCATGACCTTCGAAGGTTAAATACTATATGCGAAATTGGAATGTCATTAAATCAAAGTGAAATTTTGACTATTCTTTAAACAAAAGAAATTATGATAATGATTTTGGAAAATGTTCTGTGATTATTTTCAAATTAGTAGTGAGACTGTTTTTCTCTCTACGGTAAAATTATCCTATTCAACCAACTACTGGGTATATAATAAAGAATTTGAAAGCTTTTTAGGACACAAATTGCATTCATTATTCGTCTCTTTAAACTGGAAAAATCTGTATTGAGAGATCTGCGTGTCCTGAAGTACGAAATTCATAAGCACCACAAGTGTGGAAACACGAAGGGAAGTATAGAAACGTTTATGATGTAAATTTTGATTTTAACAGGAAATGAAATTTTTCCGGAGGATTATACTTCAATTTATGCAGTGAAATTTGCCTAATTTGGTTTAATAAACAAGAGAAAGAAATTAAAAGTGTACTTTTGCTCTCATTGTCCTTCGACCTCACTATAATGGAATCTCTATTAATATATTTTATAATATTTGAACCAATATCTATATTCTTCTATGCACTCTTTAGAAACATTCCCAATATCACCATGAATAATGATTTACCATTGCTCTAAGCACAATTCTGAAGCAAGCAGGGTTCGATTATCCTACGAAAACAAATTATGTTACATAAAAAGCGCTCCTATATAAGTTAGCAAAGGATTCCTCATAAATTTAGAGAGTTTCTATTATTTTGATAGCCATCTGTATGCATGCAACTAGCAAAGATGATGCTGAAAATTGATTTTTTTTCCCTCTACAAATTATTAACATGCAAAATGAGCAAATAGCTTTAAGTATTTAAAACATTTTTTTTTTCATAATGTACAACCAAATTATAATTTTAAAATAAAATATTGTAAAAAAAATATATGTTACAATAATTTTTGGCATAAGCAGTGACTGTACAATAACAGTAATAAAATTTAAATAATAAACAAACAATAATTATTACATTACACATAAAAAATATGTTTGTCAAACATTCGAATTAAAGGAAACAAAAATGCAACTAAACTTTGCAATCACGTTAATTTAAAATTAATAAATTCTGAAGATTTTGTTAGCGAAAAAGTGAAATGAACTTAATGAAATTTAAGTAAAAATAATTATATTTGTGAATGCCAAATATATGTTTAGAAATTTACATAGTTAAAAAATAAAAATAAAGATTCTAGTTCCAAGAACTGGTGCTGTTTTTCTAATATCAAAACTTATCAATCTATTTTTCAATTTAAAAAGATAAAAAAATAATATTCATTGTAGAAATTCCAATCTCAATGTGTTCCTCATTCAATTAAAGAAGTTATGAGAAACTCTCTTTAGGATTTAATGAGGAACATCCATTTCACATGGAAACAGATTTCCAATTTTGATTTACTCACTATTCTCGACTTTCAAAAAGATTATTTGCGTTTTAAGCTTTCAGTATTTACATTCCACTGATTTAATTAAAATGAAAATACCGAGAACAGTAAGAGATTATGTTACAGTAAAAATATTCTTACTTGAATAGAGTTATTCGATATTCAAACAATTTTATAAACTGCCGACTACGTAATTTCCTGCTTAATTTAATACTTAAATACACTTTTGAAGTTTTGTAATTTAAATATGTATCGAATACATTTACTAGAAAAAGTATATTTTTGAAGTATGTTCTATGTAAATTTTTTGTCATATTCAGAAAACATGTACTTAAGAAACTCGAATAATATTGAGATAGTGGTCTAAGATTACGTAGTGGTTAGATGCATTATAGTGGCAAGATTACATAGTAGCTAGTGGCTACATGCGTTTGTCTTCATGGAATAAACATTCCACCAAGTCTGATTTGCTTATCGCATTACACTGAATTTTTTATCTGGAAAGACAAACACAATTATTGATCAAATGATATCTAATTAGACCGGGCCCTTACAGCTCAAAGTAGATTCTAAAATATTAAAGGTGGGATTTAAACCAATGAGATGTTGAACCGAAAACGAAAACACTTACCATTCTGCTACTAACTCGATTATTTTCCTTTGGGAAACATACATAGCTTTCGACGAATGTTCAATTAGTTTATTATTCAATTAGAAAAATAACGTTATTTACTCTCTGCTTAGTTTTGTTTAAAACGCTGTTTTCTACCACAAAATGTGTGTGTGTAGTTTCAAGTAAAGATCACCAAAAAACAATTTTAATGAGGTATAGAAGGATTAATAATTGCATATTATCATATAGTTATTAAGGATTGAAGTAGGGATGCATTTCATGTTAGCGGTTTATTATAATTTTTATCGGCCGAGATGCAGGGGGAAAATACTATATTTTTCGAAACCAAAAATAAATACATGTTTGTTTTTTTTTTTTTTTAAAAAATTTTAATTTTTTTAAGACGAATTTTTTTAAGAAAAAAATAAATTTTTTAAATATATAGAAAAAAGAAAATTTCCGATGCCGTGCTTAAGAAAAATGTAGCCTCTTTTCAATTAAACTTTGAATTTAAAATTTATTCTGTAACCATAATTCACAATACTTTTCTCAAAATTCTTCTGCATCATAATTGCAGATTTTTCCATAAATCTTTATAAAATCCTTAACTTCTTTTCTATTAAGAACACCTTTTAGCATTATATATTTGTTTTGTAGGTAAGAAAAATGATGAAAATTTCTTAAAAATCCAATATGCCTATACGTTTCATCATTCAATTATTTAATAATGCATGTGTCAAATTTTTTATTTTAATCAGAATACACAATTTTATATTTTATTATAAATCTTACGGATAAAATATATCAGTTTCTTTTTAATGCATATATTCATGCCTAAAATTTTCACATCGAGAGAGCCTTAAATAATGAAAAGCTCAAAAATGTACATTAAACTAAAAAAAATAATATTTCACCATGTTTTACACATTATTTTATTTAATTTGTGATCTTATACACATGGAATGTTTACATACAAACATTCCATTCGTTCATTTAAACGTTGTTTATTTGATTTGTTGTAAGCAAATCTGTAACTTAGTTATGATTTTTTTCCGTTTATTTGATAACTTTTAAAGTTATTATCAATAAAGCTTCATGAGTGTATTGCATTAATTTCTGTCTTTACATTTTCATATACACATATTTGCTGTATGGATATCTCATTAAGTATTGTGACTATGTGGAAAATTTAAGCAGTTTGATTCATGTGAGTGTGTGTGTGTATATATATATATATATATATATATATATATATACATAGGCTTCATTTGATGCCCCTAAAGAATAAAGAAAAGCCCTCAATACCAAAATTTCTTGTGAAAATGAATCATTCAAATACGGCAGACAAGAAAGACGAAACTCCGGTTTCGGATTTCTTGCTAGTCTCTGCAGTGTATATGCAGTGTTGATTTTAAGCATTTGTTTGATAAGTTTTGCTTCAAAATATTTATTGAAAGAATTATTTATTTTTCTTAGAAATTTCGTAAAAAGATGTCATTCAAATGTTCAATTATTAACTTTCGATCTAATTATTATGAAGAGACTTCAAAGGTATCTGTTTTCAGTTTATCTGAATGTGAAGATTTTCTGGAAAAGTGTAAAGTTATTATTCTTCCAGAAAATCTAAACGCTTAGTAAAGAATGATAGAGCAGCTCTTATTTAGTTTCTATCGTCTTATAAAATTGAAATTTTAATATAAATTTATTGTTGAATTGAAATTAGAAATGTTAAAAACAATTTTTTTCACTTAAAATTTTTTCTCTATAAATATTCATGTGTGTGTGTGTGAATATCTTTAATAAAATAATTATTAGTAATATTTTCTATAAATTTACATATTCTGTAAAATTTACATATTCTATTCTGAATTATTAAATAATTGTATTTTAAAAATTAAATATTTATCTGAAAAAAGCGTTCTTTTGTAGTACATTTTACACACAAATAATTAATAATAGAGTCAATTTACTTAAATACATAAAACTAAAATATTAAATTTTAAAAAATAAATCTAAAAAAATAGATGTACTTTTAAAGACATGAAATTATTAGCCGTTATTTAAGAAATATAGATACAAACTAACTATATTTCTTGAATAAATTTTTTAATATTACATAAATTAATCTCTAAAGCAACTTTAATGACTAAACTTACTGTTTTCAGTTAGAATATTCTAACTCATGAATAAATTAAAATATTGTTTGTGTGTAAATTTATTTTAACTATAGAAAATAACCTGACGCTAAGAATCGAAAAAATATTATGCTTGTTTTTTACGAATTTAAAACGATTATAATGATACAAAGTGCTTTAAAATTTTTTGATAAGCTTAAGAACTGTTTACTTAATTTAAAATTCCATTATTATAGAGACTGTTGTTAGCAAAATAAATATAATTATGCTCTTTTGCAAATCTTTGAAGAGTCTTGATTTGGCATCATTAGTAACAATTCATTAAAGCCGAAATTTAGTAGGTGTTTTTAAAAGAGTTTAAATCAATAAAATAAGTATTTAATCCCTTTATTTATATAAAAGATTTATATAAATTAATTAATGTATTACAATTCTTGAAAATTTTTAAAAATCTAATGACAAGGAAAACTTATTTAATTCATGTAAATGTCAACCAAGTCATAAGAAAAAGGTGAGATGCAGCTTCTGGTGATCCGGGGATCCGAGCACCACAAAGGTAGAAGTCTGACTTGCCCCCGGGTTGGTGTTCTTTTTCGTCAGGCACCTATCCTTCAGCCTGACCGACTTGGGAGACCCTACCAGTATCAAGCTACCGCCGGCATAGCCCTCCGTGTCATTTGTGCACGCAAGCCTCTCCGCCCAGAGAAGGCAGGAACACCATCAGTAGATCAAACTAGCAGTTTGATCCTTCTCAAGCTCATTTCAGTGTCCCATGAAGTTCATTTTCAATGGATTCCTTCTCGTGAAGACATATACGACAATGAGCTGGTGGATAGACTGGCCTTTTTAGAACATGAATTTATAGTTAATTCTGAAATCTCGAAAGGGTGGAGGATTTCTTCCTGCGTCATTACTGTTACGCGGGCAAAGAGCCTGGCTTTTCATTCGCCCTCAATTGTGACAGAGCCTCTAGAACCGCAATTTCCAGACTAGCAAGCGGCCACACTAGAGGTCTCACATATTTCGAAGGCAGGAAAATCTTTGAGGTCTTCTCTAAATGTAAAATTGAGCAGACTTCTCTTGATCACATCCTGGACTGTTTGGAACTTTCCATAGAGGATATATACAAATCCCCCTTCTGGTCCTCGATTTCCTTGGGATCAACAGTCTGATGGACCTTGTCTGACTTCATGTTTGGAGGATAAGCCACAACAACAACAACGTAAATGTATCATTAATAAGCTGGTAATTATTTTTGAGGACAATGATTTATTCTGCAATTTTCAATAAATCATGGAAAATATTCAGTTAACGCTTTATATTTATGTTTCATGGTTTTTTCAATATAATCATATTGTACTTATAATAACTTTTGTGAGTTAGATCATATTTAATTCTGCATTACGCAGCAAGATTAAAATTCAATTAGTTAATTATATTGCTAACACTTTAAACGAGCAAAATGGAAAATTTTTCTTCTATATGATAGTGACAAATATACTTACTTTATCAGATCTATAAAAGGCGAAGTTTTATTAATATATAAAAATCACATGAAAGCTTATTAGATAATAATGGCGATTGTTTAATAAGCCATTTTGATAATTTTGATACAATATCATTTTTATAATTAAAAGTAATTTTTCGAATTACAAAAATGTTGTTTATATTTAGTTGATAGAATAAAAAATAGATTAAATTTTAAATCATTTTCTTTTATTATACAATCATCAGTTTAGAAAAAATTGAATTTAAGCCATTTATATACTCATAACAATGCTGTTATCATAAAACTATGTCCATTTACTAGATTTTCCCTAAATTAAGTACAACCGTCCTGTTAATACGAATAGGCTCTTATTATTTGTAACAGTTAGATTTATATGAGTTTGCTTAGCCAGAAAATATTTTATATAATTTTATTACAAAGATTTTAATATAGTATTTTATACTCAAAAATTAAGAATAGCATCTTTCAACATTTTAAAAAAATTGCATGAAATTTCATCATTATTGTAAGATATTGTCACATGCTGTTTTTTTTTTTTTTTTTTTTTTTTTTTTTTTTTTTCCATATCTCTTTGACTATCCAATTTTGAACAGTATAATGTAAAATTTTGTAGAAGTTTTTAATTATAAACATATCACAAGTGATAAACATCTGCTCTATTTACCTGATCTAGCTATGCGTAAATTTTCGCTATTGAATTAATCTAAAAAGAAATGTGCTTGTTAAATCTGTGTAATCGAAAATTCTGTGGTTGGTAGTTGAGCAGTTAACATAGCTATAATAATCTGGAGAAAATTTTCTTCCTCTCCAGATCAATGTCAAAATGGAGGAAGTGGATCCAGTGGTGGTGTCATCTATCGGAGAAGTTTGGAGCAAAGTCGTACTTTCACCTTCGTGGTGCTCTGGTTAAAACGAAAGATGCACCCTATAGACTTAAATTCACATAGCCAATGGCATAGTGAGCTTGGTTATGTCCAAGTGTCATAAGTAACAACAGCAACAACACATGACAAAAAGAAAAGACAAGAGGAGAAGCGAAGAGAAGTGTAGACAAGAGACGAGAAAACTATGAAGGAAGGATGGTAGGTAGATTGATACGCATACATTATTTTCATCCTAAATATGATATTATAGTGACTGTAAATGTATTTTTTTCATCAATTGCAAAAAATGAATGGATTGAGGCATTTAATCTTTGGAAAATTCGTTTGTAGAGTTTTATTGTTTCAGATGGGGGGGATACATAAAATGAAACTTAAATTTTAAATCATTCATTACTATCTTAGGTATATCTTAAGACATTCAGAGAGACTTGTATATAACCAGATCAAAAATTTTAATATTACATAACATTCAAATGAAAAGCACAAAAACAAAGTCAGAAATGACTGAAATGAACTGTTTAATATTTTTAAAAAATGAAGGAAATTTAGTAAATATACATAAATTGTTCTGCTGATAACATAATTATAAATTAAATATTTGTGAAATAGTGGTTTTCATAAAAGACTGCTTATTATTATTATTATTTTTTTGAGACACCATAATACCAGATGTAATTTTTAATCCCACTTAGAATATATACGCATGCTACTTAAATAATTACATAATATGGTTCGGTTTCTTATATGAAAAATAATGATAAAATTTATTTTAGACTCATAAACTGTCCCATAATGTTATTAGTAATTGAAATTTGATTAAAGGAACAGTAAATTAATTATAAATACACATTAAAGGAGACTATCTGGTACTTTGTTATGAATAAAGGACAAAACACAAAAAAGAAAGTACATAAACTGCTCAAATATATTTTATATATCACAAACAAAATTATAAATATAAAGTTAATTTGATAAAAATTAACAAAAAATTAAAATAATTATAACCTTTCCGTTTCTAATTATAAGAGAATTATATATTCAGTCATTATTTATTAAATAAAAGTTCTTTATTTATTTAATAAATAAATTAAACAAGAGTTCTTTATTTATTTAATTAAACAAGAGTTCTTTATTTATTTCATAAATAAAGAACTCTTGTCAAATTTATCCAAAGAAAAGAAAAGTATATATAAAAATTGCATCTAAAAAATTAAGAAATATAGTAAACTAAATACAATTGCAATGAAATATACGTAACCCAAATTCAATTACAAAATGCTTATACGAAAATTACGCATGAAAAATAACAGATAATGAACTCGATAAGCACATCAAATTAGTAAACAGATCACAAGATTCAATCTGTTTTATATTTTATTCTTTTATATCAATTACTCGTATTTTATACTTTTAAAAAATTTTATAAATTAATTAATAGGAAAAATAAATTCTGATAATGGTTTGTTTCTAAATTTTAATAAACTTATTCATTAAAATCTTGAAAAATTTTATCGATTCTCCATTTTTATTGATTTTTTTCTGTTATTTTTTTTTCCATTATCCCCTGTTTTCAACAAGAAAATTTATTTTACTTGAAAATAATGTAAATCTCACATTATTAATGGACAAATTATCATAACTATAACTTAAAATTGATTTATAAAACTATATTGAAAAATAAATCAAAGAGATGATGTACATATATTGAACGGAAGATAAGTATGAATGCAGACAACCTTTTTGTTATTTCGTTTAGTTTTATGCATAGGTATTTAATTGATTGGGTAACACACAAAAATAAAACGCAACCACTCAAATAATCTTTCGGAAAACAATCAACTTCTAGGTGTATAATAAAATCGAAATAAAACTTAAAAACAAAAATACAAGAAATCTTATTTATTTGTGACCGAGGAAAAATGTTTATAGAATCACATTCTCGACAGCAAAGTAAATATACGACATTTTCTCAAGAACACAAGTTTCTGAGAAATAAAAGCAAAATAATAGCTACACAAATCAGAAAAACTAACACTTATGATATATTGCATTCCAACTTTAAGAAAGAAGTGTCACATGGAAATGAATATTTTCTTTTCGAATCTTGAGAAGTTTGAAACGAGAACCAATTTAGTTAGCATGCAATCCATCACAAAATCCATCATTCTAAAGAGGAAAAGGGAAAACCTCTGATTTATCGAATTTATTTTAGAGGACTGTTTACATATTCTCAAAGAAAGCTTGAACATTCTTCTGAGAACTCAACCCATATAAAAAAATTATTTTTGTAAAAAATAAAAAAAACTATAAAATCTAATGCAAATTATGAAGAAAGTTATGAAATAAGGAAAAGAATAAGAAAAAGCTCTTAGCTGGCTATTTCAAGTATCACTTGGCCTATAACTTATAAGATAAACAAATAAAACATACAAAATCTAAGAGGTACTTATACTGCATTTTTATATGAAACTAAAATATAGCATGCCAAAGTTTTCTTATCATAAAATTAATGCAAATATTGCAAATTTATGTATGATAATAACTTTACTTAATTCAGAATTATTTTTGTTTCCAAATTTTTTTTTAATTTTTAACTTCTTTTTGTGTATTTTATTCTTGAAAATGCGATAATTTTTCTGGAAAGTAAAAAAAAATGCGTTTCACATATTGTCTCAGAATTTTACTTTAAAAAAATGACTAAATATCCCAGAAACTATTTAAATATCTTCATCTAAAAGAATTGCAGAACCTAAGCAATTTTATATTACTCCAATTTTTCCGTTTTAATAATATAAGAAAATAATCAGTCTGAAATTATTGTCCTCTTGAATAAATGAGCAATGAATAATTTATAAGCATTATTGCAAAAACTATATTTTTAAATATACGTGTAAGATACCGGGCATTAAATATTGAGAATAAATATTCTATGATATCTCTAATATTTAGACTTTATTTTGTAGAAACCTGATTAGAAATGCAAAAGTTGAATACCTTCTTAAAAAGTTTTGCTATTATATATTGTTTATTTATGCTAAGAGTCTCATGTTAATATTAAGATACCCTTTTTTTCTGGAAACGCATATTGTACATCATAATTGTATGATGTTGAGAATTTCATAATGAATGTTGTTTAAATAGGTATCTTTTCTATAGTGATCCTCAATATTATTCTTTTTATAAGCACTCCTGGAATTTATTTATTGATATTCTACAGAAAATTAGGAAGCTCGTGGATGAGTCACAAAATAATAGGGGAAACAAAAAATTACACGATATAAAATGAATAAGCTCGAAGCAATTTTTTAATAAACTAAATAAAAAAAATAAGTTCTTTCAAATAAATGTCGAAACTTACTATCATTCTAATACATGTTTTTATGTATTTGCGGAAAACTGATAGAAAACAAATTATCAGTGTTTATCTAAAAATTAGCTCTAAAACTAAATCACCAAAACCCTTATCAATATGACTATGCCACGTTTATTGGACAAGATACCATATCATTAAGCAATAAAAACAAAAGATATTTGAAGATTTTTTCAAAGTTCATAACAAAATAATCATGACTTTCAAAGTTCTCTGAACAAAGTAATCAGGACTAAAATCAGTGAGGAAAACATTAATGAGACATGAAATACCAGGAAAGAAGATCCAGCTAATAGGTAATTGTTAGACGATGGTAAAAGAAGATAGTTGATTTTGTAATTACTATCACAATAAATAGAATTCTAGGAGATATGAAAAAATTCAGCAAAATTAAATAAATTACGATTGTAATAAGAGGGCAAGGATTAATTGCAAAAAAGAATTTGTTTTTTTACAAATTATGGCAAATTATTGTTAATGCTGCCTAGTAAGACGAAAATGTAATTGCTTTTCAGAAAGAAAATTGCGAATACATATCCAGTCAATACTGAACAACAGAAGATGGATTTTGCACTTCTGAATTCAGCATGCATTTCAATTGGGGCAGGTGCTTTGGAGATTTCTGGGTTTCCTCCCATGCAACATGTAAATATAACCCGATACCCATGAAAAATAATCTCGAAGAGAGGTGAATATTACAATGCCTTAAAACATCTTTAATCCGTTAAGCTTCCCAAACGCGATGATAAAGCACTATTAATTAAAATATCTTATCATGCATCAATTTGCATTTGAATCAGGAAAATTTGCAAATCAAATTTTAGTCTGTTTATAAATTTTTTAACTTTTTACCACTTTAAATTCTGTTATCAACTAACACTCTCTTTTTATGTATCATTTTCCTATTCATTTTTAGAACTTTAGAAATTATCTACATTTAAACATTAAAATAAATAAATATATAAAAAGGAGTATTTATATTTGTATTTCATACTCAAAATCAAAAGAACCAAAAACTGTGCTTTGAAAATTTCCTAGAAAGTTTATTTCAAAGTTTAGTTTTTATTTACAATTACATGTATATGTAGTGTGTGTGTGAGAGAGAGAGAGAGAGAGAGAGAGAGAAATTTTACAAAAATAATCTTAAAACTACCTCCGCTCACTTATATCGATACAAAGTTGAAAATAAAGTGACATCAATTCTTTTATAAGTTTAAACAAAGTAAATATTATATTTTTCAATATATTTGTTATTAATAAGGTAAATATCGATAGATACAGATAAACATAAATATATTTCTTCATGTTAGAGTTAATGAAATTTTTATAAATATCGAGGATTAAAAAGAAATGTATTAAATCGTTTAAATTTCATTATTATCAATGAAAACTTTCTTTTTATGTATCACTTTGACATTCATTTTTAAAACTTTGAAAATATCTACATTTCAAGATTGAAATAAATAATATAAAAAGGAGTACTAACCTTTGTGCTTCACGCTCATAATCAAAAGAATCAGAATCGAGTTGTGGAAATTTCCAAGAAAAGTTTTTCTCGGAAGTTTTGCTTTTTCTTTTTTTATCTTCATTCTTCATAAAATTACATCTAGATATCAAAATATTTTCTGAAGCTCTAATGATCAATCTTTCAGTTTTAAGACTTTCAATTCATGTCGCAAAATTCAAAAACTTCTTCTTATATGAGTTTAAAAGCAATGTTCCTTTCACTTTTTAGTTAGAAACCTCCTTACAAAGCTTCTGCATTAATTCGTTGCATAGACAGATGGTACCAAATATAAAAATTCTTTTCATTCTCACGAAGTGGCAGGAAACAAGTCCAAAAATATCCCGTCTTAACATTCGCAACCTCATGTTGTCTGTTCCGACACTTTGTCGAGTTTTCATTTTGGGAATTCTTTGCATTTCATTTTCCATTAATAAGTTATTGAATGTGTGGGTGTACTTTTGCAATTACGTATATATGTAGATTGAGAAAAGTTTTACAAAAGTAATTTTAAAACTACCTGGATTCACTTGTATAGATTTAAAGTTAAAAATAGATTGACATCAATTTTTTTATTAGTTAAATCAAATTAAAAAGATAGTTTCCAAAATATATTTTATGGCAACTACCGATAGGTGCAGGCAAACATGGATATTTTTCTTCATTTTAAAGTTAATTGAATTTTTATAAATATTAAGGTTTAGAAAAATTTGTTAAATGTTACCTTAAAAAAGAAAAATATAAATTAAGATTAAATAAATTCTAAAATTTACAAATGAAACTAATATAAAAGGAAACATGAGATCACATTAAAATAAAAACTGATAATATATAACATTTAAGTATATAAATATGGCTATTGAGTAAAACATAAAATCTTGATTTCAATTCTTTAAATTGAAGATATCATGATAAACTTAAAAACGTATCCCAATTAGAATATAAAGCGAAGTTATTAAAACGGTGATTATTAGAAGCTGTGAAAATAAAAGTAATTTTGCGTCTTACTTATAAAAAAATTTTATTTCCAATGGCCGCGCTTACAAAGACCACTGCGCCACAAATACAGAAAGAATAAGTAGACAAGTGAACACAGAAAAGTCTATAAAGCGCTGAGGATGTCTCGTGCACGCCAGTAGCAATCGCGCAAGGAAGGTTCGGATAGTGCTGGACAGCGACGAAGGTGGTGTACGTCCATCTCCTCCCGAAGATATCCAGCCCTACGTCTAAGCCATTTAGGTTTTGATTTTTGAATTTTGAATTGACCAACTGAAGATTATTCCACCAGGTCTTGTTAGAGTGTCTCGCTGAGAATTGGTTTAAGACAATGTTCTTCATCTTTTTCTTAATGAATAGCTTGGTATTATTGAGGGAGATTACTTATAATATAAGTTAAGAGAGAGATCATCTATCCAGAGCAAATGAAGCCATTGAAGGAAATGCTAAATGTAAGAACAATTTTCTAAAGTTTTTCACAATCTTTGAAGTCTATGATTACTCATAAGGCCATAAGTGATATTTCTTACAATAAAGTGAAAGCTTCTACCCATTCTCTACTACGGATATAATTATAAAATTAAATTGTTTAGCCATTGCAAACTAATTAAATTCATTATTATTATTCCTGTTATTTTTGCATTATCTAGGAAAGTCATATAAAATTGAAGATACAAACTCTTTGGCCTTTACCTAAGTAGTTCAATTATACCTTAAAATGTTTCCAATGATTTTTCAACAATAAAATGAAATAAAATTTCAAAATCTAAAGACCACTGCGCAGAAATTTTAATTAATTATGTTTCCCATTTTCGATATAATAAGAATTTCCATTATAATGGTAAGATTTCTTATAATGGAAAGATTTATATATTTATTCATTAAAGCTTCAATTGCATTCGTAATTTCTCGATAATATTTTGCATTAGAAAATAACTATAGTAAAACTCTGAACTTTTCAAATAAAAATAACAGCAAGAAAAAAAAACTACATATAAGCAAAAAAATGTTATATCGATGAAATTCTGTACTTTTTTATTCAATTCAATCTTATTTCAATTTCGTACTTTTTTATTTCAATTTTCGTAGAATGTGAAAACAAATCATTAATCTCTAAATACAGACGATAACTTTTTAATCCACTAAAATATATAGTAAAATACATACACATTTTTAAAATTATGTCATATTATAACAACTAAATGATATTTATGTCGCGATACTGAATTTCTATACAAATTACAACAATGATTCTATATGTATTTTAAAATAAAACGTAATTCAAACTAATAAATTAGCATTCCCTGTTGTCATTTTAGGTTTGAGTCGTATGAACAATAACCAAAAACTGATCAATATTGCAATATTTTGATTCATATCTAAAATATATTCTTATAATTGCTTCTCATAACACAATACAAATAAACACTAAATATTATGCTACAAAACCATGCATCACCAATGTCATACTGTACAGATAAAAGCAATATAAATATATGCAAAAATTATAAGTAACTTTGTTATAACTAACAACTTTTTCTGAATAACTATCAAATAATATTTATAAATAATTAAAATTCAAAGAAAATAATAATTATTTAAATGACATTCAATGCATATGTTTTTTACTAGAATTTAAATTAAATATTATATAACTATATATTAATTATATAATTTTTAATCCCAAATGTAAACTTTTAAATATAAAATTTTTAAATTTGCATTTTATAAAAGGTTATCATTAAAATAAACATAGTTAAGAATTTAAAAATGATCTTTCTCAAAAAGTTATTCATTTTACTAAACTATTGGAAAGCGATTTTCAATATCGATATTTCAGGTCAGGCATCCTCAAAATGATATATTCATGCAACTTTCTTAACAAAAAGTATTAAAAAAATAAATATACAAGTATTTTGGTTTTGCAAACTTAGTTCTTTTACTTTTAGTTACTTTCAACACAATGTCTCAACCAGTGAGATTTTAAAAATATTGCTATACGTGTAATTTAAACAAGTTTTGTCACGAACTCATATTACACCTGCAGCGAATATATTATATTTGATCGATCGTGGGATAAAAAAAATGGTCTTCACTATCGAATTACCAATTTTTTAAAATAAAGCAAACATGCGGAAAGGAATTACAACTCTCTTGGAAACTTAATACAGGTAGAGATTTCACAGTTTGTACCAGAGAGAGAGAGAGGTAACAATAAAATATAAAATAAAGTACAAATAAAAATATAACTAATATTAGTAAGATTATTATGAAACATAAAATTTCCATTCCATGAGAGTTAAGTATTTTTTTAAATTAATAAAACTTGAGAAAATTACATAAAATTTTCTTAAACATAGGCAAATCTTCAGTAAAGAGTTCGTTTATTTTATCCACATGAAAACAGAAGGTTTTTAATTTGTATGAGGAATTTAGAATGTACAATTTAATGTACACACACTACACAGCATAAAAGTTATAATACCAGAAAGATTATGCTGAAAAATTTGTGCCTTAATATCATTCAAATAAGTAATTAAAATATCAAGCAAAGAGATTGTCCAAAATAATAGAAAACTCATTCAAAAATAAGTGTTTCGACCTTCATATATGGAGTGGGAACACATTTGGCAGTTAATGTAGGTTCTGTATCACGATAACTGGGATGTTTGGACAATCCTCATGTCCTCTCTCGAAGAGCTGAGGCTCGAGGATAACAAGATCTTAGTCTTTTTGCCAGAATCGACCGCAGTGTCTATATAATATTTAAGATCGATAATTGGGCAGGCCACGAAAAGTGTATAACTGAATGCTCAAGTGCTCGAAACTTTAATTCAATTCGAACTATTCTCAAAATAGCTCGACTACCATGAATGAGGGGTTATCGCTATGATATATGCAATTCTCAGATGGAAACAATGTCTTTGCCATAGAATGCAGCACTAGGATTTTGCAATCGCAGCACTGACATAAATATTTTGTTTACGCAATTCCATTCAAACTGTAGGTTGATACATGATTCTGTAGATGTTCATTTAGTTTAGCAATTTATTTGGCTGCCATAGTCATGTTTTTTTAATGCCCTGATTGTCTTAATCTTCTTTGGTGCCCACCTTTATCTTGCAATGAATTTGGTTTTCCTTCAACAGTTCCGATTCCAATTTTTTTTCTTTGCTCGTTGTATATTGTCATGACCTTCGATACAGTCATTATTGATATCCTCAATAGCTATGATACTGTGGTTACCGATGCCCCGACTAGATAAGCACTTACCATCTGCCCTCTTTGGAATTCTAACAGGTCTCCCATTTTAGCTTCATCTAAAACGAAATTAAATAAGCAATGATGTACAATACACTCACACAAAGTTGAGATAATATCAAAAAATGTAAAGTTATAGTAAATTAGTCCTATAATAATATAAATATAAGTCGTTGTTTTCAGGGAGGACTTTCCATTATTTTTGACAACTCGAGTAAATAAAAAATTAATGTAAAAAGATTCCCTGATAAAACATTTCTAACGCAAATGTAGAATATAATACATGACATAATGATGAAGTTGATGATGACGTAATTTTTAAAATATTGGGATAGTTCAAATCACAAATTAAGTCAGCCAAACGTATAGAATGTTTAATTCAGTCTTTTAAATAACCCTTTAAACGATCATAAAGCTAATGAATGAGTGACTTCATTTGTGAATTTTCATTTTATTTTTTGAATTTCTGAATTTAAGCTTCATTTGTGCAATGCGGAAGGAGTATTACTTATACCTCATTTTTATATCTTATTGCTTTATAATCTTAAAGCTATAGGAGAATTGTCATGGCATGAAGGCATCTGAACTTGTAAGAAGTCCTGTGTGTAATACTCCGTTCGCATTGCACTTTTGAACACGTTTGTCTCGTCTAAACTTTTCCGCAGTGGCAATTCGCAATTAAAATAAATCAAAACTGATTTATCTTAAATCAGTTTGGTGAACTGATTTATATCCTCTTGTTTTCTGCTATTATTGTCAGTGTTTGTTGAAATGTCTGAAGCATATTAAAATAAATACAATAGAATGGAAGCAAATTTTGTAAAAAAAAAAAACAATGAGGCAGAATTATCAACAAAAGTAATTAATAAGCATCATAATATTATGTTAAGTTTAAGAAGAAATATATTTGTCTGCCTCATTCTCTGATTTCGTATTCATAATTTAAAATATTAATACCTTTATTACCATCATTTTAGTCTGTAAATGTTTAAAAATCTAGCACAACTACATAAAATATCTAAAATATTTTATAATTTATGAAATCAATGGACAATAAATAAGTTTCAGATACGAAACTAATATTTCTTAATTCATTTTCGAATATAAAGCAATGCTAATTATTTTTAAAAGAGGTTTTTAAGTTAAATTAAATTTTGCTTTAAATTGATTTACAAAATTGCAATGCGAACGGAGTATAAGTACTTCTTTCTGATTCTGCCTAAACAAATGCCCAATAGCAAAACTATAACTGAAAATAATGATATGAGGAGCAATACAAAATGTAACAAGATTTGATGAGCATATCACTGTATTAGCTATGCAAGATGCTGCTGTATTTTTTAGAAGATTGACTCTAAACATAGAAAAACTAAACGATTGTATTCCACACAAGTTCTATAAAAGATGAAGCAATACGTATTGAAAATATATTGATTAAGTATTCGAATATTTAATATAATTTTATGCATTTACCAAATATGTGGTTTCTTAATTTTCTAGTCGAATCTCTATTTAGGCATTTTTCACAGTTCGTGTAAGCTTTTGTCGTTATACATTATATCTATCATTGAAAAATATGAAAGGAGTCTAAGCATTAACTTTTGAAATATAATTTCGAAAACTTATTTTAAGTATGACAAAGCATCATGTAAACAAAATCCTCAACCAATATTTACTAAATTGTCAAACATGTGCAAGTTAGACAAGAAGATATCAAAACAAAAGCAACAAGCAAACTCATTTACATTTATTAATGTGCTGAACAGCCGCTTGAAGATAGAAATAAAACGAAAGTTTATATTAAACAAATGACAGTCTGGAAGATGAAATGATTGCAATTTTAACTACATTTAGTTCAAAAACAAGTTAAGATCAGTATTTTATTTTGTCACTATGACTGTCAATTATTGCTTTTATAACACAGTATTGACTAAAAGGGATTTTAAATGTATTCTTAGATTGTGTATTAACTCATACTTTTTTTATGTGTTTCCAAAGTTAATTTCTCACGGCATTGTGTGGTTAAAACTAAATTAATCATTTCATAGCACTTACCAGAAGTATTCAATGGGTAATAGATCTATATAAGATAACAAAGGTAACTGCAATTTTATTTGCCAAATTTTTTGGGGCATTGCGTATAATGTAAAGTTTAGAATTCTCATATTGAAATATGGTATTAGATAAACTTTAAAAATAAAATATGATGACATACATAAATGTATATAGCACTCGCAGCTTAAAATATAGACAAAATGCAGTAAATAAGTATATGAGAGTAAAATTTAAAGACTACTAAAAACAAATACAAAGGCAGAAAACAGGTTTGGTGATGCATAATGTAAAAGTTATGGAACTTCTGCATTGTTAGACTCGAATTCGAGTATGATTATCATCTAGATAAAAAATCTTAATTCATTAAGAAAAACTCGTACCATTCTTCATCCATATCAGATATCCATTGCACCATTACAAGTGATGCATCTAAAATAATCGCGACGATTATTTTATAACACATTTACTCTATATTATACATTCACAAGGATGATAAGTTTTAATTAATGCATAGTGGATAACCAAACTCCTTAAGGTTGGCAAAAGGTTTTTTAATATCTACCGCGTAAACTGCTTTCGGATAATCTCTTCCGAAATAACTCGCCTTATTCACAAGTTGCAAAAGAAGAAACCCGGATAATTCCCAAATACCAATTCCGATAGACGGAAGTGCAATATCAATCTCCTGTTGTTCAGCAATGGCTGAGATTGAACTCGAAATCTTTCATTTAAAAACCTTCTATTTGACCATTAAAGTACAATGAACCCTAATAATAATACATGCAGGTATATACTGGTGAGATTCAATTTCGTTATAAAGTTTCAAATGTTACAAATCAACCCATCACCGACATGATTTTAGTATGCTTCTTCTCATTTACAACTGCGAGACGTTCGTTCACATCTATAGTACATTCCTCCTTGCATTCATCAAATACATATTTTCATCATTATGTAATGGATGATGAATTTTGAAGGAGAATGTAATCCCACAAACACACACACTCTGCAAGATCATAGTTCTTTATGTCTCAAACTTAAGAGTATTCACTATTGACAACGAAACACGCTGAATCTATTCAAGTTTAAAAAAAATAAGATTTAAAAGAATTTTCTTTTATCGCACTTTGAGTTAAGTTATCAAATGCCATGAAATGCGTCAGTAAGTTTCATGCCATTTTACTTGGTATTGCGTTTAGAATACCCACTAAACAAGATCTTAATCCTTAGATGACACAATTCTTTACTTATTACTTAAATCTTACTTAGACATTTTCTTGAAAAATGATTCACATGATTTCTTAGTGTATTAAATTATTTGTATCTGTCTTCTACTTATTTATGTGTGAATGAGCTATCCTTCTTTCAAGTGAGATTAAAATCCAGTTTAATGAAAAATTGCTTCAAAACATCCACTTTCTAATTAATATCAAACATAACCATCACCATGTCATACTTTGGTATTTATTGGTATCAATAAATATATCCTTAAGAATTCTTGTGAGATTTATTCTCCAGATTAATTTGAAATGAGCAAAAATTAATTAATTGGATTTTTTCTTTATTACAAAAAATATTTTGGTTAATTACTTTATATATCACATAAATTAATTTATTAGTGTAATAGAATTTATTTCATTATTGGGGCAATTGATTGATTACATATTAATTACTTTATGAAAAACTATCCTAGTTTTTTAACATTGTAAAGCAAAGATCGCTAATTAATAAATGCTTACAAATAATAAAAATGCACTAATAATAAAAATAAAAAATAGTTTCAAAACTATTTTCTGATACGTGGTATATTTTTATAGACTTTAATATTTGTAACTCTTTTTCTTTAAGCTGTTCATTCAACATATCAGTAAATTCTTTCAAAAAATTAATTCCAAGGAAATTCTAATTAAAATATTTTAGTAATAATTTTAAATTTATTTCTAATATGAATATTTTTAATTTAATGATTATTAAATAATTATAATTTTTGCAAAGTTTTTATAACTTCATTAAAAACATGCAGATATTCTTTAATGAAAAAAATTTAAATATTTTTAGACACCAGAAAAAATAAAATTTTATCTTCACTTTTTATATTGACTCATTTTTTTTTTTTTTTAGTTTATTAAATAAATTTCCAGCTCTTATACATAGTTAATAAAGCAATTTTACATTTGTTTCTCAAATGACTTTTTTTATCTTCTGATGAAAAGCTAAATTAATTAAATAACAGGCTCATAGCTCAGAGCGTTTTTTATTTATGTAAATTTTTTTAATAATGGATTTTAACATGCATAGTTTTCTGAAGAATCAGTCTTCCAAATAAATCACAGGGTAAAATCATTGAGCCATGATACTGATTAATCATGCTGTCCTTTCTTAAAATAATCTAATAAAAAATACAATTACGTAGTAACTTATTTTATAAAATATAAGTCTTATCTATTACAAAAAAAATCGAAAATATGTCAATTCTTAGAGAGAATATTTATGAGATGACAGAAAAATAAAAGTAAGTTACACAACTGATTAAAATATTTGAAATATAATGCTGATGTAGATTTTTCATGAAAGATTTTAACAGATTATTGAAACTAAAGTATGATTAATTTTAAAATAAATGACACTCATAAAAATAAAACATTGAAAGTAAATTGTTGCAAATTTAATAAAACTTGATATGTATACTTCAAAAATACCTAAAGATATAAAAAATATTTTTGGAATAAAACTAAAAGAAAATCTAAAGTACACAGAACAACTTCATGAAATAATTTTCTTAGCTACATTTAAAAATTTAAGCAAAAAAAAAAATAATAATAATAATAAAACGTTACATTTAGTAAAGCTAATGAAGAACATTAAAAATACATAATTATTAATAAGTTCTTGTCTTATATTTCACACTGACAATTGAAACCTCAAAATCTAAGGTTAGTATATAATATATTCGTCTAAGATTTTTTTCCTTCGTTAAAAAATAGCAAACATCTCAACAAGCAAAAAATTTTAGATAGTAAAAGCTGTTACAGAAATAAGAAATCAAAATTATCTTTTCGACAGCTCTTATGAAATTCCAAGTTGTGATTTAGGAACACAAACACACACAAAAATGCTCTTTTCAGAATGAATATATCTCTAATGAGTAGAAGGATAAGTTATCACTGTTTCTAATTTTTATATTTTTGGAGTGAGTTCCTATAAGTTTTCTGAGTTTTCATAAATGAAATACACGAATATAACCGATAATCTAGTAAAATTCTTCTTTAATATTAATAATGTACAGTAGATATATTATAAATTCTTAAACCTTCTTGCAGTAAGAACATTTGCATACAACGCAGTATAAAAATCTTATTTCAAGTCCAGGGGGTCTAATGTTCTCAGCAATGTGCACATTCAACTGAACAGTGAATTTAGCTATCTGCATTTGTATCTTCCTCATTTTGGGGTTCAAAGGCATTTTATCTTCCACATACTACAACGTAAGCATACTTTGGATAACCTGTATTGAAAAACCTTAGAGTAAAAATCGTATTTAATGCAATCCTTTTAAAATAAATATAAATCATTATATTCGTTTATAAGCTATTTGACTCTCAAAACAGCTATTAGTAAGATCACATTAAGAGAGCTTACAAACAATTTTCATTCATTCCCTTAGTAAATCTCAGAAATTTTAAAAATCTTTTTTGTAGGAACATAAGTGCTTAAAGATCTTATTGAACTATGATAGAACTATAACTGAACTATAACATAGTACATTAATTATAAATAATGATATTATTATATATAACACACATACAATTAATTATAACTGAACAACAGCAAGCAAATGATTTTAAAAACAAATTATTAAATAATCATACTTCATTAATAAAATCATTTATATTTCACTAAATGAAATCATATTTAATATTCGATCAGTACGTAACTACATACAGATGTGTGTTGAAACACTTTGAAGGAAGCAAATTCATCACTTGTAGAACTGAATTTTTTTTCTTTTTATTAATGAATTTCAATTAAGTAGTATTGAACTTAAATTAACATACGGTTAATATTCACTTAAAAGTTAAATAAAATAAAGCCACTGTAAAAAAGAATTAACAAATACATATCCATTTTATAAAAAATTCATTATAAAATTTTGCAATAAATCAACTTTAACAACAAAATTTATACAAGAATTTCCAAAAAATTCAGTTTGACTTTTGTAAGAAATATCCAGATTTCGATAGTAACTCTTAATGCCAAAAGGGGCACAATATAATGTATTCACTGAACAATATAGTGTATTTTTATGGATTAAAATAATCTTAATTCCAAAAACTCAATTAGACATTTGAAATAACCGTCATAATGTTACTCCGTTTTATCCGTAAGAAGTGACATAAGTCTATATTTAAGTTTATTGGAAAAACAATATTCTTAAAAGTGCCAAATTCTGTATGGATCTCCTATCTTGTTAACAATCTTCCAAATAAAAAAGTCTGAGAGCCTGCTTGCGGCTGAGGCTCAAGATTTCAAACATATTAAGAATATCATTTTGAATAGGTTTATATTAAATTCAGAAATATTTAGAACATCATTTGTAAATCAAATAAAAACTCCAAAAAATACGTGGTTAAGAAATTATTTTGAGGAATGACTTACTGGTCTAAATTTAAAAACACTTGAAAAATTATTTAATATTTTATTGTTGACTGAAATTTTAAAAAAATGTGTTTATTTGAGTTTAAGTAATATTTCCTAGATGACCGAGAAGAATTGGTTAATACTTTCGACCTAATAGAGGAGTTAGACTCATATGATAATACAAGACCAATGGGTCCTAAAGAGAAAATAAGTCATCTCTGGTATTAAAAAGAAATTGGAAAAAAGTGGAAGATGAAACGTTTACTAGAAATTTTTATGAGAAAAAAGGATAATGAGCCAAAGTCACGGAAAAGATTTTTTTATCCTGAAAGGAACTGATGTCTCATCATCTGTAAAGTAAGGATACATAAAATCAAAATGTTCTACTTGCAACCCTACAAAAAAAGACAAATAGTGCTTATTTTGCAAATGCTGCCATTTATCCTCTAAATAAATTAGTTCTGGATCCAGTTTTTAAAAATCCAAAATGATTTGATTGGTATAATATTGTGCAGAAAAGTGGAAGACGGTCTGTTGCTAGTGATATTCTTTACCGCTTACTAAAAGAAAGAGTTTCTCTTTTAAAAGGAAACCTTGACCATGAATCTTGCTGATGAACGGAAATCCTGAATCGACTCTTCCCATGTGGCAAAATATTTTGGCCCTATATATTGGCTAATCGGGGCGTTACCTCGGTTCAATATTGGCGGCCGAAATTGAATTAATCTTGGATGGTCTATATTTAGTTATGAAGGAACAATAACGGTTGCCAAGATAGGATCAAGCTTAGCTGTCAAAATTGATCCGATCAAGACAGCAAAGAAAGGACTAATCTTGGCAACCATTATCAGTTTATTTACATTTTGTAGTTCATATATTGATAACAAAGGATCTTATTTTCAATTGTTAAACTAAAAACAAGCTATTTTCCACGATTTTAATATATACGAATTTAATTTTCTTTTTCATTTAAAGCTCTGCATTTGTTGCATCTTATATAAATAAAATTATCATGATTGAAATTTACTCTTTTGCATGCTACTACACTAAAAGGAATGCATTTCATAGTTTGGTTTGCCACTCAAAGATCATTCTGAACTACTGCAAACATCCATGGCCAAGGTGGAACTCACGAACTGTTGAACTAAATCCGCGCGCGAGAGTGAGTGAATCAGTGTGCAACTCATCAATATTTACTACTTTCCGAATACGAGGCGCATTCGGAAAGTAAGTACCGTTTTTAAAAAAATAGTAACATAATTTTTTTCAAGCCAATATTTTTTTTTACATCAGAAATCATATATTAAACTATTTTCATGCATAGTTTCCGCCAATGATAAAATACTTGTTGTAGTGTGTTACCAGCTTTTCAATGCCTTCTTTATAAAAACTTCTCGCCAATGACGATAACCATACCTCCGCAGCATTTTTTACCTCATCGTTGGATCCAAAGCGCTTGTCATCGAGCTTATGCTTTATGTGCAGGAACAAGTAGTAATCGGATGGCACCAAGTCTGGACTGTACGGCGAGTGATCGAAATGTTGACCAAGAAACTGTTAAAGCATTGTTTTACTATCACAAACAGCATGGGGCCAAGTGTTATGCAGCAACACAATTCTTTTATCCAGCATTCCACCCTATTGTTTTGAAATGCACGCCGTAGTTTTCTTAAAATATCGCAATATCATGCTGCATTGACAGTTTCACTTCTGAAAAGAATTTCAGTAAGCAAAACCCCTTTCATATCCCAGAACACAATGCATATATTTTGTGCTGACTTTGTCGTTTTGAACTTTTGTTTCTTCGGAGATTGAGTGGGTTTCCACTCCACTAACTGTTGTTTCAATTCTGGTGTGACATGCCGAACCCACATATCTTCACCTGTCACTCACAATCTGGTTTAAAAAATGCTCCGCCTCTTTTCTGTATCATGTGAGAAACGTCAATGCAGTGCCAACTTGTTTGGCTTAGTGAATGTCAGTGGAATTTTTGAAAGCCATCGAGAACGCAAAATGTGATAACTTAAGCTATCAGTTACGATTTCATTCAAAACAATACGTGAAATTTGTGGAAATTCGTTTGAAGTCATTGCGAAACATCTATCCCCATGGATTTTTTCATCAACTTTCCTTTTCAGATTATCGTTGACAACAGAAGGCCGACCACCCCGAGCCTCATCGTTTGTTCATTTTCATTAAACATTCTAACCCACTTTCTCTCCATGCCATTACTCATCGTTCCTTCGCCATAAACATCTTTAATTTGTCTATAGATTTCAGCCGGTTTTTCCTTGCGTACAATAATCGAATTACAGCACGAATCTCATAGTCGGGGAGAATCAATTATTTACAAATTCAGTACTTACATTCCAAATACGCTTCTTAAGAACACAGAAATTAGTTGAATTGAAATATAAAACTTTATTAACACAGTATATACAAAAATAAGTTTAATATATTTACATGTAAAAAATAACTTTCATTTCTCAACATAATTTTACTGCTACATTTTTTTTATTGACTTTGATCTCCAATCTAAGAGGTCATCTTCATCGAGGTCTTCATCTGTACTATCAGATTCATTTTTATCATTTTCATTTATAGGAACTTTCAATTTAACACTTTCAACCAATGAGTCTAGTTCTTTCATTCTTCCCCATTGTTGTCTAAAAAAATATAATTTAGAAAATGATTCAAAATTTGCACAAACAATCGTTTTATTATGAAAATTATTTAACCAAAATCTCAGAACGAAAAAAATAATATTCTTTAAGAAAAGCTTATAATATATACAAAATTTTTGGATTTAAGGATAAATTCGAAAAAAATATCATCTCAACATAAAGTTTATTAAAGAAACTATTCAATATTGTCTAACTCTATCTCATCACACGTATTTTGGATTTATTTTAAAAACATTTTTTAATATTTTGATATTTGAAAAAGAATTTTTTATTTAATTACTTAGGATACCAGTAGGTACCCCTATGACAATAAGATGAGTCTTTTTAGTTTAATATTATTCACAGCTCATTAAAAGTTGTGAAATTTGATACATTTATTTTAAATTCTTCTTATAAATTAAAACATTTATATAAATAAGTTTTGACAGTTAAATCGTACCTTTAATGCTTTTATGATATCTTTTCAGAATGTTACCATATTACACATAATATAGGCACCTGAATATTTTAAACAATTAGAAAAATTTCACCAATTTCTTTCATTTCAAACAAAAAGTGCATAAATTCTATAGATAATTTGTGAATTTATTCACTAACTTATTAGAATTTAAAAGACATATCAACATAAGTTAATTTGAAATATGCCCACATTATTTTCATTCATATTATTGCAATACATAAAATATAATTATGGTAATAAATTACTGTATAAATTCAACATAAATAATTTCTTATGTTACATTTATTTTGAGTACTTATAGATAATCATACAAATAAGATCTAAGATGAATGACTCATTACTCAGGGTGTATTTATTAATATTTAAAATATTCATAAAAAATCGGATACTTAAAGAATATTTTATTTAATAAAGAAAACAGTTATTTTTGGTAACTACTTGTAAGAAAATCATCATAATAATATATAACAAAAGAACCTCTTAATTTAACAGTTTAAACAAAATTTTCCATTCTCAGAAATTTCTGTTTAATAACAAAATTTGTCAACTTAAAGAACATAATTTTAAATATTAAATTAGAAATAAGTATTTTACATTTTCATTTATGTTAAAGCATCCAATTATAAAATAACCTTCTCCGTGAAAAATTCTTCAATCAATTGATAATTTTATTAATGTTAAAAATGTTCCATTACAATTTAAGTATTGGGTTATTCGGAAAGTCATTTCGTTTTACCCACCTGGATCAGCTTTTTGCTAGTAAAAACCAACAACTTTATGAGTGTGAAATCGTGCTACTACCAGAAAGATGGTAAAAGCTATTGGACTAAAATGGACAATATACAATGCAATACGATATTTATTCGTTATACGTTTTTCATTTTCATGAAAAACGAAATTATTTTCCGAACAACCCAATAGTACTTAACAAAATCATTCCATTTTCAATGAAATCCTTCACTCTTATTGCATAATTAAGATTATATTTTTATGAAAAAAATTTTTCTCATTGAGTTCTGGTAGTCAATTTTTAATTTTTTTATGCTATGAAATTCTGAAGTTTAAATTTCCGGAAATGGGTTTGGCTCTTTAATTCAAAAATAAATATACAAAGGATTTTTTTATAAAAATAAATCAGAATTTTTAAAGAGTATTACTACAGTTAGTGCCTTAAAACCATGAAAAAAATTATATCATCTGAAATGAAATAAGCTTTTAAATGATGAAATTCCTAGACTAAAATACTATAACAGTTTATATCATCTTTAAAACAATTAAGACAAGTAATGTTATAACTGTTTTAAAGATTTTACTTAAATGTACACTTAAATAGGAAAAATATAACATCATAAAGGTATAATCTGAAAATTTATAAAGTGGAAGGTAGATAATGTAAACGGAAATTTGTAAATTTATAATTACACTGATTTAAAGTTAATTCATTAATGAAAATAATTAATAATTCATTAATGAAAATTCAGTAAAATATGTTTCACTCATAAATTGATTAAGCAAGATCTGAAGAAATGAATTTGAAGAATCCACAGTAATAGTGTTGCTCTATTAACTAGAACAAGGTTTTTTAAACATTTCGATCTCAGTGCCCCAAATCTATGAAAAATTTTGTACACCTTATAATCACAGAGCAAATCTGGTAAAAGCCAAGAACAAAAACTGTCAGTTTCTTCATTTGCCCTGTAATATACTATTACAGTTTAATATCATTAATTTTTATTTTAATTCATGGAACAGTATGAAAGTTGTAAATAAGTAACAGAGTTATAAAGGTATAATAAAATAATAATAATAAATTCAACTACTTGGGTAAATCCAAACATTATCCACTAATCTTTAAGTGAAGTCTATTCATTAAATATAGCTATTTGGTTGGTCACTATGAAAAAAATTCATTTATTTCGAACTGTGCATAAATGAGGATTAATTAAAGGGAATGAATTTTGTTTATTTTTTTTTAATTATATTATCAAATCTTGGCAAAAAACGAATATCATAAGAGGCAATTCTGTTTCTTGATTTATTAATCCTTTTATGGATCAATTATTTTTCTTTTGAATTCCTTCCAGTTTTTTATGTTTTATTAACAATTAAGCTATAGAATTTAAGGAAATGCATTTTATTTTGCCGAATTTTATTTTTACATTTAAATTTCAGGGGTGGGAAGTATTCTTCCTACGGAACAATTTACAGTCATAAAGAAAATTTAATTTAACGATAATTATTTGCCATGAAAAGATGAGAAGCAAGTTCCAATGCACACGGGTACATAACATTCTGCATAGATGCAGTGAGTCCTCTTTTCTTTTTCTTTTGTGCTACATTTAGTACAATGTCTATAGTTTGGCATATGATTTCCCACAGTTGGAGTGAAAACCCACATTTCAAAAAAAGCTGAGAGAGAATAATCTTACAAATTGTTTTCCTATCTCAAAGAAAATTACTGAAAATACAGAGATACTTAAATGAAGGTACTTCCATCAGACAGACAAGCAAACCAAGGGCATTATTCGTACTGAGAACATTTTACTCAATATATTCAGAAAAGCAAGTTGGTTGGTAAGCCAAATCACAATGATCAGGTACATACTTTTCCATCAAGAGATGATGAATGCCCTTTATAAGTATGATAACAGCAGTTATCACACAGGGCGAATCAGCCAATATGCTTAGCAAGGCATCAGAATGCTTCCTTGGCCACCTATTACTATGAATCTCCAATCAATCAAAAATATTCAGAATATGATTGGATGTCATTTGCATAAAGTGCCATCACCGTTGTTCATACAATAAATTAAGAAATGGTTGCGAAAGAATGGATACCCATCTTTCAGAAGATTATCCACAACATTTTTAATGTGCACCCAGATATTTTGCTCAATGTATTCCCACATAATAACATAAGGTATTCCAATAAGCTACTGAGTATATTATATAATAGCTCTATTTATAAGTCTACCATGTTTAAATAAACTCACTAATTGTTTGTAATCCAGTTTCTCTTTTTATCAACTTCCATCCCTTTATGTATGTATTCTAGATATTGCATTTTCACTACTGTATAGTGTATTTGTGTGAGCAATGACTAAACTGAACTTCATCTGTGAAAGCGTAAAAGCTTGCTTTTAATCCATAACTTCTCTGGTCTCATTAAGATCCTTCTTTGCAAATTTTAGAGTTAAAATTTCAACATGAGATTTAAAAATAAATTTTTAAGAAAAATTGATTTTAAATGTATAGAGATTTTTTGAAAATTTAAAAAAATATTTTTATAAAAAAATAAGTTTAATATCTAGAGAAAGTTAAAAGAAATTCTCTAGAATAAGAGATGAAACAACTCATTAGATATCATATAAAAGAAAAATTAAATATCAAATCATATAAGCAAATAACATAAGTGATTACTCAAAAAATTTTACAAATTATCTATACAGAAACTGAAAAAGCTAAAAATAAATTCTCTATGTTATTATACAGAGAATCGCAACATTTCACAAAAAAATGAAATCGCTAGATAGAAAATTGATTGTTCATTGCTGCATGCATAAAATTATCCAAATGTTATATACAAAAAAATTATATGCCTAATAAAATAGGCAAAAAATTCTAAACAAAATGATTCATGAATTTGAAGAATAAAGGAACAGCACAATCGAAAAAATTTGAAATTATAATGGTAATACACATTTATTAAAATTTATGTCATACATAAAAAGAAATAGAAATATTTAGCAAAAAATAAATAAAAAATTAAATCGTCATTGCTGATTTAAACTAACCATAAAGTGGATGTCTTGTCTTTTTCATTTTGCTTTTTCTTTAATTCTATTTTCAACGAGTTCAATTTTCGAAGCAATATCACTAAAAATTTTGAAAACTAATTATTTAGAACAACAGGTAATTTTCATGATTTTGAAAACTTTTACGCATGGAAAAAATTATAATTAAAAAATACTTCTTTATGACTGGTAAAATTCATAAATACATTTTTTGTCATCGCTGATGACACTTAAACATTCGATGGTGAACTTCGCCTTGTTTGCTATTGTTTGAAAAATGTGATTTGAAGGCAGACATCGAATTGGTCGACAAGTCAGATTTACGACACCATCTCAATATGAAGTGACATTGATAAAACATTATGTGATGCCATGGATATTTTAAGCCAATGAAAATAGTAATAAAATGGCATAATCATGATCCCAACTGGAACAAAAGAAACAACCACTTTATGGATAAAAGCAAAAACTTAATTAATTAGGTAAGTCAAAATAACTGAAAATTCTTCAAATTTCTTGAATCATACATAAATATAAAAAAATAGTATTTATTAAAACCTTGATTAACCCTAACATTATTATAATTCTCAATTTATTTTAAAAAAACTTTTCTTTAAAAATATTTAAAGAAAACAAGCTATAATTTCTTTCAAATATTCATTAAACTATGTTTAAAGCAAATAAATGAAAATTGAAATAGTTTTGAGAAATATTTTTCTAAACAAAATCGTGATAAAAGCTTTTTTGAATACATATTACTTACATTTCTTCATCAATTAGAGCAATACCTCTTTCAAGAGTACTTTCTTCTAAATCTTCTTCAATTATTGTCTTTGATACCTAACACATAATTAATATGAATTCATAAGCAGGATTAATGTTCCACATTTATATAGCGAAGTAAATCTAAGTAAAATGAAGCTTATATTATGGACACTATATAAATTTTCATTATGTTTTAGATTATAATAAACAATTAAAAATATGCAAAAAATATAAGAAAAAATGTAAGTAAGAGCATGCAAAAAATATATCTTAAAAAACCTAAAGCAAATATTTATAACTCATTATAAGTGAAAAAATAAAATCAATTCTTATTTTGTAAAAATATAATTAAGCTTTATTTTTTTTTCTATTCAGCTTTATTTTTTTATATTTGAATAAATGAATGTTAAAAGATTTCCTATGTTCTTTGTAGTATTTATTGGAAAATATGTAATTCTTCATTGAATTTTTCCAGAAATACAATTTCATTAAATCTAAAGCCTTGAAATATGATCAGATTTTTAAAAAATATATTTAAGATATAAAATATATTCATTTAGTATATTAAATAAAAAAATTTAAAAAAAGAAGGAACCAAAAGTTAAGAAAATAATTCATATACTTTAATGATTTTCTTGATATTTTGAGAGAGAAATATGTATATTACCTCACAACTTCACCTCAACTTCTGCTCACTTCAATTATAATCCAATTCAATTATAAATTTCAACATTGTTGCAAATTTTCATTTATAAACTTATTTTATCCCCCCCCCCTCCATTACATTTCTTCACCAAAGAAATATTCTTGATTTCAAGGTTTAAAATTAAAAAATTGCATTTTAACACTTTAATAATTCATTTCTAACTTTATACCATACCTTTAAATTTTCTGTTTTATTATTCTTTAGCTTTATCTTTATGAAAAAGGAACTAACATTTTACTTTTGTTAAAAGTCACTTTTATTATAATAAAATTATATAAAAGTTTGCTTTTTAATAATTTCTATTTCAAAAGTTCAGAAAAATGGTATACAGTTCAAAATCGTTCCAAAAAATTAGGTATGTTTATTGTCGAAATTAAAAAAGCAGTTGTTTTTTTACTTTTAAGAAAAATGGGTTTTTTATTTACTTTTTTAATTCGAAACAAAGCATTTCAATAACTTTCAACATTACAAAATTGCAGGCCATCCTTGTAAAATAAAAATTGTGATAGTTATTTGGTGTTTAAATCTCAACATAAATGTTTTACAGACAATAATCTTTCTTACAAAAGACAAATTTTCTTAATTGCTTTTTAAAAACAAAAAAATATATAATATTTACTGTTATTATTACGTAACAGTTAAAATTTGAAATATTAAAATTAATTTAATTATTAAAATAATTCCATATAAATAAAATCATCACAGAATATTTAAGAACATATAATAAACATGAAATATTTTATTACTTAAAATATAGACAATTAAGCCAGCAAATGCAAACAACAGTTAGTCATAAAATTATAAAAATACTTAAGATAAGCTATTATTGGACAGAAACTATAAGTCACTTTCTTACTCCTTTTATTTATTTCAACTTACTTAAAATTCAAGCTTCATTAAAATAAGGAACTTATAACTTAGAAAAATAGTTATTTTCTATTTTCAATTTTGATAAATTAAATAAGTTTGATCATGAAGATAAAAAATAGTTTGATACCCATGTATCAAGAAACTTGTATGTAGAAGATTATAGCAAATTTAATTGCCACAATAAAAGGTTTGAAAAAGTAACAGAATTTTTCATGCTAATAATATAAATAAAGATCATGACGTTTAATAGTGCCATTTAATTTACTATCGTTTGATTATGAGATGTTTTCAATATATGGATATCACTTTTATCCTTTCCACCACTTCTACCCTTGCAATCAGGTTAGCTTAATTTATCAACACTGAAAATGAAAAATATCCTAAATATCCAATTTTTTTAATTAATTAACAAAAAATTAAAAGCAAAACTAAAAAATTAAAAATAGACCACACTAATAAACTGGTCTTCAAATTTAAAGTTCCAAATACATATATCACTATTAGTATTTTAAAAGTTAACATATTTCTGTCATTTTTTTGGATACCATTTCATAAGGTCTAACAAATTTTTATGCATGAAGATCACTTTGTGGTTGAAATATCTTTATTAGTGTTTGTAGCCTTATTTTTTTATTATTTTTAGTATTTTATGTTGAATAAAATAAATTACTTACTGACCTAGTTGTCTGAAACTGATTCTCATATAAAATGTTATTTAAAATTTGAACTCAATGATATAAAGTAGTATGATGTTAAACTGCTTTATTTTGTGGTTCAATCTAACACAGCTTATATTTCACAATTTTTGTTATTATATTTCACAATAAAATTTGAAATATAAAAATAAACAAAAAATATGAAAGCAAAAATTAATTCATATAAGTCAGAATTTCAGAAAAATTAATAATAATAGGAATAGTCATTCACCAAATTAAAAGAATTAAATATTCAACTAAAAACATATCTTTAATAAACAAAAAAGTCTACAAAATTGTGAAATATGATTTTCTCAATTGTTAAGTTTAACATTTCTAGTAGAGATAAACTTTTAAATTAAGTGAAATTTTACTACTGTTAATTTAAATTTAAAAATTCCTATATAGTCCATGAAATATTAATCTCATGTTCCCTTTTAATATTTGAAAACCTGGTTTATATGTCATTAAAATTAACACTATCACAATTTATAATTAACATTATAAAACATGTATATATCTACAATCACTTGTAAAGTTATTTAAAATTAATATTCCAGTTATCTAGCATTCAATATTGATAAGAAAATTTTAGATATATTTATAATTGTATTCATATATTGTTCATCAGTACATAACATTTATAAGACTTTTAACTCTTCTTATGTAATCCAGCTTGTTGTATATCAAAGAATATTAGAATAAATAAGTTATAGTAAATACGGAGAATGCATAGAATTAAAAAGATTTATTTAAATTGCTAGAAATAACAGATTTTACACAAAACTCAGTTATTGTAAATATCATTAACCAATCACTTCCTAATTAAATTCAAAACTATTAAAGGATAGCATGTCTACACCATTATTTTAAACAAAATATATATGTTAATAAATATGACTATCAAAATGTTTACATATTACTAAATTTAGTTCCTAAACATTTATGTAAAAATTACTTAACTGATTGGCTTTAACTGTAAGCTTTATTTACAAATTGTTATATTTTATATATTTCTACTACTTTTACATACATAATTTTAATATTATTGGGTGACTGCAAAAATTCTACCCATTTATAGATATGCATATTTGCAATGAAATTTACCGCACACATGATATTTTAATAACCAAAATCATCGGCCAGATTTAAGAGGCATAAATTGTGTCTCGCACAATTAATCATCGCAATCATCTCAGAGGGTGTTACAAGAAAAGTGGGAAAAAGCATGTAAGACTTTGTTACACGAGTTCGATAATGAGCACAACAGATAGAATATGTTGCAGTGTTTGTTGAGATAATGCGGACGATGAAATAGATGAAATCACATGTTGCCAATGGTTTTGCAAATTTGTGATAGATAGAAGCTGCCAGATCAGACTAGATATGAACAGCTACCATATGTTGGAGAAGATGATATTGACCAAGCCATCAGGAACAATCCAAATCCAACTGAGCAAAATTTAGTGTAATCCTTCAGCATACAGCAGATTACTACCAAGAAATAGCTAGTTAACTAGGTTCATACAAGTTAAATTGGTGGGTTCCACATAACCTGATATCTGATCAACAAAATGATTGAATCACTACCCTATATTTCCTTGCTTTTCCAGTACAAAAATGACAAATTCTTGAGACAAATGGTGACAAAAGATGAGAAGTGTGTTTTTCTGTCATCAACTATCATCCATTTCATGCACTGAATAATTCCTTCAGTAAAAAAATCTTTGATGATCTAGATGCAGTGAAAACTGTCAGCTAAAATTCTTTTGACATAAAACTGCTAGAATTTTACTGATGTGGATGCATCTCCTACCAGAAAGATGACAAGAACTCATAGATAGCAATAGGAAATACGTACAATCATAGAAATTATTCATTTCATGTTTATTTGCTATCCTTTTTGGATAATAAAAACAGGTAGAGTATCTGATTCCACCAATGTTTGTTTATACATAAAAAATAAGTTTTATTAAATATTGTTATGAAATCCAAGGCGTTTTACAAAGTTTGTTTCTAACAAAAACATTATTACTAGTTTCGAATAAAATTTTATAATTTTAAAATGAAAAGTATTAATATAATGAAAAATACACTTATTTTCCAAAATTCAAACACAAATTTAAAAACTGCAGTAATTTGGCTAAAAGTAATTTAAAAATCTTCACATTAGGGTAGGTTACAAATAATAGTAAACTGCATTGAGAAGCAATATACAAAAAGTAGTGCTGCACTTGATTTATGTAAACACAATAGAGCTAAAAACAGCTTTTTTAAAAGAAATGGCAGTTCAAAGAATGGCAAATAGATTAGACAATTTTGAAACTGCCAAAATGTAAAAAATGATGTAACGTCAGATTAATTGTGTTATTAAGCCATTGATCAACTAAAAGTAGGTCAATGACAGTCTGATGTTACAAGATGATTAAATGTCAACTGTTCCAGTATCAGCTAGTTGTGTTATGCACTGATTCAGTGTCTCAGAGACTTAGCTGAAGTAGAGCAAGAGTATCTCTGCACATGACATGTACTTACGATTTAGTAAACATTGCACTTGTAAGACTACCACTCCATTTGGTTTATGATTTACGCTAATTTCTGCTACAAGAACAGCGTGCAGAAGGCAGTATGAAAGATGTGTGTATGACAGGAGACCTGCATTATATGTTCTTCTTACCTCTCTTATGGTGATAAAACAGATTTTCAAATAGATACATAATCATATACACTCGTTTGCAATCAGTAAAAATCATAATTGTTCAGATGAGTTTCACTTTGCTTTAAAGTGATTCTTAACATGTTCAGAAATACTTAATATTATCATTGTGGCATATGGTAATGGGATACCAAGCCGAAGATAATGTTCTTGTATAGGGAGTAGTAACTCTAACTGGATTCACAGACCTCTAAATGCTACTAAGAATTCTCAATACTTTCAATACCCATATATAACTATCAATACCAATCCTCATACTGTTCAATTTGTGCAACATTATCTTAGAAAGATGATATATAATTTCCTAAAATAGTCATTCTGCTCTTCCACATTTAATTTAAGCATGTATGGGATGATTTTGGGAGGTGTACTTTTGGCCTCAAACCCACTCTCCAAACCTTGCATGAGCTCAGGACTGTTTTATGTTAGCAATGAGCATTTCTACACATAAAGTCACTGACATTACTGTCAAGCCTGTAATGGTGTTTGGAGAGAACATGCCCATTACTGAGTGAGATTTTCTTAATATCTAATTTATATATCTAAATTCAGGTCCTGATTGATTCTCATTATGTCACCAAATATAAACTTTATGGATAATTTTTCTTCAGTTTTGAGTTCTATTTTGTATAGTAAAAATTATCACCAAGTTTTATCACATTGCTTTCATACCTTATCAGCTCTTATTTTTCAGATTTAAAAATATAAATGATTTGCAACTTTTGTAGAAAATGAGTTTCATGAAATATATGCTTATATATTTAAGAAATTTTCTCACAGATCTTCAACATTTTTGTAGATATTTGCAACTAAAACATTCATTTAAAGTCCCTCACTTTGATTTTATGTTTTTCCTGAAGGATTATTATATAGTAAACTAAATAAGAAAATAAACAGTTTTAAAGTACAAACATATTATATTCAAAATAGTTGCTGACATGTTTACACAATAAGTATATTTGACAACATATATTAACTGTTTCCTTGAAAATATATTGTTGTAATTTCTAATTATAACTTCTAATTTAAAATGCAAACAATTTACATTATAATCAAAACTTGGATAAAAAAAAAAAGCATTACACTTACATTAGATTCTTCAGCAATACTCTTTTGAAACCTTTCCCATTCTTCTTCAGCAGGATCTTTGTATTCAATGTTTCTAGCCTAAGAAATACAAATACAAGGCAATAGTACACATGAGCTCCCCTTTTTTTATATATTTTGTCAATTCAGTCATTTTTAACTTCTTGTATTGTAATAGTAATTTGCAAAGTAAATATTTTAGAAAATATAAATCTATATAAAAAATAAAGTTTAAATTTGAATAAAATAATTTTTTTATTCTAATTTAAACATAAAAGTAATAAAGCCGCATAATAATTATTTTTATAATAATTCCTTTAAAAAACCTACTTGCATTAAGATAGTAAACATGAATATGTTTGGATAAATTCCTTTTAAAATATTATGGTGAAATATTATTGTTATTAAAAGCCATAAGGTAAATTTATTTTAATAATTGCATAAGAATTGTACATTAAGTAAGGCTCTAAATAATTGAAAATCAATAATTTACAACATTTTTAAAAAAAGGAAGTATAACATACATTGACCTAAACTAAATAATCACTAAATTATAAAAGATGATATAACTACATTTATAATTATAAACTCACTATGACGGAAGTCTTTTCGCAAGTGAAAATATAGACAATCCTGACATTAGCTATTAGCTGATTTATTTAAAGAGACATTTATTATTTCTTTAAGAAATTCTATTTATAATAATCCTCCTTAATTTACTATTTTTCTAAAGACATAAATGTAAGATAAAAATAATCAAATGCTGTAAATATCCCCAACAAAATTTCTAATAATATAAAATTTATCAAAAAGAATATTTTATAGAAAGTAAAAAATTCCTCATCATTAAAGAAGAAACTTCTATATTAAATTCAATACAGTATGTGCTTTTACTTTAAGATTTTAAAATATTTTTGAAAAATTGTATACTATCAAGAAGCAGGATTATTACTTGCATGATAAGATATATAAATCACAACTTATTATAAACCAAATGAAAAGGACTTCTAATTCAAACATAATTAAATTGATATTAATGAGGATATTTCTACTAGTAGAAAATTAATAAGAAGAATGCAGATGATTTATTGTTTTCTGAATGAAGGAAAAAAAAACAGTAAATTATTTTGTAGAAAACAATTTCCCATTTATATATGTAAAATTTGGTTTTATTGTGCATGAATTTACTAAAAAAATTTTTAATATATAGATTGTTTTATGATTATAATATAATAAATTCTACTAATCTCTATACTCCTGAATACTTAGAGTTGAAAATTTCTAATGTATTGTCATGAACAGCTACAAAATATATTCAAAGAAATTTCTAAATTTGACTCTCAAAAAGAGATTAAAAATATAATTCTCCCACAAAGAATAATAACTAACATGAGATTAAATTTATTACCTCTTGTCATACTTTTTCTTTAGACTAATAGAATTATTGGGAGAATATATTTAATTTTGAACTATATAATCGATAATTTTTTTCTTTTTATAAGCCATTTAAATCCTTTTATGCATTAGCAAGGTTCATAGATATAATTAAGATTACTTCACTCAATTAATGCAATCATTTTATTACATGCCTGAAGCATACTACAAATACAAAAAAATTCAATTTAAACATGTATTTATTCAGAAAAAGTTTCTAAAAATATTTATATCAAAATAATTTTATAAATTTCATTTATGAGGAAATGAATTCAAAAGATCAGGAGTTTTCTCTTGAGCAATCTTTAAATAAACTAATCTAGAGCAATGACTTCATAACAATATTGCCTGAACTTATATAATTATGTTATTTATTGCATAAAAATAAGATACAGTATTTTTGTCACTAGAACAAATTTAACAAACATTATCATATTAAACAAAAAATCTTGAGTTTGGTAGAACTGTTGCATGCCATGAAAAGAAAACATTAAGTTGTGAAATAAGAATTATTCAAAATATTTACTTGAAAAATATTTAATAAAAAAGATATTTTAAGGTTATGCAGTGAAAAAAATTAAGTAATTTTAAAAAGGTATTGAGAATTAAATTCAGTTCAGCAAAATTTTAAACTTCAAGGAGCTTAAAAGCTGATAATAATTTCAATAATTACTTTTGCATCTAAGACAGGATCATCAAAGAATCCTTCTGGCAAAGAATCGACTTTATTGTTAGTGACTGGTGTAAGCTCCTTATCCCCGGATAAACCTTTTGATGGCAGCTCAGTAACATCTCCATTTGTGGGAGGTTTATCAAAAAAATCTGAAAATAAGAAGCCTCATCAATAAAAATTCACTTATATAAAACATTTCCAAAATTAAGGATAAAGTAATAAGCTCTGCAACAAAAAATATTTTAAGTTTAGGGCATTAAATTATATAAATAAGCCAGCATAATCTAATGTGCGCAATGTTGAGATAACCATTTTTGATAGAATAACAAATTTTCTTTTTAGTGTTAACACACAATCTCTAGAAAACATTGATATTTTTACTGTATAAAATTATTCAATTCATTATAATCTTTGATTATTTTCAAATTCTACCAGCTATTTTGTGTTCATAATTCTCCAATAACAATGAAAATATTCAATGAGGCATGTAAGTATGATTGGGTAAAAAACAAATTTCTTTTAAGATTGGATTATAGAGTAATTAGAAATGTATAATAAAACTTCATTTTAAGATAAAGGAAGATTTGGATATTTATAATAAAATTTTACTTAACCCTTTCAGGTGCACTACCCTTTAAAGTTGAAATATTAACAAAAAAATCTGTAGGTTGTCGATTCAGGCCTTTAAGAGTAAACAATGAAAATTTTGTAAAGATGGCACTTACCATTTCGATTTTGTGTGTGTTCCATCACATGGAACACTGCGCCGCAATGGTCGTAAAAAGCGAGCATTATAGTGAAGCCCATATACGTGTAAATTTTTTTGCATGTGAATGAAAAAACAATGCATTACACCTTTGTAGCAGATTTAGTGTGGTCCAGGGTGCATCACAAGGAGGCCTGCTACTCTACACCAAAATAAAAGAAAAGAAAAAAAGAAAAAAAAGATTTTTGTACAATCTATTTAGTTATCCAACTAAAGCTTTGGGGCTGCATTGAGGAGCACAGTTGAGATAAATCATCACCATCATTTTCACAGACATGCAACACAACATTATCAGACTGAGATTGATCAAGTGGTTTAGTAACATATTTCTCTGTATCACTATCACTATCCACATGTTAAATTCAGAAATAGGGGGCATTTTTTGAAGCATTTTTATTGCTTCAGAAGGACTAAGACCTCTACGTGCCATTTATTTGCAATTAACAAATTAAAAAAATTAAAGAAAAATTAAAATTATATTAGCAAAAAAAATTAACTAAAAATATATAAATTCAAAAAAATATATAAACAATATTATAAAATGAATAGCAGCAAAAAGGAAAATCAAGAGAATAAAAATAATGCTTCTCTAACAAGAGATGATTTGAACTAATTAATATAATCCTATACCCTACTAAAGCAAATTCTATATCCAATTCAAGAGACCAAATAGGGTGTAGAAATATTACCCATACAAGTAATCCGTCAATGTAAATTTCTTAATATTAGTTCATTCCACCCCAAAAGGGAGAAAAACAGTAAAAAATAAACAGATGTTTCCCTCATCATTCAGTTCAAGGCTAATGACGCTCTGAATCGCATAAATTATAAGTGCTGTTGCGGCGAACTGTTTCAGGGGATGGAAGACCTTGTTTTATCAGACAATTCTGCATATACTATATGCATAAAAAATTTTAAGTAATATAGAATAAATAGTTCAAGGTACAAGCAACAAAATAACACAGAAATTTCTTTTCAAACAATTATTTTTGTATGAGAAGAAAATTCGGAAATATTCCTTCAAAATAAAGAGATTTAAATCTGCTATAATTGAAAATTATTGATCGTCTTATGCAGTGCTGCTATCTATTATCAAAAAAGAAAGTTTATAGAGCATTTTAAGCAAAATTTTGTTCATTTATCCTTAAATGCAACAATTTGGTAACAAATTAAAGCTTGGTGTTTCTTCACCTGGAACATTGAACCGCAAAGGGTTAAGAATATGACAATTTTTTTGGCTTTAGGAAAGATTTATATATATATAACTTCAATACATTTATGATCTTCAGTAATAAATGGATGTAATACTTTATAAAATGAAAAGAAAAAACTTACCTACATAAATATTAACAACAACAATTATGCATTCATAATTGTAATTTCCTGATTACGTTTAAAAACTCCATTTCAATAATTCTTTAATAAATCTTTCACACCGCTAATTTACTTCATAAAGAACAATTATAAAGAACAATTTAAATGATTTGAAATGCATTTATCAAATGAGAAATGAGCATCATTACTTAAGTTTTTCCTTAAAATATGTAATGCAAATACTAGCAATGATTTTAAAATTAAAAAGATACTTGCTATTATATTTAAGAAATTATTCTTCTCCATTATCTAAACATTGCTGTTTGTTTTTCACTTCTACACATCCTGTATAGTGAGCAATAGATTAAATCCAATAACTCTTAAAGAATTTTGATAATTAAGACTTGTCATTTTATTTAAGAAACTCAATATTTCCTTTTTAAAAACAATAGTTTTGTGTTCACTATTTTTTTTATTTTATGGTATTCACTGTTTTCATTCTTTTTTTAAATTATTGATCAATCATTATTCAGATTACATTAGTTACTTCAAAATAAAATAAAGCAAATTGTTAAAATGACTTTTGGTTTTCTTCCACTTATATAGCATATAACTTACATTAATTTCAAAAAAGAATCAACTTATAAGTTTATCAAATTATGATAGCAGCCAAAAATAGAGTTTTGAAATAATAAGAATTTATAAAATAAATAAAATCAACAAACTATGCTAAATTTAATTAATCCCTTTATATGATGGGAATAATATTTACAATATAAAGAGAAAATATTTTTGTAAATAAATTTCCCTGTGAAAAGTTTTCCCATTAAATATTGAAAATATTAACATTGTGATTTCAATATTAAAAAAAAATTACAATGTAAAAATTTTAAATATAATAAAAAAATCACTCTTGAAAATTTTTAAATTCAAACTGTATTCTTAATGTACAAATTTAAAATCTTTAAAATTTTATAGCTTTAAAGTATTATAACTGTTGACATTAACATATAATGCTTTTAAGCAAGCATTTTTACAATTTAAATCAATTTTGTAAATAAAATTGCTATCTGAAACTGAATGACATTCCTGAGTGAAAATTATACATTAAAAACCAACTATATATTACAATGAACCATATGTTCAACATGTTCAATTGTATTATGGTAAAATTATCATAACAATATAAAACATTTTCACATAAAAATTTATTTTAAAAATGTTTAAATTATAAAACTAAACTAAAAACGTAAAAAAGATCTAAAAAAAATAAATTACTTTAAATATTTTTCATATAAATCATAAGACTGATTAAGCATTAATACCTTTGTTTAATGTACCACTAACTTTAGAACTAAATAATGGAGAATTTTCATTAGATGATATACCCATTGTTTAGTTCCTAAAGCCTTGGGGTGTAAAGCATATGATCTTCTAACATGGACATATGCTTCACACCCTAGGGCTCTCAATCAAGTAAACAGATATGGGTAATTTGTAATCTCTTGGTTCCATTGAGAATATAAGTAATCTAAGATTGAAATATGCTCATGCAGCAGAAAGATTTTATGAAAAAGAGTTCCACTTCAAAATTAAAAACCTAAATTTTCAGAGATTTTTTTTTTTTAATTCATAGCATTTAGTGAGTTTCATTTGCTTTGACATGGTTATTTTAAAATAAAATCTTTTGCAGCTTAAAATTACAGAAAACAATAATCAAATCTCCAATTAAAATCTTAAAGGAAAGTAAATAATCAATAAATTATTACATTATATACTAAAATCTTAAACAAAATTATTACTTTAAACTAATATTTTAAGATTTCAGCTTGAAAACAATTTTTTAATTTCATGATATTGTACAAGATTATTATGATTAAAATAAAATTTAATAAAATCTCTCTATACTAATTTTAGTTAAATATTTAGTGTTTGTAAATAAACAAGTACATACCTGAAGGTAAAACAGTGTTAACTGATGATACTGCCAACTCTTTTGATTTCACATTATCTTCATCTGAATCATCATCATCTGATGATGAATAGCTAGCTAGCAGACTAGTAGCTACAGATGATTTAGCTGGTCTGTAAGGAAATTTATAAGCATCTTATTAATAAAATTATATGTAAATATATGTAAAAAATATTCAAATTACTTAGTCAGTGAAACCTGTATAATTTTCATGAAATTTTGTAACACAAATTTTTTAATTAGTGCAATTCTTCTATGAATTCAGATATATTAAGTTCAAGATTAGTTTAGTAGATCTATTTGTCCCATCCACACTTAAGATGAGCCAAACCCTGATTTCTCAAAGTTAAAGTCAGAATGTCAAATATTTATTCACTAGCCCTGACATTTACTTCAAGATGAATAATATTTGAACACAAATATATTATAACCTATTAATCACATAATTCTAAACATAGGCAATATAATGAAAATCTTTAGGAACTTGGTTAATTTGTTTGTTTGATCATCACTCAACAATCACTTTTCATACACAAGGGCTAATTCGACCAAGACCTACAATTTAAAGTGGATTCCGAATCACAATAAACATCCATACCAAAAGTGGGATTCAAACTCATGAATTATTAAACCAAAAGCAAGATCACTAACCATTCGGCTACCAGCATGGCAGGAAACTGGATAGGGTCTGGTAGAAAGACTAATATCTTAACAAATGCAACTTTTTCTCATATACTGAAAACTCCTACCCTTAAACTAGGAGTTGATCAAATTTAGCATATTTGCAAGGTAGCTCACTAAAAAACACTTCATTTGAAAGTCAAAAAAAGGATCAATTATTTAAACTGATTACCATTATAGATGCTACAAGATAGTCTGACAAAACAAAAATGAGGTGGTTTTACATAATAATAATGCCAAAATTACCAAATCCCAGAAATTGTTATAAACAACTAAGTCTAGAATTGTTAATTGTTTACATAAGTTATACTCATTATACTACACAACTATCACAATATAACTTTACTAAGATTAAGCATCTTTTCATGACAATCAAATTTCATCTTGCTTTAAACATAAGAATAGTTTAGGAATATAGACAAGGAAATTTTCTATTATTTTGAAATAACTGATTAAATTTAATATTTATGGTTACACTAAATAAACAGCAACTTAACTGAACTCTACACTTAACTAAATATATCTAAAAAGTATATGTTTATAAAATATTAACATTGCTACTTTTTACTGTTATTTATAATAATAAAATATTTTCTTGGCATTGAATTTTTAATAATTTGTTAGCTTACTCAAACATTACATATGCAAAGAATATTATGTTTCAACCCAACAACTTTTAAGTGCATGCATTTCTTAAATCAAGGGAATTATTAGTAGGAATTTAAAATAATATAAATAATAAAGATGTTTTATTTAACAATCAAGTTTCTATTTATTGAGAATGTGGAGACTATTTTAGTTTGATAAAAATCAAAACTTAATAGAAAACTTTATTGCAAGCTTTTCTGATGAAAAATGTTTTTATCAGATTATCATCGATAGCATAAAATAAATTAGAAACTTTTTCAACACATAATCCATGGATTATATACAAGAAAATACAGTATTTTATTTAATAAAAATAAATAGACTATCTATATTAATTAAAGGAATAATAATAATCATAATGTGCAAATTCTTTGATTATAAATGGATGCTTGCAGATAAAATTCTTCTACAAATATGGATTTAAATCGTCTGCTTAAAATACAAACCAGAAGAAAGAAAAGTTTTCTAAAATACATTAAACTTAAATCATGTGTTTTTTTTAATGTGCCAAAGCCTATCATGAAGAATAAATAAAAATATTATGAAACAATGAACATTCAGAGAACTAAATGTGATTATATAAATTCTTAATAGTCAAAAATTTTTAATTTAAGTAATAATCTTTTCTTTTACCATGCTCCTGCATCTAATGACAAAATCGCATTAGAATACTGCACTTCACAATAAAAAACAGTAATCTCCATTCTAATGAACACTTAATCAGAGGTAAAGGCACAAATGATTGCATAACACTTTAGACAGATATAAAAATGGCCAATGATTTGGGGGAAAAAATAAATGCTAATTTAACACAAACATTATTATCACTGAAAAGATCAGTGTATCTATAAGGATTTTGTGTCAACCAATGGCTGAGTGGTTAGCGTTCCTACTCTTGAGCTATGGGTCCCAGGTTCGAAAAATTTGTTCGGACATGGATGTTACTTTCTCAGTGTTTCTCTGTCCTTTATTCTGAGATGATGTATGAATGTGGCTCACACTATAAATGGATTTGTGGTAGTATGGCGTGGGTAATGCTACTTGCCTCCATGATTTGGTTCACAGGTGCCCACTTGGTAACGACAAATGAGTAGTAGTTTCTGGCCTTGTTATGGTAAAGGGTTAGTCACTCAGTGCCCATTGTTGTTAAAAAAATAATATCAATAATAGATTTTGTGAAGTGATGAACAATATTATTACATTTAATATATAGTTAGATTATTGAAACCTGCATTGAACACCACTATACAATAAATATTTATAATCAAAGAAATCTTTCTAAATTATTAATTAAATTAGATATTAGATTACTGTTCATATTAGATCAAATACATTAAGCATAAAAGCAACATGGGCCATGACTGGTTTTTTTCTTTATACTTCTATACACTTGATTTCTCATATATTTACCCTTACACTTAGAGTTTAATAAATTGTTATGCATAAGAATTCATAGTTTATTTCATGCATATCATATTTTCAAATATTTACTTGCATTCAATAAAATTTATTTCAATAATTAAATTAATTTAAACCACAGTAAGTTTGACTTAGCAAGTGTGCAATAAGAAGATTACATTTATAAGCATTTTTACAAAAATTCTAATCATCCTAATGATCAGTGCTTATTCATAACCATTAACTGACAGATTTTTACAGAGGAATATAATTTAGCAGGAATGTATATTATTATTTAGCTTCTTAATTAACATTTACTTAACTTCTGTGTAATTGTTTTATTTACTGTACTGTAAATAAAATTTTGTGTAATTTATTTATTTACTGTCTAATTGTCATTTTTACTTAATAAATTATTTTAAAATCACAAAATAAAGCTGTAATTTAAGCTTTATTCTGTGATTGCAAAAATTTACAGAACAAATTTTTCAGAAGAATAACTAAATACAGAAATATTATTTCAAAGTTATAATGGAATTGGAATAGCTTTTTAGGTATAAAAAAAAATCATACATTTTAAATGACATATTTCAGTTATTAAAAAATTTTACTTAATATTTTGGAACAGAAAAAATGCAAATAATTTCACTAAATAAGATTGAGCAACAAAAATTATCTTCAATAAGGTTGCTTTATTATCCCATCTTTTTTTAAAATAATAAAGTATGTAACATTTATAATTACATATTTAAATAATATATAAATAAATAAATATTTTTAAATTTCAATGCCATATAATAATAGTAGAGTATTATATTCATAACAAAAGTTGTAAGTAACAGAATCTGATAAAAAGAATATTTTAACTTAAAAGGAGAAAAACTACTAACCCTGGTTCAGGAGGAACTTTGAAGACTTCAGCTAAAATGACATAATAAGAAATCTAATATAAAATATTCTTATAATTAATTCATAATTATTATATAAAAAATATTTTATAAGCATTTTTAATCATTAAAACAAATTTATTTAAAAATATTTCAACTTATTATATAATTGAAGAATTTATATTAAATTTAAAAAAAGTTAAATGAACCAATAACAAGAATTCTGATGCAGGACAAAATTAAGCTATTATTATTAACAAATAATATATTTTTCATGGGAAAAATAATCTATTTTAAACTTTTAGAAACTCAGCTTCTGTATAAATTGATGAAACAAAACATATAATATCGAGAATTTCTAGCAATACTAATATTGTACTATTGTTAAAATAGGCTATTCATAATTTTAATTTATTTTAGATTCTTTGGATATAAACTAGTATTTATGGCATATTTTTAAAGCTATACAGAAGTTTTATTTACAAATAATTACTAGATATTATGCCATACATTAGTATATTAATATCAATTTAGATAACAATTTACTCTGTATCTCGTCAAATCATTGTTTTCTCTGTTCAAATAATTGAATTCTCTGAAATAATTGTTGAAATTTCGTTTATTTGGTTATTTAAATGGTAAACTCAAACACAAAAATTTTTAAAGCAAAAGTTTTTGAAAGCATTTTTATTTTGATAAACCAAGAAATAAATTATGAATACATTTATTTCACCCTCTTTACAAGTACAAAAATCAACTAAAAATTGTGATTCTTTCTTATAAGTTTTTACACAACATATAAATTAACTCTGCATAAAATTAAAATTCTTTATACAGAGAAATGACAAAATTAGTAAAATTTTAACAATCCACTTTTAACAAATCTTCCAATGAAGCTTATTAATAACTACATATTTGCCAATGTATAAGATGCACCAGCCATTAAAATGTACCCTCTTTTTATATATATTTTTAAAAGATAATACTTCATTACTGATCATTATAAACAATTTACAGCATTTTAAACATAAAGTAATACAAAGAAATATTTTCAACAAATGCCCAATCTGGGAGAGAGAGAGAGAGAGAGAACTAACACCTTTTAATATCAAAACCCAGATATTTATCTCAAGACCAAAAAGAAGAATCTCTGGAAACCTCTTTTAAATAAAGCATCTGATTTTTCAACAACAAACTGTCCTCTGTAACAGCCAATGCATTACTGATATCACACATCTTAAATAATTTAATCCTTGTCTCTATTTTATATAGGTCCTATAGGTTCTGTTTACTGTGTGTGTGAGTGACTTCTTTTAGATTCTCAGCCCGATTCTGACAAATTCTTATTTTCTCAGTCAGGGTGAAACAAAATGCAATTCTGCAGCCCTGTTTTCCATGCTTTTTAGCATATACAATTGCAGTATTTTCAATCACAGCAAGTAACTACATGTAGTTTATATGCTATGTTATAACAATGTATATCTTATTTTAGAGCCATAATTTGCCAATGACATGATTTTCATCTGAAAAGAACAAAATTAGTAATGTACATTGAAAATTCCCTTTAAGATTTATTTATGACATTAGGCTGTTTAAAGACTTTTTACACTAGCAGTAACATTATTAGATTTTCACTTGTTTTTTTCTTTCTTTCTTTATTTATTTTTTTTTTTTTCAAATTCTAAAAGTAAAATATTGTAAGTAAAAATTCTTCATACATTCATGCAAAAAATTTAAGAAAATTGAACAGTAAAAATCTCCCATGCTGAAAAGTTGTTTACTAAATTTGGAAAATTTAAACGAACCCAGTTTTGATTGTCAGTGACAGTGCATGTGCCCATTCACTGAACTCCATGTAACTTTAATAATTCCAAACTTTGAAAGGAAACAAGAAAAAAATTGCATAACTTTGAATAGAGGAAATTTATAGAAATGAATGTAATCAAAAACTGAGTATTGACATATAAGACACACCATTTTCCCCAGACTTATTTTCAAGGAAAAAGAATACCTTATTTGACAGCAAATATGGTAAATAAATATCATACATGGCAATCATTTTCTTAAAGTTACGTATGAAAAATAATTTTCAATCATGCATTCAAAAACATATTAGAAAATATCAAAATTATTTTACTGAGTTAATGAGAAATATATGTGTATATATGAATATACATCTATGCATATATAAGTTCATAGGTATATACATATAAACATATATATGTATCAAATACTAATACAAAAATCATCAATAAATTTTATAGATTTCAAAAAAAATTTAAAAAATACAACTATACAAAAACCTAATGTAAATAAAGACTAAGGAAATAAAAAATGTTTTCAATAAACTTGATGTTTCTTTAAAAATAAAATATAAAGGCAAACAATTTATTTTACTTGATGACTAAAATTTATTAAAATAGGGTGCAATAATAATTTTTGAAAACTTATGAGGCTAACAAAAGAGTTACAATTAGTTTAATACATAAAAAAATTATTTGCAAATTTTTACTCTTTTATATACTACTGAAAAATAAATATTATCAATCGTTTCATAAATTTCAATTATATGAATACAATTAGAAATATATTAATTTTTCATATGAAAAGAACAAAATTATATAGTTATGTACATAATAATTTACTTTTAGTTTTCTTTATGGCATCTGGTTGTTCAATAGACCTTTTTACACTAGCAGTAACCACATTGTTAGATACATTTTCACTTGTTCCTTTTTTACTTTTTTGCAAATTCTGAAAGTAAAACATTGTTTGTAAAAATTCTTCATGTATCCATGTAAATTTTTTAAGAATGAACTCTTTTTTATAAATTCATTTATAAAGAATAGTTTTACATTGTAATAAACTAAATTGTTTTCAAGAATGTATTCATTAATGTTAACACAATAGCCATAGAATTATTTCTAAAACTAAGTATTAATTTTGTTAACTAAGTCTATACTAATAGAAGCAGATCCAAATTAAAACAGAATACATACATTGGCAAATAATTTTAATAATGAAAACTATTATAAACAGTTAATTAGTGTGACACAATAACAATATAGAAAAAAAATTATAATTTTACAGAAATAACTTAACAACAAAAGGTATACTATACACTGTACTCTTGCTACAATAAATAAGAATATTTGATGAAATTTTTCCCATTTAATTTAAAAGTTTTGCACCCCAGTTGTAAATCATATCATGAGAGTGTCCAAAAAAACTATATATATATATATATATATATATATATATATATATATATATATATATATATATATATATATATATATATATATATAACTTTTAAATTAATAAATAAAAATGTTGGACTTTGAAAGTCAATATTATTTTTCCATTTAGATATTTAGTTGTAATATAAGAAATAATATAAAATGGTAGTTATAATAGGAAGAAAAGATTGTTTATAATTTATGATAAATGAAACACTAAGATATTCATGCTAACGTTTTTGGGAGAAAAAAATAAGTCTTTAAAAAACCTTTTTTTACTTAAGGCATTGTAAATTTTAATGCCATCAAATTAATGGAAATTCTTCAAAAAAAATTAAAGGCTGAAAATGTGAATATATAGCTCAAGTATTTTTCTCTATTAAAAATATAAAAAGTAAAATTTTAATCTGAAAATCAAATTTACAAACAGTAATGCTGTAGCAATCATAATTTTTTTGTGATAACAGGGGGAAAATATTTTTTTAATATAATTGAATTTCTGAAATTAACAAAAGTGTGCTTTCAAAGCAGACAATTTTATGGGAAAAATCAATTGATGTTTAAAATTTTATGTTTCTCTCAATCTAGAATAAAAAAATTTTTTATTACACCTGCCATCATCTTTTCAGACATGAGATATCTTGCAGTCCAGTACAATACTGAAATAGCTACAGAAGGCGAGAAGACTTGAAAGTCATCACTGGAACAAATAATAGAGAGGGGCAACTAAAGAGATGCACCACAGTCATAGGTTGTTACACAGCACACAAATAAGTGAATTGGCCAGATTGATTTTGTATGTCAACCAAATAATTCATTAAATACAAAGTTCTTATGAGAATATTTTGTCATACTATTTTCACTACATTTCTTAAGTATATAATCATAATGATTATATCAATAGACTGCAAAAAGTTAATATGTAAGAATTAATGCATAAAAATCAAAAAAAATATACATATTTTACAAAAGCATTAGTTTAAGCAACATCAAAGAAATAAATTTCAAACATTTTTTAATATATTCAAAAGTAAAATTTATATTAGAAGAAAAATATTACCTCTTTATGAATTTTACCAACAATATGTGATACCCACAACTTTTCAGTTTTTATTGCAACATTGCATATCATGCATGACAATTGACCAGAACTACTGTATTTAAGAAATAGTTAAGAATTTTTTTATGATAACAGAAAACATCTTTATAAGCATTTAAAAATATCAAGTGTTAATAGGAAGCAATAACCAATATTATTTTCTTTTAATAAATCATAGTTCAGACACAGATTTGGAAAATTTTCTTTAGGAAATATATTTAAGGGCTTTTCAGGGACGCAATGAGATTGTTCAAGGATTCATCAGATACTTTTTCTTGTGTCATTTTCCTTTTTTTTGTATCTTTTTTTTGCGCATTTCAAATTTTTATTATGCTTACAACTATATTTGAGATTGCTTTCTTACAGCAAATTTTCCACATTTTTCTTATATCAGAATCCAGTATACTTCATCAGTATAATCTTTTAGACAGGTAACAAGCTTTAAAAACATATTATTGCATTTTTACTTTTATGTTACAATGATAAAGAGATATTCAAGGCCCAAACATCTTTATATACTCTATAATGAAAAATGCAAAGATACTTTATCAGCACTGTCTTGCTTAGCAACAACAACAAATATTTTATCAGTAGGATTACCAGGCACCTGTATTGTTCCAAAGAGTATGAGTACCACTATGTAGGGAGAAAACACATTAAAATGAATACAATCAGCCATAATATTAAAGAAAATTTTAATTTTATAAATAAAAGATTGCAAATGGTAAATCAAATAAAAGGATATTTTGCAAATGGTGAATCAATCTTTTGGCTAAAATTTTCTCTTTTTTGTTTCATAAATTTTCTTAATTCTTCTTGTGATATTTTTGCAGACATTTTCTTTCATAAAAAACTTAAATACCCTAAAAAAGAAATGTAATGAGGAGACAATAATGTATGCAAAAGATAAAAAACAATTATTTCTTAATGATTAAAGCAAATATATAACTTTTAATAAAACAAGAAACATAACAAATCATATTACTTTCTAAAACAGCTTTAACTAATGAAAAAATATATCTTAATTAGTCAAAAATTGTACTTTGTATTTATGTAAATTACAAGAAACATTTAAAAAAAATTGTCTGATTGAAATATTCAAATCAATAGATTATATGTATGCAACAAAGAATTTTTACAATTCAATTTCTAAAATGACATAAAAATAAAAAATATTTTACTTCCATTTTCTTTTTCTTAGCAGAAATTATTGTTTCCATTTGTTAGACTATATGCCCAAAATAACTTAACTTTAAATATCTTAACTTATAAACTTTATTTTATTGCCAAATAAAGAATTCAGAAATCAAATAAATTATGTAATAATTCAAAAATACTTTTTGACAAAAACATATGACAGTTATTTGCGGCAGGATGTTTAATCATAAAAAAAAAAGTTTCATTCTAATATTATGTGCAAACACAGCATATTTTACATATTAATGTTTCAAACTCTTAGCACAGTGTTCACTAATAAATATTTATTCAATTAGACAAAAAAAATTTAAAAATTTTTAATATGGATATTTTATCTGTAATTTAGATTTCGATGAGAATTTCATGACTTTAATACATCTTTCACCATGACTTAGGATTTTATTAGTTTGTTTTGGATTCATATTTTCTACAAATAAATTTTCTAACTCTTGAGCTATCACATTACACTGGTTAAACAATAATTGACTTCAAAATAATTTTCGATTTTATGTAAAAAAAACAGTAACTCAGCATGTGTACTTGTGTATGTAATTCAGATTTATATACAAGATTATATTATATTCAAGATATATGTCCTTTAAAAATTTTGTATTATAAGAGATCTGTATACTTTTTGTACACTGTATACTTGTTTTTCAATTTGCATTTAAGTCCAAATTTTTAATACACTCTAAATTTTTATGCATGCATTAGGACTTTTTATGAAATCATTTTTTGGACCTAATCTTAAGATATTAAATTTGTGTTCTTGATTATGCACCAAAGTGGGAGTTGATGCTTAGAAAATATTGCCTAGTTATCAGTTTTATTTTAAAAGCAATTTATTTTATGGCAGTAATTTCTCTATTTATATTGTTAATGATCTTCAATATGAATATGTTTTACAGCTCAGCTTCTTCAAAAATGATAAATCAAATCCTTATACTGTTATAAAATGGTTTAAATTTTAAGAAATAGCACCACATTTATATAGTTTGATTTGAATCTCCTTATCGATTTCATATAACTATAAGATTTGATTATTTTAATTTTAGACATTTAAAATTATTATCATTGCATTTAAAACTATGATTTTTAATTCCTTAAAATTAAAAAATCACTGATAAATGAAATATTGGATACAATAACAGTTTTATTTTAATGAATTATTTTATTCATAATTAAAGTTGTATATGTCAATTTGGTATTAACTTAATATTACACACATATCAATGGTATCAATGTCTTGCTTATTTCAGGCAAAAATAAACTTGCATAGTATTTTAAAGATATTTAGTATGTAATAAAAAAAAACTAATTTATGCTCTTAGCATATAAATTTAGAGTTAAAAAATATTTTTAGTAATGTTTTTAATTTTAAATAAATTTTTTTGGCAATGTAGCTCAATTTTGTTATTTTCAATTTAAAGCTTTTAATTTATGATTACACAATTACATTTGTATTAATGTTATATTTTTATATTTCCATGTTATTATATTTAAAAGCATCTATTTTTTAATTCAAAATTAGTTTGTTACATTTAATTATAATTATTTAATTAATTTGTAATTTTGCATCACAATTTTTTGTAGAATTCTGTTTAATATTTTTTAGATTGACATTTTTAAATTCATTATTTTATTGCCTTATTCAATGACTTGAAATAATTTAATTGGATTTTCCTATAAAGCAAGGGCTATAAACAGCTTTTTGTTATATTTTAAAATAATTGCCAAATTTAAAAAAAAAAAACATTTTTAACTTATTCAAGTTATAAGCCAGTCTCTAAAATCTTAGACATTAATGTTTTGCAGGAAAAAAGTCACCAAAAAAAACTATCAAATCTATGGAAATAATATATTGTTGTTGTCCTGTGACAAGTGCAAAAAGAAAAAAAAAAGAAAAGGTAAAAAAGACAAGTCATATGGAGCACTGCCCTGGCCACATCTTCAGCTTTTTCCGTATAAAGGGTGTCATGGCAGCAGTTGGGGTCGATATGTTGAAGAGGGTCAATGTGACAAGATGCTCGGATCCAGCGGAACTCCTGTGCAGTGCTTGCATTCTGCGTAGGTTCTTATGGAAATAATACTATTTACCATATGATGTAAATCAAATTTAAAAATTAAAACCAAACCAACTTACATTTATATATTCAAAATTATTGATTTTGTAAAAAATTAAAACCATATGTTAATATTTATGATAAGAAATAAGCAATAATTAATACAAATAAATATGTTTTCAGAATTTGATTTAAGTTAATTTTAAATGAATGAACGAATGATTTGCTCAACTAACTGTAATTAATTTTTCAAACCTGTTTTTAACATATTAGTAGCGAACACCTTTTATACTTTGCGTCTGTCTGTTATTGAATGAGTTTTAATCCTCCTTGCACATTAGAAGGCCCAGAAATTTGTTTCTTTTTTTTCATCTTTTAAAATAACAATAAAATGAACTATATAAATAAGATATACTATTCTGCCTTTATAACATTTTAAAAATAACTGATACTTTTTATTCCACATTTTCATTTTTCTTATACATGTTTAGGAACAGCTGACGTATAATCCCTCATGTGAATTTCTGAATTTAGTGAAATTTTTGACAAATTTCCTTGGTTATCTAGTAACCTGGTTTCTTATTTCATCATAAAGATTGAGAATAAGAATTAAGTAGAAAATTCCATTTTGGCAATTTCTAGCATTTATGTCATTGCAAGGAAATTTAGAATATCTTATCACATTTTCAAAATTTACAAAGAATTTTTGCAAATATAGTTCATCTGCATTTTTATAGAGTATTCTACAGATTTTTTGACCTTTTGAATATACAATTTCAGGTTGTATTGATCTTTTTCATCAAATAATTATTTTTTGGTTACTATTTAAAATTGTGGCACAGATGTCGTATAATCCAAGGTGCCAAGTTCTGATTTGGTGACATTTTTGGCTGACTTTCTATGTACCTGACAACATGCTTTTATTATGTTATTGATAAAGAGACCTGTAAGGATTATGCAGAAAATTCTATTTTGGTAGCCCTAGTATTTATGTCATTGCACACATTACAATACCTCATCTTGGCAACATTTCTACATCGCCAAAAAAGTTCAGAGTTTACCATCCTGGATTATATGGCATCTGTGCCTTAATTGTAATACAGTTACTGTTTAATATTATGTCAACATACCCTTTCTTCAGTTTATGTATGGCATTTATATTAATAATATAAAAACATTTCTGTTGGGTAGGGTAAAATAAACAAAATATTGTCAATGAGATTTTATTTCAAAAAGTTGTCTCCTGTGGGTTGCTTTTTTTCAGCTCCCTTGTTCTTATCGAAATATTTTTGTGATGGCTGGCGCATGGGGTATGTCTGATGTAAGTACGAGAATGCTTCCAAATAATGATGTTATGTGGTATGATGAGAAAATGAATTTAAGGTATTTGTATGGACTGGATGAAAGGAATGAGACATTTGAATTTTGCATGAAAGCTGGTTTGATTACGGATAAATATGAGTGCTGTAAGTGTGGTAAAGATATGAAACTGGTTAAAATTAAAGATATAAGTGATGGATATGAATGGAGGTGTTAATCTAAAATAAAAGGAGAACATGATGCTAAAAGAAGTTTGAGAAAGGGTTCGTTTTTTTAATTGAGTAGATTGACAATAAATGAAATTTTAGTTCGAATTTATAAATGAGTGAGAGTAAGACTGAAATTAATATGAAAGAGAGTTAATGTTCTACAAAGACTGTGTGTGATTTTCTTCTTTTTGTCGGGAGGTTTGTGTCGAAAAAATGATTGAAAGCAGTGTGAAACTGAGTGGAAGCGGTGTGATTGTTGAGATAGAGGAGAGCAAATTTGGTAAGCGTAAATTTAATCGGGGTAAACGTGTGGAGGGTAAATGGGTGTTTGGGGGGATTGAACGCGAGAGGGGTAAATGTCTTATGAAAGTTGTGGATGATAGAATGTCTGATACTTTGTTGAGTATGATCAAAGAGTTTGTTCTTCCCGGTTCCACAATAATTTCAGACTGCTGGAAGAGCTATGATTGTCTTTCTAATGAAGGCTTCGTGCATCTGAAAGTAAATCATAGTCTGAATTTCAAAGACCCGGATACAGGTACCCAAACTAATATAATAGAAGGAACATGGGTAGCTGTGAAATGCAGAATGGCTGCATCAAAAGCAAAAAATGGTCTGGATCTTGCTAAATACGTGTGGAGGAAAAAAAACAATAGAATGTGTAATAAATTTCTTGCGTTCATTGATTCCATTATACAGGACTACCCGGCAAAAACGTCTGACCTGGAGCAGTAGCGGCTTCGGTGGCAAAATAGGAGCTGGAGAGAAGTATGTTTATTTTTCATTATTTACATAATTAATGATAAATTAAATGGTCAGCATGAAATGCATTTCTTATGAACATTTACCGATTTAAATTCATTAACATAAAATGTAATCAAAAAATTTTATGGATTATTTAACATATCAACTTTATTATTTTACCATTGATGTTTAAATTCTATAAAATTTCGTTTTTTGTTAATTTAGTAAAAGTAGTTGAGCATATTGATAGATACCAACAATATGAAATATTTGTCACTATTTCAGCCATTTTCCTCGGTCCGGTCGGGTTTTCGGCGTACAATCACTCGTCATACGTATCACGTCATACGGCCTTGGCGACTTTTTAAAAATTTCGCCAAGGATGACCGTACGGTAAAATTTTAATTTTAGATTATATGGGGCCATTCATTACTAGGTTAAAATTTACTGTATGGTCACCCTTGGCGAAATTATCAAAAAGTCGCCAAGGCCGTATGACGTCATACTTATGACGAATTTCCGATCGGGAAAAACGGCGGGAGGAAAATGGCTGAAATAGTGACAAGTATTTCATACATTATTGGTATCTATCAATATACTCAAGTAATTTTACAAAATTAACAAAAAACGCAAATTTATAGATTTTAAACATCAATGGTAAAATAATAAAGTTTATATGTTAAATTATCAAAAAAATTTTTTGATTAAAACAAAACACAAAAATATTTCGAATAAATATTTTGATTCGATAAAATATTTTGATTCACAAAAATATTTCGAAAAGAACGAGGGAGCTGAGAAAAAGAAAGTACTCCGGAAACGAATGCGAATAAGGAAAATATGGGAACTTCGAAAAAGTAAATATCAATTTTAAGAAAATCAGAATACAAATTCAAACGAAAATTCCAGAAGAATCCGAACACGAATAACAATGAAAAATAGACCAACATTCGGAAAAGAATAAATATAAATTATTAAGTACAAATTAAACTGTTAAATATAGAATATCTTTAAGAAATTAAATACAGAAACAATAATTTTAAAAATGTATATACAAATTATATAGTATTTCATAGTAATAATATAAATTATAAGAATGCCATATACATAAACTAAAGAAAGAATGTATCGACACAATTTTAAACAGTAACTTCAAATTCAATTTAAATTTTTAAAGTAATGAAAAAGAGCAATACAACCTGGAATTTAATTATTCAAACTGTCAAGCAAATTGTAAAACACACTAAAATATCTTACGAAGTTAACTCACAAAAATTTCTAGTAAAATGCTGAAATGGAACAAAATGTTTTAAATTTCATCGCGATGATGTAAACACTAGAGTTGTTAAAATTGAATTTTCACCTTTAATTCTTATTGGTCTTCATCTATATGATGAGCATCTCGCAAGAATCACATAAGACAAAAATAAGGCTCTGTTCGCCAAATTTGGCTTCAAAAAAGAAATGCGCCAAGGGTGACTGTACAGTAAAACTGAGCCCATTACTGATCTTTAAACAAGCCCAATTTTAGTCATCGATTTTCCAAGAGTGACATTTATTAGTATGTTTGGTTAAATTTTACTGTACGGTCACCCTTGGCAAAATTTTCAAAAAGTCGCCAAGGCCGTATGACGTCATACTTATGGCGAATTTCCGATCGGGAAAAACGGCGGGAGGAATAATGGCTGAAATAGTGACAAATATTTCATACATTATTGGTATCTATCAATATACTCAAGTAATTTTACAAAATTAACAAAAAACTCAAATTTATAAATTTTAACCATCAATGATAAAATAATAAAGTTGATATGTTAAATTATCCATAAAATGTTTTGATTAAATTTTAAGTTAATGAATTTAAATCGGTAAATATTCATAAGAAATTCATTTCATGATCAACATTTATTTTAATATTAATTATGTAAGTAGTGAACAATAAAAATACCTCTCTACAGCTCCTATTTTGCCATCGAAGCAGCTACTGCTGCCTGCTCCCGGTCAGATGTTTTTGGTGGATAGACGCGTATAATGGAATCGATGAACGCAAGGAATTTATTGCACATTTTATTGTTTTTTTCCTCCACACATATTCAGCAAGATAATAATCCAGACCATTTTTGGCTTTTGATGAAGCCATTCTGCGTTTAACTGCTCCCCACGTTCCTTCTATTGTATTAGTGTGGGCATCTGTATCCGGGTCCTTGAAATGCAGACTATGATTTACTTTCAGATGCACGAAGCCTTCATTAGAAAGACAATCGTAGCTCTTCCAGCAGTCTGAAATTATTGTGGAACCCGGAAGAATAAACTCTTTTATCACATTCAACAAAGTATCAGACGTTCTATCATCCACAACTTTCATAAAACATTTACCGCGTTCAATCCCTCCAAATACCCATTTACCCACCACACGTTTACCCCGATTAAATTTACGCTTACCAAATTTGCTCTCATCAATCTCAACAATCACACCACTTCCACCCAATTTCACGCTACTTTCAATCATTTCTTCCACACAAACCTCACAACAAAAAGAACGAAAATCACACACAGTCTTTGTAGAACATTGACTCTCTTTCATATTAATTTCAGTCTTACTCTCACTCATTTATAAATTCGAACTAAAATTTCATTTATTGTCAATCTACTCAATTAAAAAAACGAACCCTTTCTCAATCTTCTTTTAACATCATGTTCTCCTTTTATTTTAGATTTACACCTCCATTCATATCCATCACTTATATCTTTCCTTTTAACCAGTTTCATATCTTTACCACATTTACAGCACTCATATTTATGCGCAATCAAACCAGCTTTCATGCAAAATTCAAATGTCTCATTCCTTTCATCCAGTCCATACAAATACCTTAAATTCACATTCTCATCATACCACATAACATCATTATTTGTAAACATTCTCGCACTTACATTAGACATACCCCATGCGCCAGCCATCACAAAAATATTTCGAAAAGAAAGAGGGAGCTGAAAAAAATAAATTACTTCGGAAAGGAACGCGAATTAGTTCTAAGAAAAGAATATCAGTTCTAAGAAAATCAGAATACGAATTCTAACGAAAATTCTAAAAGAATCCGAAGACGAATAACAATGAAAAATAAAGCAATATTCGGAAAAGAATAAATATAAATTCTTAAGTACAAATTAAACTGTTAAATAGAATATCTTTAAGAAATTAAATACAGAAACAATAATTTTAAAAATGTATATACAAATTATGTATCATTTTATAGTAATTATATAAATTATAAGAATATCATACATAAACTAAGGAAATAATGCATCGACACAATTTTAAACATTAACTTTAATTTAAATTTAAAATTTTAAAGTAATGAAAAAGAGCAATACCACCTGGATATTAATTATCCAAACTGTCAAGTAAATTCTAAAACACAATAAAAAAATCTTACATAGTTAATTCGCAAATATTTCTAGTAAAATGCTGAAATGGAACAAAATGTTTTAAATTTCATCGCGATGACGTAATAAAATTGAATTTTCACCTTAATTCTTATTGGTCTTCATCTGTATGAAGAGCATCTCGCGAGAATCGCATCTAACAAAAAATAATGTTCTGTTCGCCAAATTTGGCTTCAAAAAAAACGCGCCAAGGGTGACCGTACAGTAAAACTGAGCCGTATGTTTAGAGTGATTATTTACATGCATAAGTTTCTTTCAGAAAATAATTTATGACGTCACAATTATGTCATCTTGGCAATATTGCTTTGTCACCAAAAAAGTCAGAAATTCGCTTGATACGACTGCAGTGTCCATGTTTAACGTTGCAAAAATTTATGAGCGCTCTAGAATGTAGCTTTGCTTACACATTTTATGCATTGTATATAAAGTTATTAACAAATAATAATCTTTAACGATATTGAGACTGTCTCATCAAGTGGGAGGTACGGAAAAACAAAAGTTTACATATAATGATTTGATAAAAGAAAGTAGACTAACAAAATACTTAATATCTTATTAAAAACTCTTTCTGTAACATGAATAGAAAATCAGAATTTTTTACCAATTAAAGTGCCCTCACCACCAAAATTGTGTACTAGTAGTATATCGCCAAGAAAACTTCAGGAGCTCTATACTAGAAAGTTTTTAAATCACATTAAAAACAAAATTGTGCACATTTAAAGATTATTTGCTTATTTGAAAATGCAAGTTACATACAAATTCAAATATTCTTTGCTTATGTCATTGTTAAAATTTGGATCCTTAAAAATTATAAAATAAAATGTGAAGTACTCCACACATTAAACTTCATTTAGTTAAACCATTGAACAAGACTTAAATTAAGTACTTGCACATGACGTCTTGGGATTCATGCGGACAAAATTGTCTGCTTACTAACGAGAAGGAAATTAAAAATAAACATGAGTTGCGATTCATTTTCTGGAATGAATACAATAATCTTTGAAGAATTAGAATTTATCGCGTTTGCATACTGAAATTGAGAGAAAGAGAAATTAGAATAGCACATGAGTATAGACTTAAAAAACATTTCCATTTATGTATTCAATTTTTATGGTTCTTAAAAGGTCTTCTGGATAGAGATGTAAAATTCCCGGGAATTTTGAAGCTTGGGAATTTACTCGGGAATTTTGGGAAAAAACCGGGAATTTTGGGGAATATTGGGAATTTTGAGGGAATAAACTCAGCCAATCATATTTCGTTTTAGAGATTCTTTTTTTCGCATATATATGAAACGAAGTGAAGTAAAATTTGGTATCTGTAAATAGTTTTTAAACAAATTGAAATTTAATTTGTACAATAAGCATTCATAAAAGCAGTGAAAAGCATAAAATATGAACATTAAAATTGTAAAATATATATATATAAATTGTACATAATATACATAATACCCTAGGGGATATTTTTATATCGGTGTATGTATGGCGAAATATGGCGCTACGATTGTTGGGAAGCCTATGTTTCTCACAAATATATATTTATTGAAACTATGAAAATAAACTGAAAGTTATTTGACCAAAAATAATATTGTTTCACTGTAACAAATAAAGATTCTTTTCTTCGTTTCTATTATTCCATTTTCAGTTCTTTTAAGTTGTATAAGATATATTATTTTTTTGCGATCATTCTTTATATGATCGATTTGTTTCTTATTCTTTCGAAATGGCTTTATTTTTTAAAAAAATAATTTCACTTTAATTTTAATGTATTAAATTTCTTAAAAACAAATTATTTGATAAAAGTAAGGTAGTACTTCATTTTTCAGTCTTTGTAATAAACTGAAAATTGAGGATTTAAAAATAATAATAATGTCAAGCAAATTGCTTCCTTTTTTGTTTTGACTTCTAATTGACAAATTTTTAATTTACCAATGATAGAAAAAGATACTGTTTCCTGTACTATTTCTCAACTGAATATCTGTAAATGTTGTACAAATTTAACCAATATGTAAATGAAAGTATGTGGTGTGACGACATGTAAGTTGTGAACAAAAAAGCTCTTCCAACGAGTCATCATTTAAATCATATCTTGTAGGAATTAATGTGACAAAAATCCTATGAAATAAGCAAGCGTCAAAGCATTATTACAATTTGTGTGTAATTTTGAGTTGCATTGAAACAGCAAATGTTATTCCGTTCCAATTATAGATATCTTTATTTGCAGAAGGAAATTATCATCAATATTTATGTAAAAATTTTGAAGAATTTATGAAAATTTTTTTATCTAAAAATGTAATTGTGAATAATACTTTTTCTTTTATTATATATGAAATATCTTTAAAAAATTTCTTTTATATTTTAAGATTAATTAACACTTTTTTAAGTACAATATATAATGCAGACTTTAAATAAAAACATTTTTATTTCTTTTGCAAGGATCTGATACATTAATTTATACAATTACAATATATCTACAGTTGAGTAATTCATTGAATATTTCAAAGCAATTTTTTACAACATTAAAAATGATTTCAAAACAGTAAAGTAGAATCAAAATATTTTTAAACTGTTGTTCATCGTTTCTAAATGATAAGGTAGAAAATGTGGGTGAGTTAGAAAATTATTGATAATCTGTCATTGAAAATATTTCCATTTTTTCAGACTTTAGAACTAGAAACGGAAACAATTTTATGATATGAAAAGAATTTATGAAAGCCAAGCAAATAAATTCTGAAAAAAAAATGTCGCTTTTTTAACATTTTGCACTCACGTAATCTTGTTATAAATTCAAATTATTTTTAATTCAATGCATCTTGCTTGTCATAAAAAGGCTGAAATGTGTTCTCTTTTCAAAAGAAAATTTGGTTAAAATACTAGCTCTGAAAATATTAATGCCAGTTTTATATAAAAAATAGGTGTTATTTTTCTACAATCTTGTTATAAAAACTTCAAAATTTATATTTTTTAAGATTTAGTTCAACTTGAATTTTTACACTCAAGATTAAAATTTGTACATAATACAAAAATTTTAGGACAATTGACAAACCTGTAATTTTATGAATTATGTATTTCCAATTCAAAAACTTGAAGTAACTATAAACAATTTGTTCAGAAAGGATTTTAAAAATTGTACAGATGCACTTAGAAATCTGCACAATAAAAAGATCCCATCTAAATATGTCTATACCTGTTACCTAGTGAAATAAAATTAGGTATTATTTCTATGGTAGAAAATATCTAATATTTACAAATATAAAAATATTGTTTAATAAATACTGATTGATTTTTATGAATATAGTTGTTCAACATGACAACTAAAGTGGATATAATAAAAATTATTATAAATAATGTATAAAATTGATGCTACATATTTTACTGTAACACTAATACTATATTTAAAACAAGCAAATGACACTAAATATCTTAAATGAAAGTTTAAAAATATTAGTTTTTCAATGTTTATACTACTACTTTCACAATGCAACACCAACTTGATGACCAATGATATAAATGTGTCGAAACTTAAGCCCTTGTAATGCTGAAAGGTATAAATCCTAGTAGCAATATATTATAAACAATATCCCACCTCCTTTCTGATCTTTGACCATTTAAAAATAGCAAGTTTCAAGAATTTTAAATGTATTGTAAATCAATGCATGTTGGTCATAGATATACTGTCAGAAGGAAGACTTGTAAACTTCAGCTCTCTTTAAAAAATTTCAAATACATAGATGAAATGTTTTTTTTTTCTGGGATAAATATAAAATACAATGAAATTTAGAATTTTTAAAAACTCTTAAATGAAGTAACATTAAACACATCACACATCAACATTATTATTTACAGTCTCATATAAATATGTCATTACCAACCATCAACATATTCTGTAATAGTTGATAATAATTATAGTGAAAATACACAAGACATGTTTTTGAATTGAGAAACAATCTCAATTCACTAAGCCCCTGATTATGTTATGTGTGTATACATATTTAAATTTATGAAATGATGTAATCTGCATATATATATATATATATATATATATATATATAAACATCTCTATATGACATGATCCATTAATTAAGCAGAACTTTTAAAAGCACTTTTCAGCTCACACAAATTAATCAACATGAAATTGGTTGAAATTATGGTGAAAATCAAAAGTTTCATCTATTATCTAGTTCATTTTAAACTATAATGTAACAAGCACGAAAGCTATATCATGGAATAATTTAAATACGATTATAAATACTATCCAATCAAGTTAAAATTTAACATTTTTCCAAATTATTGAAAAATCATCAAATACCACCGAAAAGATTAGAAACAGATGTCTCAAGATGTTGAAAAAGAGGAAATGGCAAGTGCTCATAGGAGACAGGTTCTGCTAGTAAGGACAAACAGGATTTAATGGTTATAATACTGGTAAAGAAGTTTATTATTGATGCAAACTGGACCAATTCACATTCATTTATTATAAGAAACATTCATCAAAATTTTAAGAGTAACTTCAAATGCCACTATTTAACTCTTAATTTTCTCAGTAAAAGCAAAATGATGATATAAATCTCTACAAATCTAAAATTATTGGAACTAACATGCATATTCAAATTTTAAAAGGTTCATAGTAATGAATGAAATTTAATATTCTTGCCATGTAGTACTACAAAATTACTGATTTGTCAAATTGTTAATAAACAATTAAATTAACTAGTAATGAGATCCAACATGCTTAGTTAAATCTAGTTTTTCTATTTAATTTCTTGCCAACATTTTGAATGATAATAGCTTCATTTTGATAAGGAATAATATCAAGAGCATTTCCCTGCTTCTTTATTACCAGCAAATAATTAGCAATTTTAAACACAACATTTTTTTTATGTGACAGTATTAAAGTTCAGATATTTTCCAAATCTTAAACACCAAATTTATAAACTTTAATAAGTATAACAATAAAAAATTGGGAAAACGTTCCACTAAAATTAATAAGAATGAGTATTTATTATAATCTATGAACAATCAGTTTTGTTACGAAGGTTTTTGTATCAGTATTCTATAGAAAGTACACAAAACTATGTAATAAATCCTAGAGCAATTATATAAACATTTATGAAGTACATCTATGTATAAAAAACTTGCAAAAGAAAAAAGTCTTGCCTGTTAAGAATGTCAAATAAAATTATCAGTATACTTCACATCATTACTTTTGATGGCAAGAGAAAATGATTGTCTTTTTGTATACAATACGTTCAAAATCTGAATAGATAAACAGATATTTAAACATGATTTAACCACAGAAAATAAAAGCACAATAGTTAAAAATTACTTTCTGAGTATTTCAAACTATAAATTTACATCCAGGCTATTACTTTTATTTAAATTGATCAAAAGTAACTCCAGATATGTAATGAAAAACAAAATGAATATCTATATACACTAACGATTGACGTTATAAAAAATATTTCGTATGCAATTTTAGAATCAGTTATCAATCTAATCTAATGTGTTTAATTTAACCTTTTATAAATAATAGTAGAATAATATTTTTGAGAAATATTTTTCAAGGAATATATATATATATATATATATATATATTGAAAGACAGCATATCTAAGCGATTTCTGTCCAAAAATTTAAAAAATACACATTTAAATAATAAACATTACGAATAAGAATTGAAATGAACACATCTAGAAATCTCTCCAATCTTTTACAAATGGCTGTCATACTTTTCAAAACAAAATGTTTTCAGAAATTTCTATTGCCATAAATAAAGTAGAAATCATTAAAATATATCATGTTTAAATATATTATGTGGTTTAAATAGTTATAAACTTCTAAATTTTTAAAAAAATTAAAATTTTGCCAATATTTTAAAAATTTGGGAATTTTGAAAATTCCCGGGAATTTTCAAAATTTCCATGGGAAAAAACCCGGTTTATTCCCGGAAAAAAACCGGGTTTTTTCCCATCCTTGCAACACTACTTCTGGAATGTAAAGAAAACATATAAATAACTGCTATGTTTTCTATCCTCAATTGTCTTCTCGAAAAGAAATTTTATTTTCCGTATTCCTTAACATGGAAACTTGTGGATAAGACTACAAAGGCTTGGACATGGATATTGGCAAAACACGATCGAAAGACCAGTTTTTCATTGTAATATGTTGTAGAGTTTTTGGGGTTTTGTCTTCCATTTAACTAAATTTTTTAAGTAACAAAAAATGGTGATTTGTTCTGTGATATAATTATTGAGGAATTAAAAATTAAATTTTATAAGTAAAATGAATTTCTTACTTTTTTTGGACTTAATGATAAACTTGATATACTTTTTTTATAGTTTATGACCGACAACTCTTTTCATGCTACTAAAAGACTTTATTCTCGTTTTTATAGTTTATCTTTTTATTGGGGTTCTTGTCGATTCATGGTAGAGATGCCAAGGACGGGCGTAGAATAATATATATATATATATATATATATATATATATATATATATATATATATATATATATATATATATATATATATATATATATATATATATATATATATATATATATATATATATATATATATATATATATATACTTTTTAACACATAATAAATAATTTGAATTGTAATTACCATTAAGGTAGGACATTACTAGTTCTACTTATGGTTCTCTTCATTTAAATTTAATTTGTTTCATCCGCAATTAAAATCCATAAAAATTTGGACTAACAAAAGAAAAATGTGAATTATGGAAATGTCAGACTATTATTGAAAAATACTGGAGATGCATATTTCCTTGATAGACAGTGTATTTCTTATATGAGAATACAGTCTCCATTTTAGTGTAAGAATTTTTTGGAAGTTATATATGAAAAATGTTTACAAATTTCTGCTGTTGTTACTTGTTGTTGTTAGTTATACTTGGACAAGCCAAGCTCGCTATGCTTTGGTTATGCGAATTTAAGTCAATAGGGAGCGTCTTTCGTTTTAATCAGAGCAGCACGAAGGTTAAAGTACATCTTTTCTATTAAGAATGAATATCTACATTCATTTATATATTAAGAATGAATATAATGTAAAAAAAAGGAATTAGGTTAGTATACTTCCTTAAGTTCTAAAATTATTTTTACTGGCAATCAATCTTGTAAATGTACATGTAATCCATTTCTGATTAAAATTAAAATTATCAACGTTACTAATTTTTTTGCGTATACGTTGCTGGCCACTGAAATTGCAGCCGCATGAAGGGGTGATTTTATGATTGTCAAAATCACATGCAATGAAGAAGATGGAATATACAAATGATTGATATTTCAGTAAATTTGGGAGATGACGTAAAATGCAAAAGGGATGAGGACACCTGAAAAACTGCATGAAAAAAAATTGTGAATTGTATTACTCATTCGGATATTGCTTTGCAATCTCGAAGTGTTCTGAAAATTTCATGTTATACTTCAAATAAGGTGAAATGCTTACTAAAAAGTGTCAGAATTTGATATGGGTAGGATCGTTGCCTGCTAAAAATATGGATTAATTGTTATTTTTATAGTATCATGCAAATATGAAATCAATACGTTATTAAAGGTCATATTTAATGGCAAACAGATGTTAATTTTCCACGACTACCGACCGAGAAGTATACGGTAAGTCCGACTCATAACAATTCCGGTTCAGGTTACTACTTGGTAGTAACTGAATACGGGGATAAATGGACTGCAAACAAATAAGTTTCATAAATAAAGTGATATTCACCGTTAACCTTATAGTAAAAGTAGTTTAACCAATGGTATTTAAATCCATAAATGAAATATGATCGCTCATTTGGGCAAATTAGTCACATCATGAGACAACTTGCAGTTTCAGGATTATTAACAATATTTTTCGTAGTTTCACCCTTCTTTCCATGTCAATAAAACTACGGAATCGTAGTTTTACTAACATGGAAAGAAGGTTTTCTTTCAAATTTATGAAAATGAATTATTGATACAATTGTTATCAGACAAAAAAGTATACTTGACTGTAAAGAAATTCATAAAATTAATTATATAAAAAATTGAAGCTTTTGATGAAATTGGTAAAATATTTAAAAATGATTTTAATTTCTTACTTAGTATTGACGCAACAATTGTGACAAATTTAATTAAATTTTTAAAAAAAGCAGCAAAAGAATCTGCATAAATTCGCAGAGTAATACGAAAAACCCGGGGCCTTAAAGCATGTACAGTTAATATCAGTAGCATAAATGAGAAAAAAACTGCCATGGGTATAGTCACCCAAACATTGCAAATTCCATTTAATAGCGATTGTTACGATTTGGATATTATTTCTTCTCAAGGTAGGCATATATTTAAGATTTTTTCAAATATTAAGTAATATTCCCAAGTAGCACAGAAATATTGGCCAATGTTCTGTCAATGTTGGCCAATATTTTGAATGTAGATAAATGCCGAATGTTGATATGTTGATAATGAATAATATTATATAATATTTAAAAAATTTATTCGATTCAGATAGTCTATAAATTGCATTTATTTGAATTATTTTAGAAAATTGTGATTTGAAACTCGTTTTTAAAACTTACTAACGTTAATAAATGATGCATACATTTTCCTTAGAAATTCTTTGAATATTAAATAACATTGTATAATATCTTATCTACAATATTACTCTGCGAACATTATTAAATATTTTTAAATATTTTTGTTACAATTTGAAGTTTACTTGAAACGAAGTGAAGATAAATGAGCTGTGAATTGTTTGAAAATTTTGAATTGTTAATAAAGTTCCTTTGGTTGTTTAGACAAGACCTTAGAAGACACCAGGGTTAGAGAATGAACCTCAATCTGCGCATGCGCTGAAATCCACGAACACTTTCGCCTCGTTCAGAAAACCGAATCCGATTATTTCCGACTATTCGCTTATATCACGGACTCAGTTAGAAAAAAAAAGGGAAAAACGAGACTGTTTCGTATTTTATTTGAAACTACATTGATTTGATTCTTTTCCTCTATGCCTTCCATACCTTGGGAAGTTAATTATAACTTTTTTAAGTTGGAATAAATTGAATAAAATAAAAAGTTGTTGAAATCAAGAGTTTGTATAAAATTTATATAGCAAAAAGAAAAATATGATATGCTTTAATTTTGTATGCACATAATTTTGAATACACAAAATTAAAGCGTTTTCTAATGAGTTAAAAGTTGTTGATACGGTGCACAACTTATTTAAAAAGGGTCTGTATTTAAATTACCAGAGTAAACATTTACACATTAGATGGGAGTTTAGATCTTGAACTGAATATCACTGAATATTAATTTTTTTTCTATTTACTGGAAATTTTTGGAAAGGAGAAGTGAAAATTAATTATGGAGTTACATCATAGGAACTTCATGGGAATTATTTTTCATGATTTTGAAACAAGATTTAATATGAACAGTGTAGCCATTAAATAAAATTGATATTTAGAAAATTATTAATGGAAACTATATCTGGTTTAAAGAATTTTCCCAATCATAAGAATTTCAGTGACAATGTTTGGGAGGGTCAACCAGGAAGTGTTGTGAAAGGAATACATTGATGCTGTGAGAAATCACTCCATCTTGAACTTCATTTGGCATAGTATGAAATAGAAACATGTTTGAAAGATTCGTGTATATTTAATTTCACATGAATATTTATTATATTAATTTACATTTAATTTTACATTAATTTATTTGAAATTTATATTACATTAATTTATTTTTAATTTTACATGTGCATTCCCAATGGATCATTTACAATTTATATGAAGTTGCAGAGTTAATCTTGCTTAGCCCAAAAATTTTTTAAGATTTCAATTAATTAATAAAATAGAACTGAAAGATCTCATATTTGTGATTGTCCTTCATTTTGGTTGTCTATCATAGGAAAAATGAAAATGAGGAGTACCCATTTTTGTTTCAAATAAAATAAAATATGTAGCCAATATCTAAACAATTTTAAGCTTTTAAAGCTTACAAATAGTATATTTATGTTATGTTATTTTCAGAAGGAAATATGTGTTTTATTGTGAATGCAAAAATGTAGTGTGGTTACAAAAGAGTATAGGAACCAGTGAAAGAACCAAAGAGTATAGGAATCTTGAATTATAGTTATTTTACTCATCAAGTTCAATAAAGGAATCAAGATATCACTATATAAAAAAAGTTAACTGCAAAACTCTGCAGCTTCATATATGTAGGAAATATTTGCATTAATTGTGATTTGAATGCATTTTCCCAGTGTCTTGTAACATATTTATTTTTGATTATTGATATGTTTTTTTTTTGTAATGGATTGCTGTGAGATGTTTTTTAAGTGGGGTGAGATGTATTTTTAAGATTTGTACCACTATCTTTTCTTTATTAAAATTTAAGTTATCATAAAAAACCAATGTTATTCATATGATTGATTTAGCTTTATTACTCAAATAAAATGTAATATTGTAAAAAATAATTGCATATATGCTATTGATCAAGCACACATAAGAGACATTGATTTTTTTTTATAATATTTTCTTATTTTACCCAATTTATGGGAATATATATAACTTTTTAGCATCTTGTCTTGGAATGATTAAATAAATAAAAAGAAATGTTAAGAATTCAAAATTATGTGAAGTCATAATTTCCATTAGTGAGGAAGTGTTTTGATGGCTTTTGTTAATGCTTTCTAAATGGTGGGCTAAAATGAGATTAATTAAATCTCCTGGGAAAAAAATATGCTATGAAAACAGCTTCTAGATGCAATAAAAGTTATTTGATGCCTTAGTAAGTATGCATTAGTAATTAGTAAGTATGTAAAAGAAAATTCTTGTGAAAGTAATTTATAACACATTGTATATTCATAGTTACTTTTTAATTTTTACGCATATTTTTGGGATCAAAACACAATTTAACTAGGATGAAATTTAATCTTAATTGTGCTTAAAAAATTTCCTTCACAGCAAATATATTTAGGGTTAACATTATAAAGTATTTGTCACTAATAGGCATTACTTCACAGGATTTTTCTTTGAAATTTATGGTTTTCAATTCTTTGTTATATTAAACATTCTATTGCATTTGCTGATGAAAAAAGTAGTTATTTATTTGGATATTCCTATTTAGCTACTAAATTTGATATTTTGTAATATATAATTGTATGGGCAATGTATTTCTAATGGATTCTGTTGGTAAAACAATTCTCAATTATATAAAGACTTTGTGAAACTCAATTCCCATATGACCACTTGTAACACACTATTTTGACTGAAAGATGCCAAGGCATTTTTAAAATCAATACCTGAATAATTTTTTATAAAGACTTGCATTTCACTTAAATTTAAAAAATAAAATACTGGCTTACTTATAGTTGCAAAAATGATCCCCAAAACAAGAAAGTTTGTATCAATGGAGAAACATTTAGAGTCAATTTGCATCATCAAAAATTATTAGCAGCAGCTTACTTTCTTTCCCTACTTTTCATCAAACCCCTTTATTAATTAACTAAAATACTTCATTGAAAAAAATTTTCTTTACACAGTATGTGAAAAACAATTAGTAATACTGTAAGAAGTATATTTAGATATAAAACTTTAAAATTATAGTTAGTAAATATTTATTACAGATTCTAAATCAACCTAATTAACAATTATGAAACAAATTAAACCTAATTTGTTTAGTATTAGTTATGAAAATATACATAAACATAAATGGTATTCAGTGATTTTGTTTGAAAAGCCATTTAGCAAATGATTAATACAATTTGTTTTAAAGCATCTGATTTTTATGGACTTTATATTGATAGACCAGTTTAAAAGCATTTAGTGGAAATTCTTGATTAACCTTATTGCAATTAAAGTAATGAAAACTCGTAAAGTATTTGCTCAGAGATTTCCACAATGAATTTATTTGTCTTAACACAGTTGTTCTCTGTGGTGAATCCCTAGGACATATGCCAGACTGATTATTTGAATAACTATTTTTATGTTAATTTTCAAACAAACAACAATGCAAGAAATGAAGGAGAGAAAAATGTAGGGAATTTTGTAATGTTTGCCTTTTAAACATTCAAAGACAATCGTCTTTGAATGTTTAAAAGGGAAAAATGTGACTTGTCGGAAACATTCGGAGTCGGTTTTCCGAATGAACCAAAAGTGTTCGTAGATTTCAGCGCATGCGCAGTTTGGGGTTCATTTTCTAACCCTGGTGTGTTCTAAGGGTTTCTGTTGTTTAGTCTCATCATTAGTAGTAGTATTTATTGTGTGTAATATTTTGTTATAATTTTAACTCTCTTATTATAACTGTTTTACAAGAAATTGGTTTATCATGCCAGGTAGTAAATTTAAATCTTTTAAACGTAACATGACAAATACGCTTCACGATTTGTTTACTTTTTCCCAAGCCTAATTACACGCTAGATTTCGATTAGATTTTGAACGTGAGTTTAAATATGGACGATAAAAATTTATGTAAATCTAGGTATTGTGCAGCGTATGGGTGTAAAAATGCCAAGTATAAAGTTGATTGCCGAAAAAAATCGTTTTTTAGATTTCCTTAATAAGAATCGAAAACTACTAAAAGAATGGCTGATTATGTTACGACGAGAAGAATTTTCCCCTTCACCATGGTAAGTTTTGTGCTCAGATCATTTTGAAGAGACAGATTTTAGGGGGGATATTTCCGCAAGCAGATCTGCTCCTAATCTACGCCAAATTCCTTGCCAAAAATGATGCCAAGAGGACGTCATGTCCTCATATTGATTGGACATGACGTCAAATACAGAGGCGTAGTGAATGACATTTTGTCATTTACTCCGCCTTTCTATGTGACGAAGATGGCGACGCATTTATGTGAGTTTCTTATAAATCTCCGAGTGCATTTTTTTAAACTTTCTTTAGCGTTTAATTCAGATCGTTTGTTTTCTTACCAAAACTAGCGTATAATCAATATGCATCCTTTTTTGGAAAATTTTACAGTATTTTCCATAATTTTACTGGAAAATGATGCTCTAGTTCAAGAAATTTTGGAATATTATGGTATCATTCCAAAAAAAGCTAATTTTATAAAATGCCCTAAATGTAATTCGAACATGAAGGGAATTTTGAAGAAATGTACAAAAATAGGTTTTAGATTCATTTGTTCGAATAAATATAAAGAAAAATGCTCTGCAGTGATAAATCCAACTGATAATACTTTATTGGAAAATTCAAAATTACCGCATAAGGATATATTAACACTTCTCATACTTTTTGTTCTTAAATGGAAAATGACGGATATTTTAGAAAATATTAACAATTGGCGTTGTAGGAGAAATGAAGCAAAAATGTCAACAGAAACGATATGCGACTGGTTTAATTATTTCAGAGAAGTGGCTGAAATTCATGCTTCCCATTGTTATAAACAACTTGGAGGTAAAGGTAAGATCTTATTTTAATTATTATATCAGTTATTTGAAAATAGAAAAGTAACTTCAGATTGATGCAACTTAATTAATATTTTTTGTACTAAATAGTCGAGTTTGTAAATTTGAAATGTATTTAAGATTATTTATAAGCTAATGTTATATTAGTACGTATAGATGGCAACTATATATGATGGGTAGTTAAGATTTTTTTAAAAAATTAAAAAAGGGTTAATGAATATTTTTTATATGTTTCAGGAAAATCTATCATGGTGGATGAAACTTTTCTTACAAGGAGAAAATATAATCGTGGGAGAGTAACTTCTAACCACACAACGACTGTATTTGGTAAAGATTAATTGAATATTAATATTTCCTTGATTTAAATTTTTATTTATATAATAGTTAATTATTTGATTATTTTGACTGAAAATTATGCAATTTCTATTATCAGGTATGTTTTGCCGTGAAGACAAAGAAGGATTATTCTTCATTACCAATGGGAAGCGGAAAAGAGATTTGTGGCCGTTGATTTCAAAGTATATTCTATTTTATTTAAATATATTAATAATAACTGCTGTTTTTCAACTTGCTCTTTCCTGAGTAATAAATACGTCTATAATCGTCTTTTATAATTAAAAGATAAAATTACCTACTTATAACATTTTACAGATCATTCCTATACATTTATATTAATTTAAGTTATTAAATATTTTTAAATTTTAAAATTAATATTGATTTATAATGAAAACTTTATTGCTAACAGTTATGAAGATATAAAACTGAGTTATTCATTTGTATTTTTTAATTTACATTTAAATTACAGGTTCTGTCATCCAGACACTAAAGTTATCTATAGTGATGCCGCAGCTCAATATCAAGGAGTACAAAATTTATTTGTAAATGCTGTACATAAAACTACAAATCATTCTATAGGTGAATTTGTAGATCCAAGTGATCCCTTGAATACCATTAATCCCTTAGAAAATGAAAATAAAATATTAAAGAAATCCCTGAACAACCGCCGTGTAAGCTATTTAACTCATAAAAAATAATCAATTATGTAAATAAATTGATTATAGAATGTATAATTAGTTCTTTTATAGGAAGTGCATTAACTGCATCTATGGCTTTGCATTTCTATCAAAGACGGAAACTGGATCCAATCCTTACTCTCGGAGGAAAACTTGAGCAATTCTTATTTGATATCGCAGAGGTTTATCCAGGTAAATATTGAATTCGTTTAAGGCTTTTTTTTCATCATTTAATTTTATATTCTAATATATTTTTATTTATGTAGGCTACAGAAATGGTGTTAGGGCAGAAGGCTTAAGAATGAGGGAAATTGATTTTCCTACCGCTGAATCCGAGGGCATTGCGCACCTGATGCCAGAGCCTAAAAGGCCTAGGTATGACGGTGTTCACCCCTTGGATGATGATGAGGCTATGTTTATAGATGATGCCCGTGATAATGATTGGGTTTAAAATATTTGTGAGCATGGCACCAAGAAAACATGCAGTGGAGCTGCCCACTTAAAAAACAGCCGGCGCAACATGGTGAGGGGGGTCCACGTCCCTTGCGCTGGAAAGCTATTTTTAGGTTACTGACGCCTCACCAAACTTCATTTTAATGAAAATTTCAATAAAGTTTTGAAAATTGAAATTTCTTTTTTTAAAGTAATTTCAATGTAGGATTTGTATACTTTGTTGTTCATATAAATAAATTATACTTGTCTACATACATACAAACATACCTTAAATACAATAAACTAAAATGAATGTATTAAACATTAGTAACAATTGAAAATTTTCATTGTTAAACTCCTTATTAAATAATTTTTAATAAGTTATTATATATAATAAATTATTTAATAATAACTTATTTAGTAAAGTTAATTTAAATATTAAATTTGCAGAAAAATTTTACTAGTTTTTTTATGAGGCAAACTAATTAATGTAATTGATTCACAATCTAAATATAAAATCTTTTAAAAATCGTAACTCAATAACATTACAGAAATTTAAATAATAAAAATAATGCAAATCAGTTTCTTTCGATATTATAATACAAAATATAATTTTTCTATATTTTAAATAATAAAAAAATACTTATTCTGTTAATATTAAAATGCTTATTATATAATTTAAATAATACATGTGACTCATGATAATTTTGTATGAAATTTCACTTTAAAATCTGTGTTTACCAACAAAATGAAGTTAAAACAAACAAAAAAAAACTATTGAATAAAAAATTGATTTATTTTCTCTAAGAAAAAATAAAAAATTTGCTTAATTGCATATAAATGATTGTTGAATATATTAGTATTTTGAAACTGTGTATCACGAAAAACACTAACATACTTAACACTGATATCCAACAAATAAAAAATCAACCTAAAATTTGACATACACTTTTATTACAAAGTATATTTTGATAAATTTCAGTCCTATAAATAAAGTTGTTTTTTTTAAAAAAAAAAACGGATTTATGTAGCTTAAAATCATAAAAAAGAAAGTGAAAGTGTTTTGTGATCACATAGATATAATTTAAAAACAACATGTGTATAAAAAATGTAAGAATTTCTGGATAAGAGCCTAGAGTCCATTATTCTTAATCAAGGATAGATAGATAGCCTACAAACATCGCTATTAATAAAATATTTTACAATTAATATTAAAGCATTTGTTGTATTTTAATTATCGAGAAAAACTAATTAAGCAAATAAAACATAGAATTTTTAACTGATCACTTATCACAGTTTATTAAGCATGTTATTTGATTATGATAACATGAAAAAATTAAACTGCATTTAAAGCATTTTGAATTTAACACAATATTTTTTAATGGCAAGAAGCACAATAGGGAGGTAAATTGGACACCGGATATGCAGCGCATCAGCCGGGGTAAAGGGGGACTCCGATTGTCCCATCTTGGTCTTCACATGCACGTGAGAAACTTCAACTGTAAATTTTCCGTATTGTATTTTTTCATTAAAAGGCGCCTCTTGTCTAATACATGTGTCGGGTAAAAGACTGACCCCCAATGGTGCTTCTTTTCTTCAAACATCCGGTGTTATATGGTTCTCCATCTGGCAGTGAAAATGCCGTACCATTTCTCAGAACACATCACTGAGGAACAGGGATTTCTTTCCTCTTTCTAGGTTTCGAATTTCGCCCCATAAGATTTCCTTCCAACAACTGAAGGGGATTTAATTACCGCCTTCGGGGCCCGAAAGTCGTAAAATTTGAAATAACTAACGCGAAAAGCTTAGGCAAAAAAAAAAAAAAGAAAAATGCATTGGCTTTTCTTTAACAAAATTTGACTTTATTTTTACAAATATTTTTCATTGTTTAATTTTTTTCACGAAATGAACTTTTTTGTATTGGCTCCATAATTTGAGGAGTTAACTTATGAATAAATCAGAAAACTAATAAATTATTCGAAAACAAAACTTTGCAAATAACAGTGCTGATTTTCTATGATAAATGTGAATTAAATGATATTTTCTTAATAACAATACAGGTATTGATTCACCACAGTAATTTAACTTGGGGGTTGGTGTTAGCCATAATGCTAATGCAAATAACAAACACTTTTTTTTAATTTACAAAGAATTCAAGTATTGCTGCATGAATAAAATACCAAGTAATAAATTTTATTTGTTTTATCGGTGGATATTTCATATTTCATTGCTAAATAAACGAATATGCTTTACAAATCTTCGACTTTAGCTCAGCAATTAAAATTAAATAAACAATTTTTCATGCAAAGTTTTTTGTTATTTACAAAAAACTTTGCATGAAAAATTGGTATTGATAGATTAGAATTAAAACTGTATGTTTGAGCTACTGGTTTGATCAACTGAATAATGAATTGAATCTTCTGTTTTACGAAAAATTATGTAAAGGGACAGATTGTATAAAATTTTTGGTAAATAAATTAATCAAATTTTACTATATTTATGTTAATAAGATATTAAAAATGCAAAAAAGATAAATCTCGATAACAATTGTAACAGACTATGGAAATCGCCGAAAATTGTTAACTTTTTAGAAATCATATTTAATGTTTCATCTTGATTTTTTTTTTTTAAGTTGTATATCTGCTTAAGATTTGTAGAATTATATCATTATTTTGCTCTACAAATCTTCTGCATGTGAAAATAACGAAAATATTTTTAAATTATTTACTTATTATTATTTATTTAATTAATTTTCTTTTAATAAAACTCTTCAAATATTATACTGATCAGTTCCACTTTCATGTATTTGAGATATAAATTTAACTTAGTAAATACAGCTAGCTAATTTTTTTTTTTTGAACAGATTATCCCAGTCAAGTTACGTGACTATGAAAATTTTTGATATTGATTAAGCAAATGAACATAATCTATTTAAGTTATATCCAGTTAATATTGTTTCGACTGATAAATTCATCATTAGGACCTCTCTCTCTCTCTCTCTCTGGATGTGATTATTTATTATATAAATGCATTTTTTTAATAATCAATAGAAAGCAGGATTAATTTCAGGATTAAAATGCTTGAGAAACGTGTCTAAATTATCAGCTTCTTAAACAACTATGCAGGTTATATTCAGTCTGAAAATAAATTCCAAAACTAATCAAATAACTTAAAAATCTTCATGCCAATTTCATTGCTTAAAAATGATTTATATGTGTTGATGTCATCAGAAAAGTTATAAATTCATTTTCTAATATCTTGCTTTTATATTGACATTTTATGTTGAAAAATTCTTTTTTCGAACATTAAAAGATTATTTCTTTTTAATGTTTAAGTGTTAAGTTTAATGTTTAAGTTTATTGAGAATTATTTTATAGTAATCATTTTATTTTATGTATAAAAACATATTTTAATTTGAAAGAAATCAGGCATAATCATTATTCTGCATTGTAAAATATTAAAAATTAGAAATGTTTTTGAATGTTATAAAATTATTGACCAAAAAAATGCACCATTGTGTAAATGTCTGTCGCCCGACAGTCGCGTTTCACGAAGGTTTATTAGCCTGAGACCAAAAGTTTAAAGTAGATTTCTAATCACTACTTACAAACAAGCCCGAGGTGGAATTCGAACCCATGGACATTTGAACGCGCTGTCATTATGTAAAACCATGAGTTAATAACTCAGAATAAAAAACTTCTAACTTTAATTAAGAAATACTTCACAATCTTAAGAAATAGTCTCAGTTAACATTAAAAATAAGTTCACATTCCTTAGGTGAAATTTCTGATTTTATTAAAAATATATACATAAGTGAAAAAAAGTATAACCTAAGTAAAAAAGTTGTATTTAAAAGTATAACACGATTTAAAAGTTTAATTTATTTAAAATTATCTATATAATTCAGATTATTTTAAAGCAGGCACTTCATTATTTTTATTTTATTGTTATTATATTGTTATTTATACTGTTATTTTATTTGCATTGTAATCTTATGAGATTTTCCTGTATATTATATGCTAGTTAAGCTTTAAGTTAAGCTTTTATTTTTTGTTAAGCTTTTTATTTATTATGATTAATATTCATATTATTAATTCATAAATTAATATTCCAGGAGGAAATTCAGGATTTTACAAAAATTATCCTATTCTTAATTAGAAGAACTGAAATCTTATAAATAAAAGATACACATTACCAGAATTTTATTAATATAATCGCTTAAGGATTTTAATTATAAAAAGAGTTAATAATTTTTTAAGCTATCCATCCGATATTACTGAAGTATTGAAGTGATGAGTCACACACATTCACATGAAGTATGAACATATAAACTGTCAATAATTAATTATAAATTTTAATGTCATTTATTGTGTTATTAAATGTAGTTCACACAAGATTTCATAGCCAAACACTACCGGCGCTCTAGTTTTTGTTTCAAATGTTCATGAGTTTGATTCTTATCTTGGACAATGATGTTATAGTAGTTCGAAAACCACTTCACATACATTTTTATGAATAATTTATAGCTTAATTGTATTTCTTTAACCCTGAGAAACTATATTTTATTTTTATAAGATTTATCTTATTTAATATTTATACAACTTACATTTAATATTCAAAAAATACTATAGAACATAAACACACACACACATATATATGTGTGTGTATAAAGTATGTTTTGTGCATTTGTATGATATAGCTCATAAAAACTATAATTCTATTGAATTTTTTAAAAAAATGGTATGTTGGCTATTATCGGTGCGGTGAAAGATCGGATTATTTATTATACTGAAAACTTTTAAGAATTCAGGATTAAAATTAAGACTGAATTGATTTCAGAAAATTTTTCTTGAATAAATAAATGTATGTCCGATTTCAACATTTGATTATTTCAAATTTATTCCGAAGCCAAACTCAAAATGAGCTTACAATCAAATAAAATAAAAAAATTATACAATGAACTATAAAACTTTTTACTGAAGCAAATATTTTATATGGAATTGATGAACTAAAAAATATCTAGAAATATTTTCATTAGATTTAGTTGTTAAAAATTAAATCTCTTAGCAAAGATTTCATTGAAATTTTATTTATTTTTCCAAATCTTATATATGGAAACAAAAATTGTTATCGGATAAGCTTAATATTTCTGGTAAATCAAACCAGTTTTCCCTAAAAATTAAGGGGCACACTTACCACTGGAATCGGTCCTCAAAAGAAGAGTAATCAGTCACCATAAAATCTTCAATATTCGGGGGAGAAAATGACATCCGCCTTGTTTGTAAGGGGAAATATCTTATTCCCGCTCCGCTCCGTAGATGCATTTTCTAATCATGAAAATAGCTAATATAAATTATTTTCCAAAATTCTTCAAAAAGGTTCTGAGTTAAACAATAAGAGTTTCCTAAGTTTGAAACTAAGTGATATTAAAAAAAGTAATTTTACTTATTATATTTAAAATAGTATATGTATAGTATTTCATATTTTAACTTAAATTTATAATAAAGATGATTTTGACTTATTAATTTGAATAATTATTCCAAATGAAAAATATTTATATATCATTGTAAATAAGCTGAAAAAAATTATTGTATTTTAAATTTTTAATAGAATAAAACATTAATTAGATGGATTATTTCGGAGCAATAAAACTATTTTTAATATTTTTGTTAAGAAACAAATACATTGGTATATATATATTGGTGTGTCTTTCAAGACAAGAAACTTAAACATTTACTTTATATAATTTTTTAATATATATCATGTTAAATAAGTTTAATGAAAAATCGAGACACACGTACAAAACGGTAGTAATACAGCCCCAATATAATACGATTAATGAATGAAATTCGATACATTTATCGAATTTTAATACACGAAAAAATAATCAAAAAATGGTTTATTAAGGTATAATAGTTCAAAAATTTTGCTCTTTAATAATTGACAAAAACACTCATAGAAGCAACATGGAAATAATGTTCCTATAAAATACGGGAAGAATGAAATAGTTTTTGTAATTTTTCGGATGGAGATCACTGAAAAAATCTCACCATTTAAAATTGAGAATATTACAATTGAAAAAAATCCTTTTTAACAAGTGCAAATAAAATGCTTTTCTCATAAGATATTTAATTATGAATTAATTAAATTATGAACGTATTTAGGTTATTATGATAATTGATTAATTTATTATCCTGACATAATTTATTTAACAGTGAAATAGGAATATATTCATTGCAAGTTATATTTAGCGTAAATCAAAGAAGTTTGTGAATCACGTGTATTATAAATAGCTATGCGAAATCAGATAGAATTGCACTGTGAATTTATATATATATATAGTTTTTAGAAACACATAAGAGTGCAATTAGGTATTTTAAAATTAGAAAAATTTAATATGATGAAAAAAATCTCTGTCTGAGAGTATAAGTTTATTTTTTCTTTATTAACATAGTTCAAATATGCAATAAATACTTGAAGAGCCTTTAAACACATTCCATTTATGTGGCTATTATCAACGTGATACCAAAGTATCTTCGAAAGGGTTCACCATCATAATTGGGTGGTGAGAGCATTTTTTTCAGAACATGGAGTCATAGGTTCGATCCCATCCACTCTCTCAACAAGAAAAGAAAGGTTTCGTTTTCACTCTTAGCGTGTACATCTTTCTAATCTTCAACTTGGAATTTTATAGGTTTTCCCTTATATTAGTGACAAAATAAAGTTACGCTCCCGATAAAATCAGATTTGGCTCTGCACTGTTTAATGGATGGGATAATGTATAGGGATATTTGAACTTTATTCTAAAAGAAAATATAGTAAACTAAATTTCATTCTATTAGAAAAAATTCACATTTGCACAATATTCCACTTATATATCATTGCCTAACAGGATTTTTGCTTTTACACGTTCAAAAATAAATTTAGCTTAAAATATCCGTGGAAGGAATGATGCTGTTACTGAAAATATATTAATATATTCTAAAATATATCTATCCATTCAGGGATCATTCAAATATAATTTGAGATATTTTTAAATCATCACATTGAAAAAATAAATAAATAAAATAATAAATAAATGAATTAAATAAAATACATGTTCTTTCCATCATTAGGATAACACTTATTTAATAAATAATTGCAATTTAAGAGTAATTAATATTATGTAAACATGTTTATTTTGAACAATACGTATTAAACGTGTTTCTTAACCTATGACGGAAGAATTGAGATTCTAACCATGTATAAAGCTTAAGAAATATTTAATAAGAAAACGTTAAATTTTGAACAAAGAATAAAATTAATTCACAAAATAAAAGAGTCATTATACTGATGATTTTTAATTTGTACAGTAATGAAAATTTTCTAACATAATTATTTTAATTGCTTAAACAATAGTATCACTTTCATTACACCAGAAATGACAAATGAAATTAAAAATTAAGTCATTGCAATATTTACCAGATGTAATTTCTATATTTGAAGCAACAGAATTGCCTAAAAATATTTAAATAATTATTATCCCCCTCCCCATGAATAGTGAAGAATATTAGTCATAATATTCAGTCCTATCATTTAAACTCTTAAGAATTTTGTAATCGAATGAGTTGAGTGATGAAATTTTTTTAGTATATTTATTTTTGTAAAATTTATTTCTGTATTTTCCTAACTAATTATTTCCCAATTATTTCTGTATTGTGTATAGTGTAGAAGGTAGGATTAATACAAAAAGCTGTTCAAAATTAATCTGGTACTGACAAATTAAAAAATTAAAGTAATATTAGAAATTGAAATTAAAAAAAAACTTTATTATATAAGTAAAATTATTAAAATCCGTTTTAATTAATTTATTTATTTAAAAATTAATGCCAGAAAAATTAATTTGAAAACATCTATAGATTAATTATTTACAGTCAAGTTTGTACATTATGATACATAAAGTTCCAGTTCCTCCGTACACAGCATCTTTAAATGGAGTTGCTGAGCGTGCCAATCGTACATTGTTAGAAAAAGGGCGAGCTTTAATATTCGAAGCAAAACTTAGCAAGAAATTTTGGTAATTTGCAATTTTAACTGCTGCCTGCCTAAGAAACTGAATTCCTAGTAGATCCATAGAAAACTGTACTCCTTATAAATTAAAATATGGTAAAGATTCCGATCTTCAAAACATTCGAGTATTTGGATGCGATGCATACGTGTTGGTTCCTCCTTCTCAAAGGAAGAAGTTAGATAAGAAGTCAAACAGAATGATATTTGTGGGATATTCGACTATGGGATATCGTTTAATGAATCCAGATTCAAAGAGAATAGTGATATCAAGGAACGTTGTATTTAACGAAGAAAGAAAAATGGATTTAGAAGATAAAAATATTCTGAATGCGGATTCTATTATTTCGGAAAATGAAGATGATGCTGAAGAAATTGGTGGTAAAGAAAATATTACTGAAACAATTACTACAAAAGAAATTTTGGAAAGACCACAAAGGCAAAAGAAACCACCAGTTAAATATCCTGAACCAGAAGTTTATGAAGCAATGGTAATTTTTGAAGATTCGTTGTCGTTTAAAGATATATCTGCACTGCCAGAGGAAGAACAGAATATTTGGAAGAAAGTAATGGATGAAGAAATGCAGTCCAAGGAAAAGAACGAAGTTTGGTGTCTTGAAGAATTACCACATGGGAAACGTGCAATTTCATGCAAATGGGTTCGTCACGAAAAACGAGATGAAAAATATAAGGCTCGACTTGTTGCTCGTGGTTTTATGCAAAGAGAAGGAGTGGATTATGATAAAACATTTTCACCAGTTATCAGTATTCCTGTATTACGTATAGTGCTTACTATTATTCTTCAAGAAAATTTAAAAGTTTATTCACTGGATGTTAAAACTGCATTTCTCAATGGTGAATTAAAAGAAATTATTTACATGTGTCAACCAGAAGGATATGATGATAAATGATAATAGTGGCAGGAAGTGCCGGTTAAAGAAAAGCTTTTACGGACTTAAGCAGTCACCTCGTCAATGGTATGTAAAATTTTTAAATTTCATTCTCAAATTAAACTTTAAGCCATTAAATAGTGAACAATGCATTTTTATTCCTCAGTCAAAAGGTGAAAGAATTCTAATGGCACTTTATGTGGACGATTTATTAATTGCGGGTACTGATGATAGTGAAATCAAAATTATAATTGGATTATTATCAAAAGAATTTTAAATGTCTAAATCTGGAACAGTTTCTGAATTTTTAGGAATTAAAATTACATTTACACCTGATGGACTGTATCTAGATCAAGAAACATATATTTTGAATTTATTAAACAAATTTAAAATGTTTGATGCTAAAATAGTCTCTACTCCCAAGGAAGTAGGAGCAACAGCAGCCGATTTTGAGAAAGGAAGTGCTTTTTGTGGACCCTACCGAGAATTAATAGTATCTTTAATTTATTTAGCATATACATCTCGTCCAGATATCCTTTATGCTGTAAACTGTTTGAGTCAACTTCAAGAACACCCTACTGATAGTGCTTGGAGTGCATTGAAAAGAATTTTGAGATATCTGAAAGGTACTTCAACTTTAAAACTGGAATATAAAAAGTGTGTGGATAAAAATTCATGCTTAAATATCTATTCAGATGCTAACTGGGGTGCAAACCCAAATGACAGAAAATCCATTTCTGGTAACATAATTATGTTTAATAATTGTCCAATATCTTGGTCTTGTCGAAAACAAAATTGTATTGTTTTATAAAGCAATACAACAAGATATTATCTTCTACAGAAGCAGAAATTATTGCCCTAAGTAAATCCATTCAAGATGCATTGTGGGTGAAAAACATTATTTTGGAATAACTGCTATTAAAGAAATCATGATTTTTGAAGATAATCAATCTTGTATTAAGTGTGTAACAAATGAAAACCACAAAGGTCGATAAAAACATATAGACATTAAATTAAAATTTATTCAACATATGTTGAATTGTCATGATATAAAAGTTTACTATAGTTCATCTAACCTACAAATTGCTGATATGTTTACAAAATCTTTAAGTTTAAATTAAAGGAACTTTTACCATTATGTGGATTAAAATTGTATTAGATTATTGTGTGGATGGCTTGAACGTTTCTAATTTCTTAATGTATACTTATTTTTATTGATTTATATGATTTTATTGTGCATGTTTCTTTGTGATTAAGGGCGAGTGTTGTAAATAATATAATGCAAGTAATCGCAAAGAAACACAAAGTAAGTCTCTTTTCGTCTGTAAAACTGTAGTCTTCTAAGACGTCCGCAATCGTCTGCTGCGCAGTCTTCTGATTGGTGGTTGTGTTCAAGCTGTCCAAAATCTATAAATACACCATGTTCTGTTCTATTAGTTTAGTATATGTATAATTTCTTTCTTTGTAACTTGCTTCATTAAATATTCTTTTTGCGATTCATGGACTCTTGTTCGTTTAACGAATTTCAACAATTATTTTACAAGCATCAATAACGCCGCAAATATTGGCTTGTCTACCGGCTCCTCACTTTATATCCCATTCCCTACTTGTTCTGGAGTGCTGCGCATTTCACATCATGTGCATAATTCAGTAAGTTTTGTCTGACCTGAAATTTGTATAATTTTCTAACCTCTCCTTGGTATTTTCAATGTCGGGCAGTGTATATATATATATATATATATATATATATATATATATATATATATATATATATATATATATATATATATATATATATATATATATATATATAATATTCCAACTTTATTTTCAGATGTAGAAAGTTTTGCTAGCGAGACTTCTGGTCTCACTCAAAATTCTCCTCATAAGCTATCAACACAAGTAAGTTCTATAAAACTTTATGTGGTCAAGATTAGATTAATAGAAATTTTATATTTAATCCAACATGCATGTACTTATTTTTTAAGTACAATACCCTCTCAGAAATTGTCAATTAAGTAATTGATTAATTCAGTATTTAATGCTGAAATGTATATTAACAATGTGCTTAAAAATGTGCAACAAAATTTAAGTAAAAAAGATAAGTCTCAAATGTGTAGTTATTCAAGTTTAAAAACCATTTGAAATTCGAAAATACATATTTTTTTTAAATAAGGATTAGACAAAAGAAATGTCTTTTAAACTGAAAATTTATCACAATAATTATACCAGCATATAATTATTTTTAAATCAGTTTTCTTAAATATTTAAAGCCGTTTGTATCAATCAAATTACTTAAAAAAGGAACAAGCTAGCAAATTTATAAACATAAAAAATATCTATTATTTACATATCATGTTTAAATAAGTAATGTTTAGTTACTGTGAAAATGTAAATTTTTCTATCTGTTAATGTCAATTCTTGATATTTAAATGGAAGTGTTTGGATGTAAAGTGTAAAGTTTTAGATTTTAAATATTAATAATTTAAAAATTTTCATCAAATACTAAGTACCATAATTTTTAAATATAATAAACAATTATGTTCATAACAGATATATTAGTTGAAAGGTATACTTATTCAAAAAGAATAAGTATTATGAACAGATTACCTTAAAATATTTAAAAATAAACAATACATTTTTATGGCATCATTTTATGTCTTTAGTAGTTAAATGTTACAAATCATAATGAATATACGAAAATAAATTATTAAATTTTCTTTTAATTGCCAGGAAACAAATGATACTGATTCAGATGTTGTTTCTCTTCCGAATTCGATAAATCCAACACCTAAGTAAACATTTAAAAGGTCATTGGATTTATTTAAAAGAAATCGTAAAATTGTTTGAGTGCTTTGGGGAAAGCAGCAGAAGAAAATAAGCGGCGAATAGACCATGAAAACAGAAGTGAAAAGGAAGAAGAGCACAATTTAAAAATAATATTACTACAAAGGATCTTGAATTACGGGAAAAGCAAAATTCCCCTTTAAGTACAGCAATCAAATTAAAAGAGAAACAAAACTTGTCTGTAAGTAAAGATATTGAATTAAAAGTAAAACATATTAAAATATATAAAAAAATAACAGCCCTATTGGATAAAAATCCAAAAATATTCTATAAATTTTTTATCTAGACTATTTAATATTGATTTAAAATATTTCATTATCACAAATATTAAATATCCATTTACTTTCCACAAAGCAAAATTTCATATCTAAATTCTTTATTAACTACTCATCACAAGTTCACAAATGTTAATTCTCCAGAAATGATTTATTATATACTTCAACAATTTTTTCCAAAAAAGGAAAATTATCCGAAATAATAAGTCATAAATTAGTTAAATGGATAAAAATCTAATATTATAATAAATTTGTAGTCTTAATAATGGAATATTATTTTCAATCGAAAAAGTTTTTTGATTGAAATATTTCGATTATAACCTAATTTGAGAGCGAAATAATGCAAAACGCAGCAAGCAACAATTATGGAGGGTGCAACATTGATACTAAAATTTAATTTTGATTGGAGACATGAGAACCACCGTTTCAAAATTCCATAAGCCCTTTCCAACTATGTTTCTTGTCAAAACATGTCAACATTGTATTATACACACCATGCTCTAATAAATGAACGTTTTTTCCCTTTCATATGGGACTTGACGGCCAATTCGTCCATATTTCAAGTACAGAAGTCTTTTTTCTAGATTAGACAATGATCATTTTCTTTCTGGACCACTTAAAAGCCAATCTTTGTACATCATTTCCAAAGTCCACTAGTCATTGAAAAGACTCCACTAAGTATATTAAATTATTTATTTCACACACAGCCTTCATTTTACTGATAAACAATCACACTTGACTCACAGAAATTATATGCAATTTTCACCAAGGAAAGTATAATTTAACTTAAAAATTAATATTTATATAATGATATTTATACAATATAAAAAGTAGAAACCCACATACAAATGAAAAAAAAAAAAAGAGTCGATTAAAATTACCTGCATGATTGCACCAAATGACGATCTTATTAGTGATCACTTCATATACATAAATCTAAATACTACACTCCGTCTTGACTGAACTGGATCTTTTTGTTTTAGTCAATAGTTAGAAATACAATAACAATTTAATGTCTATCGTATCACCATCTAGTGGTAACATTAAGAACTAATACTCAATTCGCGGTTTTCGTGAACAATTTTATTGAATATTTTTAAACATTTCAACAAAAAAATTATGATACTTTCTTTAAAAAAATAAATAAATGCATCAAAATAAGTAAATATTCCAGGAGTAATTCACGATTTTCACAAGGAGTCAAATCAAAACTTTCATGGAGGTATCAACATTTATGTTAAATAATTTTTTATTTTGAAAAGTGTTCCAAATACGCTTATAATTATATATATATATATATGCAACTTTTTTTTAAATATATTTAAAAATAACAGAAATAAATTATTTCTAAAATCAATATTTTATAAATTTAAGTTACAAATATATTTAATGATTACTTCAAAAGCCTTCAACTAGTTTAGAACTATAACACAGAAAATTTTAAATTTAATTAATCAATATTCTTTACAATACTGAATTAGACATTGTATAAAATCATGGGCAAGTTAAGAGTTTTAAATATCTTCATTAGATTTCTATCTATTAATTTATAGAGTATTTCAAGATGTGTATAGTTATCACTTTTCAAATAAACTTTTAAAAAAATAAACACAACTATAAGATAAAGTTTTAAGGGTGTGATTTTTTTTCGAATTATTGTTCAATAAAAGGAATTTTAAAATTTTTTTCTATTTACTTTTAAGTCTTTTAAAACAATTTCACATTCAGATTCTAAAATTTTCTATTTCTTCAAACATTCAATAATTTTTCACATTTCTTGTTAGTTTATACATACACAATATTAGTATAAAGTAACAAGAAATGTGAAAATTTATTGAATGTTTAGAAAATGCTAACATTCGACCCGTAAAGATTTTAATTCATAATTAATACAGAGCATAACTGTTGCTCCTCTAAAGCCCTACAGCAACGTGCGTTTGATTTTGCAATTAAAGTTAATTTACCAATTCTTTCAGCTTCCTCAGCAATTCCTATTGTAGATTTTTCAAGTTCAGATATGTTCTCTTCCAAACGCTTCATTCTGATTTTCAGTTTATCAATTTTATTTCAAGAAATGCTTTTTGTTTTCCTTATTTTATAGGCTGCTTTCTTTGCTGTTTTAATTCATCGAAACATAGTTTATACTTTTGTCTGGCACCAGCAGCAAAACTAAGTATAGGTCTTTGATAATCATTATATTGTTGACAACTCCTATGTTTCAGAAGTGATCATCAATGATGCATTTATAGCCACAATTGATTGATTATTTAAATTTTCGACTATCAAATTTTTGTTTACCGAAAAACCACATTTAACAGATCCCTGACTATGAGAGTGTAGTAAAAGCAAATTAACTATTTTCTATAAGTGACAATAATTTTGTCAGAGAGTAAATTAAAATAAAAAGTATCAATTCTGTCTTTAATAGGATCAAATTTCTCATCAATAAAATCTTGAAATTTTACAGTTAGTTGTGATGCTTTAAGCTCTTCCTTTTTTCAGAACCATGGAAAAGCCAATTTTTATATGGCTTTTAGAGAGTCCACTGATCATTGAAAAGACACTTTCCACCAGGCATATTAAATAATTTATATCACTCTTTATTTCATTAATAAACAAACAAATTTATCTCTATTCAGTAAAATTAGGCACAATTTTTCCCAAGGAAAATATTTTTCATAGGAAAATATTTAACTAAAAAATTTTTATATTTAAATATTAATTTAAATATTCAATGAATTTTGACACATGACGATCATATTGGTGATTACTCTTTACTTCACTTGACACACAAATCTAAATACTATATCTGGTCCTGACTGAATTGGATCATCATGAAACTATTGTGGCTGAACTAGGTCTTTATTTTAGTCAACAGTTATGAATACAATCTAACATTGGTCGTACCGCTATCTAGTGGTAACACTAAGAGCTAGTACTATATTTAATTTTTGAACAAATTCTTTGAAAATTTTAAAACTAAAACTCAAAAAATTGTAATATTTTCTAACAGAAAAAAATAAAGGCAGTAAGGTAAATAAAAATTCCAGTAGTTTCAAGGGTCCTTAAATTATTTCCAAACTTTAGAAAAGTTCTGGAAGTGTACGATCCTTGTATTAGTTTTGGTTATACTCAGTGGAACACTGAAAAATAAACATTAAAAATTTTTTCAGCCAGTTTCATAGAAAAATTAAAAAGAAATTCGCATCATTTTTCTCACAAAAAGTAAATGCTAGAAGAAATTAAAATTTCAAGCATTTCCAGAAGCTGTACAAGTTTCATAGACAGTTACTTCAGATTGTAATTACAAATATTATAATATAGGTTTTTAAAAATAGAAATAATGCTTATAAAATAATTTTTTGATAGAAATAAAGCTATTTTTTCTGCCTGACATCAAACAATATAACAGTGTAATAATTATTTTTTCTTAGAACATATTTGAAAAAGCTGAAGAGTAAAAGTTAGATTTACAATCAAGGAAAAAAACAGTTAAGTATTTATTGAGAGCATTCATAATTTCTTTTTGGAAAATTGAGATGTGTTACATGTTTTTTAGTTAATTCACTATGCAAATCATAAGTCTCATCTGATCAGCAGTAATGTCAATATTTTTAAAATTTAATTTGTATCATCCATCCTTGTTTGTGATTGATTATAGAAACTGTAACTGTAACAATGTGGGTTTTTTTATCTTTTTTGAAGTAAAAGCATCACTTTTGCAGTTTTTTACTCAAATGGGATGGACAATTTTTAATCGTTTGTAAAATCTTAAAGACGATCATAACTCGTTTAAGACCCAATAACAGCAAGATCTTGTTTCAGCTGAATGAGCCAATGCTGTTCTTGCAAAGGAATTTCTTTAGGTCGGATGAATTTAATGTGTTATCTTAACTAGATGAATTAAGATGGCACATTAAATTCAATCCTGAAGGATTTAAGCACGATATGTGCCTAAAGAGCATAAAAAAGGCTGCTTAACACTTTCTAAGGATGAAAATTCTTATAGGTTACCAAAAATAATCGATATTTTAGAAATTAATGTTGGGAGAGCAAAAGATGCTCTTTTGAGGTTTTTAAATTATAAAATGTGTTTGGAAAATTGGATAGTAAAAATTACATTGAATATTAAAAATTAAGAAATGTAAAAAACTATAATAATTGAAAAAATTATATAATACCACATTTATTTAATCTAATTTGATTTAGTACGCATTTAATGTTTCTTTGATTATTGAAGGAAGAAATAAGGTATGAAGAATTTTATGTTTAATATTTAGTTTTCAGAATTAAATTCTCTATACCTTATTTACTATATACTCCAATACATAGATTATCTATGTAATTTTTTAATTTATCATTTGTTGTTTTTGTCTTGTGCCATCTAGGCTGGCAATATGGGGTGCTCTGCTCCACTTTTCTAACAGAACCGTAATTTGGTGTGGAGTCTGAAAAACATGCCATATTTACCCCTTTATGAACATGTACACGCTCATGGACTTAGTCTAGCGCTGCTAACCTCTTGGGGGCATGCAACAACAACACCCCTTTATAGGGTAAACATAAAGGAGAGACAAAGACAGGAGAGAGGAAGTACATCTATGCCCAAATTGGGATTCAAACTCAGGACCTCCCTATCTGCAGTCAGGCACGCTGACCACTAGACAGGATGGGTGGCAAATTTATCATTTTTCAATCATATTAAACCTAATTATTAAGACATTATTTAATATTCACTAATACAATTTATATTCTGCCCTTCATAACTTTAAAATATAAAAAAATAGAAAAATGAAAGATACATACTTGCACCTTTTACTATTATTTACAATGTGAATAAATTTAAAACATTGAAGTATACATGTATTTCATTCCTATAAGCTATAACAATCATGTGTTGCGTAGAATATTAATTAAAATCATACAGGAGACTTTTTGCCTAAATTCTTTAATTAATTTTCAAATATTTCTCTTTTTTATATCCTTAACACAAATTTCACTTTATACATAATAAAAGTTTTATTTTTTCTGCATTCAAAAATGTATAAAATATTGGCATTCAAGTGAATTAAAATATTCATAAAAATATATACAACAATATGAAAGAAACTCAATCACAAGTAACACTTAAAAATTCAACAGACATAAAATAAATTTAAAAATCACAACATAAAAATAAATCAAATAAAAAACTAACATATATATATTCGATGTTACGCATAATCAAAATTAAAAAAAAATGCTATGATTAATATAAGAATATTTATTCAAATAAAAACTATTAATATCTATAAAAACGTAACTTTACAAAACTAATTACAAAAATGAATGAATGTGGAAAAAAAATTGATGTGAATGATTAATTTTATATGATCACAAATATAATTAAAAACCAAAAGTTAAAAATTCCATGCTACAGGCATTGTTTTTTGACCAAAGAGTCATCATCATTGGTCTTCTCAATGCTCCGTTTCAAATCATTATAGTCTGGTTGCATAACCCTTTGTTGGTAGCAGTCATCAGAACTTTTAGGTTTGCAAGCAAAATATTCAGTCACCTGATATAACATGGAATTAAAAAACACACACATATAAATAAAAGCAAAAACAGGAATATTTGTTGCAAAACGAACGTCATTTAGTTTAAAAAGTTAAAATTATTCCAATAATGATTGGTAATATTTAATAACACCATTCTTTACACAATTAATTCATTTAACTACTCAAATAATTAACAATTCATTCACTATTCTTCACTCAATAATAATTAATAAATTAATTTATCTTGCAAAAATATAATCCAAGATTTAAAAATAATAGAAAAACCAAAGATCATAAGTGAGCAACAGGATTTTTCAATATTATTTTTTTAAATCTTTAATAAAACAAACTTAAAAATTATGCATTTTATTTAAATTTACATAAACAATTAATGATACCCAACAATATAAGGTTTATTCAATTCATATACATTTAAATACAATAAATTTCATTGCACATATAAAAAATTATATTTAACTACTCCTAACTTTAATATATAACTTTTTTTGATGTTGAATAATGGAATAATATTAAGTTGTATAAATAGAAACATTTAACTAATTTTACTTAAAAGTTATGGAACATCAAGATGCAAAATGAAAATAATTGTAATATTTAGAAGTATACAACTGATTTCACAGCCTTTAAATTTTTTCTTGCTTTCAAAATATTTTTATCAAAAATATTTATTTCTGTTTAATTTAATTTTCTATAAGAAGGATTTAAAAATATTCCTATAAATAATTAAAACAGAAAGTATTAAATGATGATTTTAAATTTTTCAAGAAATAAATTAAAAAGTTGAATAATACAATTTTCCTAAACTATCAATTTTTTCTCAAAAATTTCCATAATGTATGGTTTAGGTAGTTATACATTTGTCAATAAAATAAGATTAAAAAATATTATATTATGCATAAGTATCAAATTGTTGCTAAGCGAAATTTATACAATTTGCTTGAATTTACAGAAAATTAAGATGAAGTAGAAATTTCAAGAACTAATATAGTAAAGCTTGGCAAAGGCAATTTTTTCTAGCTGTTTAAAGAATTTAACTAAAAAAAAAGTGATAAAAGATATGTCTATAATATATTTTAGTGTATTTATCACAGAGGAATACATAAAAAATATTTGATATAGTACAGTATAAATGGAAACAATACAAATTTTCATAATGATAACAATATGACAACTAAAAAAACTAAAAGTAAATTTATACTAATCTAAGCAAATGACAGAATCTTCTTTGCTGCTATCAAATACTAATGGAGTAAAAATTACTGAAGACTGTTGTGGTAAATTTGAACCCATTATAGTTTTGTAAGGAGTACTAGAAATGGGGGAAATATCTGTTTGTAACTCAAAATTAAAAGATTTTGTGTTAGGAGAATTATTTTCAGATAGATTAAAAGATCTTGTAGATTGTTGAATTTCTGAAGGTGACTTTGAAGGTAAACCAGAAATAATAGAGATATTATGGAGAGTTTTCTTAGAAGTTACACTTTTCATTGGAGTTTTATCGATATCTAAATTAGAAAACCTAGATACATTTTTTAAAACGTTTGATTTACTCTTACAAATATAAATTGGTTTTGTTGGAGAATTCAAGACATCTATAAAACTATTATCAGAATCAGTGAATTCTAAGCACAAAGAATTTCGGAAAATAAGTGATGGATCACTTGCTGGTATGGGAGATGATTTAAAAATTTCTTGATATAGAACTGGAGTTAAATTACAAAATGAATCAAATATTTTTTTCAAAGAATTATTCGGTCTAGGAGAAAAATGTTCAAGTTGTAATTGACGTTCCTCTTTTGGAGTCAAAATTTCAAAACTACTATTACCAGAATCATCAAATATTAAGCATTCATTATCAGAGTAAAATGATGACTGATTATTGCTACTATTTAATTTCATAATTTCATTACTGACAAATGCATTTGAAATGAAGCAGTTTTCAAACTCATTTTGTAAATCCTGTACACCGCTTTTGCAAAATTCAGGAGGAACATTTTCTTTAGTATTTGAATTAAAATTAGTGTAATTCATTTTTGATTCAAATTTAGAAATCATTTTAATTCTTTCTGATAATGGAAGTTCACTAAAACTGCATTGAAGTATATTTGGATGCTCATCTGTATTTGAAAGTAGAATTGCAGAAATTTCATTAGATACTGAAGAATTCACAGGTGGATGTGATATTACCTTTTTGCAACCTTCAGTCAATTTTGAGGATTTTTTCTTTGACTTTACTTGTGGTTTAGCTGTAAAAATATAGATTTAAATAAAAAAGCAAAATTTGATTTAAAAAGTATATTTTTATTATCATTATTTATTTATTATATGTTTAAATGAAAAATTATGATTTCAAATAAAAATATAAGGAAAAATGTACATACACTTGTCCATTGTAAGGGAATCAAAAAATATTTTACTGATATCTGGATAGGCTTTTGAAAATCTGTCTTCATATTCTGTAGAACACATATCTTCAATGTTGCTTAAGTAATCAATATCAGCTAAAATTTAAAATATTTTTCATGAAACAAAGCTATAATTTGTAACATAAAATGAAGAAAATATGTACCTTAATTACATATCTTTAATATTTTTCAATTTTTTCATGAATTTAATGAATTATTTTCACAGTTTTACTAAAAGTTATTCAATAAATTAATGAATTTATTATATCATGAATTATTATGTTTTACAATTAATCCTTATATAATTACAGAAGATACAAAAATATAATTCAAAGTACATTTATCCTGGATAGGCTTCATTTTCATATTTATGATTTTATTCATGTATAAAATAAAGGTGAAATTTTAAAATAAAAGAAATGGACCTGTACTATAATTCTATTGAAACAGATTTAAAAAAATTATAAATTACAGATATGGTTTCCAATGAGCATAAAAATAAATACTGAGTCATAATAATTATTTCATAATAAAAAATTTATTTTATTCTTGATGTGGGTTGTGCTAACTTAAATCAAGATAAGGTCTAATTTGAGATTGAAAATTTACTCAGTCTTACCTAAAGGTTCCCACTGAACTAAAACACAATCTTCCCCTTTAACAACTCTCTGTTTTAAAATTCTGAAACAAACATTGATACTTCTAAGAATATATAATTAAAAATAAATCAGATTTCATTAAACAAGAGTGAAATGAAATGTAAA